>VDFB02105785.1:153375499-153541674 GCA_007258455.2 Sequoia sempervirens | reverse complement strand
ATTGAGGGGTAGAACAGTTGCTCACCTTCCCATCACTTCAATAGTTCAAAACTTTTTGCCGCTTCAGTGCTCCACTTGAATTTTTTTCTATCCCCTCTCATTGTTTCAGTTAGGGATCCACAAATACTACTGAAGTTTCTAATGAACTTTCTATAAAAACTAGCCAAACCATGGAAATATCTCACCTCGGTAGCAGTTCTTGGGGTAGGCCATTCCAGAATAGCCTTCACCTTCTCTAGGTCCATCTTGAGACCTTCTGCTGAGACAACAAACCCAAAGTACACTAACTCCCTCTTCACAAAACTGCACTTCTTTAGATTAATCAACAGTTTCTCTTCTCTTAACTTCTCAAAGACTCTCCGAATATGCATTAGATTCTCATCCAATGTCTTACTGAAAATCAAAATATCATCTAAATACACAATAACAAAACTTCTCAGAAATTCTTTTAGTACCTCGTTCATGAGTTGCATGAATGTGCTCGATGCATTGGTTATCCCAAAAGGCATGACTAACCACTCGTACAGGCCCTCTTTGGTCTTGAAGGAAGTCTTCCATTCATCTCCCTCTCGAATCCAGATATGCTGATATCCACTCTTCAGGTCAATCTTTGTGAAGTACTGAGCTCCACTCAAACAGTCCATCAGGTCATCCATCCTTGGTAGGGGAAATCTGTACTTGATTGTTATATTGTTTATGGCTCAGGAATCTATACACACCCTCCACTCCCCATCCTTCTTTGGTACTAGTACTGCAGGTACTGCACATGGACTCAAACTCTCCCTTATCAAACCCTTTCTCAACAACTCTTGGACTTGTCTATTCAACTCCTCATTTTCTGCTGGAGTCATTCTATGAGCTGCCTTATTTGGCAAACTGGCTCCAGGAATCAAGTCAATTTGATGATTGATCTTCCTTATTGGTGGTAAACCCTTAGGTACATTATTAGAAACAATATCCTGAAACTCATCCAACATCCCAGAAACTTCTTTTGGAACCTTCTCACTATCCTCCTTACTCACTCTAGGAATCAATGCATAACACACATGCTCATGCTTCATACCTTCTAAAATTTTTCTTCCATCTACATAACAAATTCTAGCACTACTGCATACCTTTTCTTTGGTCTCCTTCAGGGGTTTCAACTTGTGAGGAACCCCATCCTTTGTCAATAAATAAGTGTTTGCATGGCCATCATGTATAGCTCGCCTATCAAACTTCCACGACCTCCCCAACAACATGTGACATGCATACATGGGGATGATATCAGAGAGTACCTCATCATGGTAGCTCCCGATCTTGAACTTTACTAGGCACTGCTCATTGACCAAAACTTTGTTGTCTTTCTGCAACTAGGCAATCCGATACGGATGCCTTTCCCTCTTCAGCTTCAACTTTGTGACCATCTACTCTGACACCAGATTATCGGTGCTCCCACCGTCAATAATGACATTACAACATTTTCCTTCACACTTGCACCTTGTGCGAAATAGATTCTTTCTTTGTTCGGTTCCTTTTCCTCAGTCATCAGGGCTCTCCTAATCACTAGGGCTTCTCCCCTTTTAGCATCATCTAAATGTTCAGATTGGGCCTCCTCATCTGCATTCACAACCCTTCCACGACCTTCTAGCCTTTTGTCTGCCCTTCCTTGGTGTTGTGGAAATTCATAGGCTCGATTCCCTTCTTCACCACATTGGAAACACGTTCCTCTAAAACCACCTCTTCCAGATCCTTGTCCATATCTCCCTCGTCCTCTACCTCTTTGATCACCACTATTTTGATCACGAGGGTGGTAGAAGTTGTCATTCCTTTGGCTTTGGCTGGTACCCACATCTTCACTTTTCTTTTCATCATCATTTTGGCTTCCTGAAGGTCTTCCATTGCCCTTTCTGCTTTGACCTCGTCGTCCTTTTTGCTTGCCATCAAATCTTTTGTTTAGCTTCTCTTCCACCTTCATAGCAATCTGATACACATCCTCAATGGTGGTCATTCTAACTAGGCTTAACTCCTCCTGAATGCTTGGTCATAACCCATTAAGATATCAGGCTACCTTCTCCTTATTGTCCTTTGTGTGACCCATTCTGATGATTATATTGTGAAAATATTCTATATATTCTTTCACAGATCTACTTCCTTGCTTCAACCCTTGCAATTTCTTCAACAGATCTAACTCGTAGTCCACTGGTATGAACTGCTTCTTCAGTTTCTCTACCATGCGATCCCATCTAGTGATATTTCCTTTTCCTCTTCAATTTCTTTCCAACTGGACCTCTTTACACCAAATACTGGCATGGCTCTTCAGCTTCATTTTCACAAACTTAACCCTATCTGGGTCCTCTATTTCCTCATACTCAAAATATTCTTCTAGCTCATTAATCCAATCGATCAACTCTTCCGGGTTCAGACTTCCAGAATAACTGGGGACTTCTGCTCTGGGTCTTTTCCCAATCTTCGAAATGGCCCTTATTAGCCACATTTGGTCTTGATCAATTGCTTTTTCTTCCTCTTCTACATCTGAACATTCATCCTCTCCTTCATCCTCACTTTCCTCTCTCAGGTTTAACACTCTTCTCAACTACTCTTGTAACGCATCAATCTGTCTCTGGAGGGCTGCCAGTGCATCTCTTCCACCAGCATTTCTGCAACCTCGACCACCTCTAGCACCACCATGCCTACCTGACACCACTCTTGGAGGCATCTTTCTTGACCTCGACCCACAACCACGGTCCTGGTGTGAACTGCCTCATGATCGGTGATCTGTCCACATGCTCAAGAAAACCTTGCTCTGATACCACTTGATGAGGGCGTAGCCCGAGACTTAGAAAATAACCCACAAACAAGAGAATAATTTTATTATTCAGAAAATGGATCTTCTTACATGCAAAGGATCTCAAATCCCCAAGTTCTACAACACATGCAAGTTACATAAAACTACAGAATAACCCTTTCGCAATATGCGAGCTTGTCCTCCAAAAAGTTCCCAAAAATTAGAAACCCGCCCATAAATAGAGCTCCTCATTAGTTTGGAGCCAAAACAACATTCAAATTTGAGTTTAGACAGTTTGGCACCGAAAATTTACAGTATGAAGTTCAAATTTCAAAAGAGCATTTGCAATTGTATCTTCTAGAAAGTGCGCCAACTTCTCGGTGCCATAACTTTTGATCCGGGACTCCGATTCATGAACCGTTTGAACCGTTGGAAAGGCATCAAAGTCAATAATGCACTCAAAATTTGCTACACTAATTTTGGCAAGTTTTGGGGCTCTGCCAGAAACTCTAAGTGCCTCAAATCTCACTTAGAAGTTTTTTTAGGTGCAAATCTGGGAAACTAAAACTACAATATCTTTCAACCCAGGAACATAAAATAAAAACCATAAATTGGGAATTTCATTATGATGAAAAGGGTATCCAAAAATGTAAAAACATCTAAAAATTGAGAAACTTTAAATTTAACTATTTTTGGGTGATGCAAGATTGCCCTTACACCACTGGATGCTCCTGCATTAGCTATCAATATTTAACCCTAATGCATCCATGATTTTAAATAAAATGATATTGTTTGATGTGCTAGAGTCAATAATATAATTCTTTATGAAATTTCCCCCAACTATCAAGGTAAGAAAAAATGGATCTATCTTATCTAGACAAGTGTTTATAGAGTTTCCTAGAAAAATATGGGGAATCTCAACAATTACTCCTCAACTTCCTTACCTTTCCTGTCCTTTTCACTTAGTTTAAAAGGAGTGGATTCCACTAAATCATTATTGGATATAGGAACACCAGTGATAAGGGCCACTGCCTTTTGTTTATGTTCCTCTATCCTCATCATTTCAAGAAAAGGTACAGACACTTTAACTTGGCTAAGTAACTAAAACATATCAACAGGAGTATAGTTGGGAAATTTAGTTGAAGGAATACCTTGTTCATTGTTATTATCTCTCTATTGATTTTTGGTTGCTTCAACCTTGTGTTTAGCATCCTTCCTTATGGCTTCAAGAACTTGCTTCTATGTCTTTTATTTTTCAGCAGAATTTTTTTGTCCAAGAGTAGCTTTTGACTTGCATGCTCTCTTGACCCAAATTTTATCTCCTTTTCCTTATTTATCTTTGACAACTTCTATTTTTTCATTAGGCTCAAGTCCTTTTCCCTTAGCATTCTATTCCTTGATGAATAGACTAGCAAGATTACCTTATTCACCTCCAACAGTTCTATTTCTTAAGTGATAAGAACTACTAGCTTGAGCAGCTAATACCGCAGTTTATTTTGTAATCTCTTCCATAGAAGGTCTTCTTAATGAAACACCATCTTCAATCACCTCCAAGTTGTAAGCCTCAAAATCACTAACATCATCCTTATCAGAAATAAGTTGTTGATGATATGCATTAGCAATTTAGCTTTGATTGTTGACATCTACTTCACAAGAATCTTAATTAGAAGAGCATTCACTACAAGCAATACCAGAATCACCCATAATCATAAGTACATCCTCCTCCTCTTGATATTACTGATCACATTGCTCAAGTATGTTATCTTCTACTTCCACCATTTGTGCTACTGCACACTACTGTGAGGAATGTGGCATTTGGCAAGTCATACACCAAGAAGTGTCCTCTATAAAATTTCTTGAATTCTTTTACAGAGGGTTTGGAGGAACTTTGTTTTGAGTATTTCTCTGATTATTTGAGATAGGCTTCCCATTATACCAATTGGTATTGTAAGGGTGGTCTTGCAACCTACGGGTTCTTTCATTCCTTTGGTAATTTTTTGGTTTATTTTTAAAAATAGAAAATAGAAAATTTATTTGACGAAATTTTGAAATTTCAATGCAGTAGTACTTAAATTTAAGGGGAAAAATAAGAAGTAGGTGTTTGTCTGACCACCCTAACCACAATAAAATGATAATATTTTTTTATAATATTTTAGATATAGGTAGAGGACTCATGTCCTGATGTGATGCATACTTTTTTGTAATTTTTTTCTAAGTAAATAATTAATTATGAATTTTCTATTACAAATTTTAAAAAATATAAAAACTTGTATGTCTGACCACCTTAACTTGGTCAAAACTTAATGAAATTCAATTTTTCTTTTTTTAATCCTATAGTATGCGAAGCATAAAATGTGACACATATTTCAGATTCAAAAAATTTGATACCGTTTGAAAGATATAGACATTTTTCAATCAACCTATTAATCAGGACTTTATTCGTAATTCAAATAGAAAATAAATAATAATTATTTATTAAATTAAAAATAAAGTATAATTTATATAGGTGGAAAGCTAAAAATCTCCTTTAAAAACCCTTTTCATTTCATCAATTTTGGGTAAAAAAAAAGTTGTCAACCACATACCCTATATATACCCATCATATTGCCACTTTTGGGGCCATCATGATCCTGCACATACCCCACTCCTTGAAAATATTTCTCCTCATCCATGCAATTTTTTTGTAGATTTGGTGCTCCCTCTTATGGCTTTAGGGTTCTACTTTTCCATATTTTTCCATTGTGGTGGCATTTGTACCTTATGCTTTGGATGCATCTACTTCTCTTTTGACTACTCCATTGGTTGGCTCGTTAGCTACTATATTGAAGTTTAAAATTGTGAAGTCGGTCTTTGTTGTTGTGTAAGCATAGGTGCCTCTCAACTGTTCCAAGACTTCTCATATGATTTCCCTTGGGCATGATGTTACTGACTATATTGATTTCTTCTCTCAAAAGGGGTTGATCTATATTTTCTTCTATTTATGGCCTTCTCTTTTTGACCTACATATTTAGTTCTTAGACCAATGGATTCCTTTAGTGGAGGGTAAGATTGAGATTTAATCCTCTACTAGGGTTTTTTTCGTTGTCTATTTTTATTTTTCCTAGGATAGACAAGTTATTTTTCATTATAGCTTTTGGGAATGGGATTCTCATCCTCTTTGGATTCAACATTTTGATTCTTCCTTTAGCCCTTTGAATGAATCCATTGATATTCTACCTATTTGGATGTGATTGCCTAATCTCTCCTTACATTTCTAATGCTCCTCATTTTTTGAAGTCATTAATAATGCTCTTGGTAGTTTCTTGAAAGTAGATCTTTCTTGTAAGAAATTTACCCACACCTCATATGCATGTTTTTTGTTGAAGGTTGATTTGTGTATGAAGCATAGAAAAATGTGGTAGGGTTCAAAATGCGAAGGTTTTATATTAAATTTGGAATGTTTCACCAAACTTACTATAAATAGAAAGGGAAAATGGGGTTGAATGAAACTACCTATTTTCTATTTCATTCAGGAAATGAGATCCTCCAAGATATAATTAATTTTCAGCCCTTAGGTGAGTCAATTCTATGGAAGATCTACAAATTTACATTGTGTGTGGATGGGGTAAATATGACTGAACAACACTTTTGGGAGATGAAAGTAAGGTAGAAAATGACCTAAAATCTATAACTCAAGACTTGATTCATCTAGACACAACATAAATCTAACAAAAACAATCAAATTTATGCAAATCAGATGAGTGAAGGACAGTTAAAACCTACCTTAAAATCAATTGTAGGTTGTCTTTAGATAGAAACAGTGACAAAACTAACTGAATATGGGTTTTAGGAGAAAGATTAAAAATACCAAATGCCCTCACATATGAAATATAAAGGTTTCATCTGATAGATGAAACATAGGGCTATTAGAAGAAGTAAAACTTCTAACAAATCTAGGAATGGAAAACATTGTGTACCTATTACAAAACACTATTTTTCAAAGTTGTCCGGGGACTAATTCATCCATAGGTGAGTGGGTCTTTGTTCACCTTTCCAAAATTGATTTATAGGTCCTTTGCTTTTGTGTCATCACTTCTAGATCCTTTGTGTTTCACAGGTGGACAGTCAAAAATATATTTTGGATCTAAGTTTCTATGAGATGACAACAAAGGTGACAACAAACATGTAACTTTGAAATTTTGCACTTTTGAGATTGTTGGTTATTTTTTAAGAACCAAACTGATCTCTAGAAATACCTATGGATTTTTCCATTTCCAATTATCAGTAATTCTAAAGGGATTGGCCAATGCACGAATAAAGGTTGCTAAACTTCTATTCCTACTCTTTGGGCTCTATGAAACCTGGGAGGGTGACCCCACAATGTATACCTAAAGACCATTCACAATTACAATCAAATACATTGTTAATAACATATATCTCTCATGGTACCAGTTAATAGTAACATTGAATAAGTTGGTAGCTTATTATTTCAATGTTATATATATCGGATATGAGAGAGTAGACACTAAAACAAACAACAACAATATTCCCTTGATATTTTATGATTAAAATATTGAGTAGTTAATGAATCAACATTGTAAGTGTAACACTAATACCCTCCATGAACCAGTGTCTTTATCCCAAGCACGAAGTCAATACCATTTGACATAACTTGATAACAATTAAGATAATAGTACCTATAACCACACAAAATATTGCATTACAACATTCCTCTATGACGTTCAGGATTATCACTTCTTACAAATATCCTAGCACATAGTATTTATAAGTTATCAATCACATACAAGCATTTACATCAATTCATTGAATTAATAAGCAAACATGAAACTAAGCATCCATCAAATAATGACAAAGAAAAATGAAATAAAACCTTAATTAATTTCAATCATAACTCATAACACACATGCAAGGAGAGAGAATAATCACAAAACTGATATTACTCTATATTATAAATGCTATATCATTATCAGTCTTGCATGCATAAGTATGAACTCCAAAAGTAACTTAAAACAAACACTCTAAAACTTGCTTCATATTTTTTTGACAAAACTAATAGTATTAACTCAAAAAAGTTCAACTCTCGTGCTTTTGGTCCTGAATTACTTCTTATAGAGATGAAGGAGCAAACAAGCTTTATACCAGATAACACACATGTCATGATCCCATAGAACTACTTGCAACAATATTCCCTTTTCAGTTATGCTTGAGTATTGAGTTGGAGAAAATAAACATGAGGCAGAATTAACCTCAACTCTTCATGGAAAATAGGTCCCACCTTAAAATACATCATTATTTTGTTATAGTAGTTACAACATGTTCTCCATGTGCTCAAAATGCAAACTGTAAGAAAATGAAAACATTAAAAACTTACGAAGCAAGGCAAAGAAAGCACAAAAAAGGTCAAAATGTGTTAATCCACATTAACACCACATGCTAATCACTTGAGTTTAAGGAGAGAATAATATTTTACCATGTTATATCAAAAGCCTGATTTGTACTGTATTCAAGCTATGTATTATTCTTCTCCTGTCCATTATTCTCCTTATTCAATTTTGGTATCTCTCCAACCAAATATTGTTATTTTCTTTAGTGGTCCACTTAACATTAAATAAATCATTCACCTTAGTAATATACTGGGAGAACCTTGCATCAATTAAAATCTTGGCTTCCCTAACAAATATATCCATTTTTTATTCAATTTCCACCATTGTGTCAATGTTTGAATTGAGCAAGATGTAATTGGTGACTGAAAAATGCATCATAGCCATTTCAAGAAATCCTCCTAAATCTTTCTTCCAGGTGTCAAATGGATTCAATTCACCTTTTGATTTCAATACTTGAGGCATACCACGATCCTCCATCTCATTCAAAACTTTCAACTTACTTTGGAGCTGTATACCCAACTTTCCTTGGAAAGTAGTTGTAACCTCATTTATTGAGTCAATAGTTTTCAAGATGTCAGGAATATTTGTGGGTTCCTTGAGATCCTCATTCATTTTTGGCATCGTTTCTTCCAAAACACTTACCCTAGCAATCTAATTATTCCATATATTCCTAAAGGCATCCTGTACTTTTAGATACTTTGTATTTTCCTCATAAATGTTTTTATATGTGGCTCGTACATCATTATCCCTATGGACCAACTTGGTCACCGTGTGCTTAAGCACATCCTCAAAAATTTCATTGGCCACCCTAACTGTCTCCAATTTGTCCTGCCTAATATTTTCCTTCTCAGCAATTAACTTTTTTTTCAAATCATCAATTCTAAGGGCCAAAGTCTCCCTACCATGTGTAGACACATCAAACAAAGAAGAAGAAGAAGGTTGAGTCACTGTTCTATGAGTAGTCTAAATAGTATCTCTCAAAGGCCTCATTATATTCCTTAACCAAGGATTCATATTTTTTATGAGAAATATGTGCAATGTTCATATTAAGCATTACAACATGTGCAATTAACTCAGCTGTTTGGATTGGAGTTATGTCAGTAGCTCTCTTGACCACTACTAAACCAATAAATTCCTCAATAGGCCAAACAACCTCATGTTTGCTAGTATTAGCTGCCATAGACCAAATTGCAAGGGTATGAAACTTTGGACTATATCCAGAAGCAAATACTTTATTCTCAAATTGATCTTCAAATACCAAAGCTTAATGATCTCTCCTAATTGCATCATATGCTATGGAAACAGTGATAGTACATCCCAGTAACAACATGATTCCACTATCTTTAACAATTCTTTGAGCTTTAGTGGAAGTAATAGCTACAATTTCAGCCCTAATCTTCTCTTCCTCTGCTTTCTCAGCTTCCTCCTAACAAGAAGGTTCAACATTTACTCAGGTTGATTCTAGTATCTCTTTTATTTCCTTACTCTATTGTTGAATCATAAACTCCTAAAATTCTTTAGCCTGCACAAATTTATCATCAGCCAAAAACTCATCACACTCCCTAATTCTGGGATCATCATCATTTTCTCTGTCATATTTCCACTAGACAATCTTGTCAGGAGGAACATTTGAACTATGAGTATGTTCAATATAAGGAAGGGGAAATTTCTGCTCAACCTTCTCATTTCCTAGCACATGTTCTGCCACTTGTACTTCCCTGACCTCCTGAGCATCCTCAAGTTGTTATGGGATATCCATAGCTTGTAGTTATCATTGGTGCTCTAAGAGGACATAGGATTTGTCTACAACATCCTTTACCTTTACCTTAAACTCACTAGAATGATAGTCTATTATCATGGTAAAGACCCTCTCCAAAGGTTTTGCAACTTCATTGTATGGACTGATGTAGAAGGCATTCCTTTTCATCATCCTTTCCTCAAGGTTTTTCATAGTTGTCCATTCCTTTTTCCTAACCATGATAGCATCATCACTTGTCAGATTCCTTAGTACATCATCTCTATAGAATAATTCATGATGTATGATGCCTAAGTTGTTTCTTCTTCTTCTTCCTGCCACAAATATTTTTGGATAAAAAATCTAACCTCAGTGATAGGAATTATGAGATTATTCACCATAATGCCCAATTTTTCATACCCTTTAAGGGTAGTGATCTTGAAATAAGAAAAAGTACATTGGGGATGTATTATAGAGCCCTTTCTATCCTTTCTAAACATTTCATAATCCATAACATGAATTTTCCACATTAGCTCCATGAAATCCAATATGTCTGAGACATACAAGGGTAAACAATGGGGTGCCACCTTCGCTCCATAAACCCTAATCAAAGTATATTCATAATGTAGAAACCAGTCAGCCCAATTATGTTTTGTTGTAGAGCTTGGTACATCCTTTAGGCGTATAAGACTTCTGATCTCTAGAGAAAGTCTGAATCTAGGTGTCACACCAAATGACTCTAAGGTACCTTATCTTACAACGTTGGAAAACAATATGTAATTGGAATTGGAGCAATCCTGATCCCAAATGTATGTCCACATTTGCATAGGGATAGCCTTATTTTCACTGTCCTTAATCTTCAAATTTATTTTCCTTTTCCACTGATAATCTCCTTCACATAAGAGCATATGCATCAATAAAGAATAATGGGGGAAAGCTAGAGGGAGCACTTCCTTTTTCAAATTGAGAAAATCCTCATGCATTCGCCCAACAACAAAGTTAGCATAATCAAAATGAGTGTTTTGATTATATTCTTGTATATCTGCCACCATCACCAACAAATCAGGGGCTATTCTAACCTCAAAATCCTAAGCTAGCACTTGGTTTAAACAATAGTAAGTATTTTTGAAATAATCCTCAAATTCTTCACACTCAAAAGGTTCAGCATCCTAAGTAGTAAAATTTTTCCTGCTCCTATGTTGCACAAGTATTGATTCTCTAAATGGAAATTTTCTCCTTTCGTATTCAACATACAAGTCAGCATGCCTGAACTTTGTAGTGTAATTGGGATTTAACCCAAATACATCCAACATTTTATCCTTTGTCACCTCTAGAATTATATCACCATTCTCACTCTTGATTTTCCTGCTAGTAGGGTCATAGTGCCTTGCTAGCTCCATCATTAAATCAACTTCCACAAACACATTTGGATCCACTAACTTTCCCAAGTTCAACCCCCACAAATAGCATGCAGGCTTTCTAGAATTTTTCCTATTGAAAGCATTCTGAAACAATTACCATCCACTCTGGAGCTAGGGTTTCTCACCAATTTTTCCAACATTATCCATCAACCTAGTGGTAATAGCAACTTGTTTTGTGGGCCTTTTACCAATTCGTGACCATCCCTCTTTGAAACCTCCAAAATTTTCTTGCATAAAATTTTCTATTTCTTTCTTTGCACTTTTGGATCTAGTGGAAGCTGTAGGGGTACTAGGAAAAGGGTTAGACATAGTCACTGGCTTAGGCTTAATTTCAGCTGAAGCATGTTGAGTTTTAAGTCTATTAACCCTATTTTTCTTTGGTTTCCTTTCCAGTATAACACTGGATTCACTAGGCTTTAGGTCACTCGTGCTTATAAGGAAAATGGTAACTAGGGTTTACAATTTCATACGACCAAATAAAACCTTTCACAATTATGACAGGATAAAACACTACTACTGAATAGGACACCTTTCTTTACAATTTAGACAGTTCCTAATTATCAAGTTGAAATCACCATAAATAACTAAATTGCTAATTCCACCAATTTTCCTATCAACTTTCTAGGGCATTTTCCTTACTAGGTCTCAATTAAAAGGAAGTAATAGTCTTTCTTACCCATATGAAAGCAGTGTCACTCTGGTTGCTGATAACTTTTGGAGCTTGGCCTACAAATTCTTCAGCTTCTGGTATTCTTTCTGCTAGATAGTGAATTAGGATGCACGATAAACCAGATATCTACTTTCTGTTACGACAGAGAGGGGAGCATCTCACCATTAATATTTGATACTAAGCTCGCACAAGTGAACTAACAATTAGCAGTTCAATTTTAAACCTTGATCATTGATCCTTCAACTTTAAGACTATATCAACAATTATTAATCCACCTCGTCACCTTCCTTTTTGCTTTATACGAAATCCTTAGAATTTTGCCACATTTCCTCTTGATGTAGTGGTTATCACCAATCACTGATTTACTTCATTCTCATCCAACTTTATCAATAATGCAAGTGCCTAATGCGATAAAATCTCAGCCCTTAGATCTTCAACCAGTTTCTCAATCACATTCATCTCCATCCCTCCTCGCTAAATCAACTTTACACCTTGACTTTCATCAGTGACAAGAGATGCAAGCACTATAGTTTGACATGTACACCTACATAAACAATCAATGGCACAAAAGATATCATAAATAGGATGTAATCAAGTTATCAAGAGAAAACTCCTTAAAATGGACCATATCACCCATCGCTAATCCTCCTCATAAGGTTTGTGAACAATTAGCGATGAGAGATTATCCTAATATTATTACATATCACACATCGCTAATCAATATCTTAGTGCTCATAACAAATTTGTGAGATGCGATGCAATTGGAAACTCATCTTCTCACTAATCGCTGATTTAGAACAATCTCTTCATAATACATTTGAGATGAGTGATGAAACTATGATTATAAATTCAGAGGTCATCGCTTATCGCTATTACAACTTTAAGAATTTAGAAATCATTAGCGATAAGTGATCGCTTAAGAACCTCACTCATTGTTGTTTGAAATTAGAAGTTCAAGGAACAATTCAGGATAAGTGATATCAAAGAGATATCACCTCATTGCTCATCATTTATTTAAAACATATATTTCAAAAGTGATCGATGATGAGCAATAAGGTTATAAGGTCGATTGAACTTATGTGAAAACTTTTAGGCATGTGCTCACAAGTTGTTTTAATGGAGGGGACTTCCTAGGATGATACGATACATAGAAAAATACTTAAGAACCCCAAAATAATTATAACAAAGGTTTTTGGAATCATGATGAGGGAACTAGTTGCTTGATACAAAAATTTTAAAAATGTGACCGATAACAGGCAATAGGGAGTCAACAACAAAATAGAACGCTGAAGTGATTCAAGGAAACAAATTCTAAAACCCTCCTAAATGCAACAAGGGATTTAAGATGAGGCATGAGGATTCAGGTTCCATTAGTGGCTCTGACTGGGGATGTATGCCTCTTTCAGGCATGGTGAGATCCCAAGAATCTCAAGTTGAAGCAAACCAAAATGTGGATTAAAACCAAATGACCTAAATTGGGGAACTACCCAGACAAGGTAGCAAGGCCCAAAATAAATAAAAATCAAACACAGCTATATACATAATATACAAAATAGAATGTGCATGGAAGATAACATACTCAAGAGAAGTACGGGTTTAAGAATTGTCCTTGTACTAGTAGTTCAAAAAGTTCACCTATTAGGCTCTGAAGAAAATATGAATCTTCTTCGTGAGTGCTGAATATCAAATAAGGGCTAGTCCATAATGCTTCAAATTTCCCATGCTTTCCATTATCTCGAGCTCTTACATTCTAGGCTAACACCATGTTTTTTACTTCAAACATCCTGGGAGAAGATTTCTTATCATATAAGTGCTTAACCTGCAATTGCATCTTCAAGTTTTTAATTTGAGCTTCCCTCCTAGACTCATCCAACTGCACCAGATTATTTATCTTGTGTTGCATATCATCACAAATTTCTTCATCATATTCTTGGACAAACTTGTACATCTTGAGTAGGTTATTCTATGGAAATCTTACCTCTAGACCATATACTAAGCCAAATGGTGAATAACTAGTAGCCTTTTGCATAGTCACTCTATCTGCCCAGAGTCCTAGTTTTAATTTTGAATCCTAGGCCTTTTCGTTCTTCTCCATAACTCTCTTGATTATCTTCATCAAGCTCTTATTACTAGACTCATCTTGACCATTTCCTTGACAATGGTAAGGTGAAGAATAAGAAAATTGTATGCCATGTCTTTCACAAAAGTCCTTGAATTCATCTGACCTAAAACACATAACATTGTCTAAGATAATACTCTAAGGGAATCCTAATTTAAGAAGAATATGATTCAATGGAAAATCAACTACCACCTTGCTTGTTTCCTTCTTTGTAGGTATTGCTTCCACCCATTTTGTAAAATAATCAGTGGCAATAAGAATCCATGAGTGACCTCCACTACATTTTTTGGTATTTCCCCAATGAAATCAATTCCCCATTGTTGGAAAGGGGCTTCAACCGTTATAGGTCTGAGTGGTAAATTTCCCAAGAACTTCATTTTTCCTGAGAATCATTGACAGGCATCACAAGTTTTAACGAACTTGTAAGCATCTTTTAAAATATTGGGCCACCAGAATCCAACTCTTAAAATCTTGTGTCCAGTAGTATTTTCCATCTAATGACCACCACATACCCCATTATGCATTTCCTGTAGAAGTTTCAGTGCTTGTTTTCCATCTACACACTTCAAAAGTACTCCGTCCAAGCTTCTTCGTCATAGCTCATTTTTAATAATCACATATTTGATAGCATGCAATTTCAATGTTGGTTTTTCATTGTCAGCCATATCAGTAGGACATTACAAAGTTTGCAAATACTGGATAATTCTTCTATACCACCCACATGTTTGCATATCATAGAGAGGTGCTAAATCAATTATTTCATCCTAATTAACTTGATTAGCTTCCAAATTTTCCTCTGCCATCAACTTGGCTAGGCACTTTCCTCTTACCAACTTGGTAATCTGAACTTTAATGTTAAATTCTTGGATCATGTTTATCCATCTACACCTTCTGCCTATTGTCTCTTGCTAAGTAAAAATGTCCTTCATAGCTGCACTTGGTACAAAAGCTATAACTATAGCCCCTTGTAGGTAAGTTCTGAAATTCTTTATAGCCTTCACCAAAGCATATTCTTGTTTCTCAGTAGTGTCATATTTTAGTTTTGCAACTTGTAAAGATTTGCTAAAGAATGCAATTGGCTATTCAAAACCATGCTCATTTTTCTATAGTAAAACAACAACAATAGTATGAAAAGAAGCAAAAGAGAAAATGTGCATTGGTTTAAAGAAGTTAGGAGACTTCAAAATTGGAGCCTCTTTAATAGCTTGTTTTATCTTCTTGAAAAATTGACTAGGATCTTCACTCCAAAGTACCTTTTAACCCTTCTTCAACATTTTGGAAATAGGTCTTGTAATTTTAGCAAAATTGGTTACAAATCTTCTCAAAAAAATTATCTGCCCAAAAAAATGACTGGATGCCCTTGACATTTTTTGACTAGGGAATCTTGTCAATGTAAGGAAAAATATAGGGGGCATCTCATAGAAACCTCCATAACAGTAGTTCCTTTGATAACTTTCATTTCAATTAGGTTGCCTCAAAGACATGTACAACTATGTCCTAAAGCGGAAATAGACATAGTTTATTTCCCACATTGATCCTTCTGAGAGAAGCACATGTTAATTCAACAACATCCATTAACATATTCTACAACAAGAATCAATAGACATGAAAGATAAGATAGAAACTAGAACAAACAGATTTACGTGGGGAAAATCCTTTTGGATAAAAAACCCCACACTCCAAAGATCGAGCCATTGTATTATTCAGAAACAAATGGTTACAATACAATTTCAGGCTCATAGCCTTTTTAGAGATTACATCTTGTTCATTCTGGATACAACTGGTAGCAACTGATCACTCAGTACACAAGAGAGAGTTCGGCATCATAACACTGCCTCTTTTTCAGCCTCATGGCCTTGGCCTTTCAGTTAGCCACTCGACTCTCTCTCTTCTTCTCTTCGGCTCTTTCTTTGACTCTGCCTACACAGAATGTCTAATGCATACATATATGCAATCATTCTCAACAGGCTCTATGAAACGGTTTGATTCCAACTGTCGGACAAAAATCTCCAGCTCAACATCATTATCGTCGAAGATGTTTCCATTTCCCCGTATAGAGTTTTCCCTTCCACACAGAAACGGTTGCAACAGTCTCAAAGCAAATGGTTCACATTCAGCTCTCTCTCTAATTTTTCCAAATCACACCACGTCGGACAGTCTTCACTCGGTCAAGGGAGTTCAACCTGTGTTGCATGTTGGTGAGACACTAACCATGTCTCCTCGATGCCACAAAGCCCATATCGTCATTGTCGCCAAGAGTCTTCACTATCGGCAAGACATTATACCGAGTTCACAAGCTATCGCTTAGACTTCCTCTTGTTGCCAAGACATCTTACCAAAGTTCCCAAGTCACATCGACCTCAACATTCTCATCAGTGAGACAATCGCCATTTGATGAGACATCATACCAAAGTTCAAAGGTCACTCTGAAATGTCCAATAGTCGGCAAGACTATCATCATTCGCTAAGAGATCATACTGAGCCTTTATGTTATACCGAATAGCAAGCAACAGTTGGCAAGACTTATCACTTTCGCTGAGAGGTCATACTGACATTAGGATTCCCATTGGCAAGACAAACACTCTTCACCAAGACATCATACCGATGCCTTCAAGTTACATCGAAGACCACAAATCCATCAGTGAGACCATCGCAGTTTTCCAAGACTTCATACCGAAGTCTTCAAGTCATACTAAGAAGAACACTCATTAGCAAGACTTACTTCTCTCACCAAGACATCCCATCGAGCACTTCATGTCATACCGAGTCAACAAGATAATCATCTTTCGCCAAGACCTCACATTGAGCACAACATGTCATACCGAGTCGGCAAGACAATCATCTTTTGCCAAGACTTTACTCTGAGCATCACATGTCAAGCCGAGGACCTTTTACTATCAGCGAGACTCATCGCTTTCACCAAGACTTTAGACAGAAGTCTTCAAGTCATGCTGAGCACCAACACCGATGACATAACCATTTGGCGAGACAACCCTTCATTGCTAAGACTTCATATCGAAGCAAAAGGGTTACACCGATGACTCCAGTCACTGTAGGTCTCCCCGACATCCACTAGGAAACCGTCGGTGAGACATACATTAGTCACTGAGAGTTCTTCCCAAGACCCTTGTGTTACCCCGATGACCATATCAGTGAGACACTCTTCAGTCGTTGGGACTTCATACCGATAGGAGCAAGTCATGTCGATTACCACATCGGCCAGACAGACCAAAGGTCACGCTGATATCGATAGGACTTCCTATCATCGCCGAGACATCATCCTGATTGTCCAAGGGTACGCCAAAGGTTTCAGATGCTGATTGCCAAGACATTCATGAGGTCACAGTGATAGTTAGTATCAACTAGTAGGTCGGCCAGACATCTCCATAGTCTCATCGAAATTCCTCACAAGAGGTTTCAGCCTGTGGGATTGAGGCACACAATTCCAACAATCTCCCACTTGATGAAGATCACACAGGAACCTCCAAAGCAACTAGAAACTAAGATCACACTAGCTCCACCAGTTCAGACCTCACAACACTCAAGATGCACCCAATCAACAGGATTCCATAGATTCAGTCCACCAGACAATCTGTAACCAAGACCAGGCATCCAACTGCAACTCACTATCCAACGAAGCAACCAAAATGCAACCGATCACAGCCTTCCAAGAAACCACATAGACCTCAAACATGCTCTCATGCTCCATCAAGAATTCTGCTCCAACATTCAAGATGTCCACCATTCAGGGAGCAGTCCTTGTCCTCTTCCAACATGGCACATGTGAAAGAAAGATACAAGCCAAGGTAAAAAAGCACCATTCCAATTAACACAAGCAAAAGATCCCAGTGATATCATCAATCAGATACCACTACCACTTCACTATGCTCAAATGCTACACAGAAGTAATATCAACTTCAAAGCTTCAAATAGAACATACCAGTGAAGTCATTTTCCAGAAACAAGATATAAGACACCAGCTAGAACAATAGTCAGACTGATTGCTCCCATCCAACTGATAAACCCACACGACTGAAAATAGTACCCACAGCTCGTGCTATACCATCCAATCTCACATACCTCAATAGGTATCAACATTAGTAAACTTATGCCAAACCAAAACCAACTCATCAACATCAAATACAAGCTCCAAGTGCCAACTAGTCGAAGAAGACACGACACATACATGAACTCCCACTGCCTGAGTAATCTAGATTTGAAAGATCAAAAAGGCATCACAAGTCTACCAATAATAGCACATAGAATATGTAACCATGTAGCACCAAGGAAATATCCACACTGATATGCACAACCTGCAACAAACTGTTACAAGAAACATTTCTCTCACCACAATTCTTCATAGTTCTTCCAAGATCTCCACCATCCAGGAGGAAAACCAAGACTAAAGAGAGAAATTTTGCACATCATGTTCCTATAGAACATCCTCCTACATACAATTCTAATAGCCAAGTATGCCAAGAATGATCTTCTTCACAACAGAGAAGCCTTAACAACATCCATCCATTCAATCACCAAGATCAAACCAATTTAAAAACAACATGGATGTAAGCATCTCAAAGAAGATCAAGCTAGTTCATTTCCTATTTTAGGAAATCAGCCCATACATCATCTCCTACCAATTCTCATCAGTAACAAGAGATAAAACAAGTTATACAACTCCCACTGTGAATCCTCCAGAACCATTAGACAACAATTCAAGATCCCTATCATGAAAGTAAACAGAAACACATCTGAAAAATATAATGGGCCAAATACCTTTCAGATTAACTGCCGAGTAGACCAAGATTGGGAATGAGAATACTCCTTCAAGATATACAAGTCAACATGACTAATCCAAGAGCAATCTCCTCATAGGTCTCTTATTGAACTCACGTTCAACCAAGGTGTAGGCTTTTCAGACTTTTTGCTAAGAACTCATCAAGAGTAACAATCAATAACACCTCTCTCATAAGAGAAAGATAGCCTCACCTTATTCTCCATGTATCCATGAGTACTAACAACTAATCATCTCATGCTAAATTTCAAATGCATTACTGCACTATCATGAAGTATCAAGCAAATAATCAAAGCACCCAATACACAAAGAATTACCAGACCACTGTCAAAGCTCTAATCAGTTGAAGTAGGAACTTATCATGACACCATGATCTACATATCCCCTTAGGAGATACCATGCTTCAAGTGACTTCACCATGGTCTCAAGGACAATGCACAATGCCAAAACTCTAGTGCACAACCAAGAGTATACCATGACATAAAGCAAATAGACTCAAAACCAACATCCCCTGTCAAGCACCACCAACACCTTAGCCAAAGACTCCAAGCATCCTCCATGGTTCCAAGATGTTGTACATCTTCAAATAATGTCCATGCAAATGCGAAAGAACCCTTCTGCAGCAACAGGATCAAAGAGCTCTCCCAGAAATATCTACAACACTAAAGAAGACCATTCACCACCATGTGATGAACCCACAGTCACTGCTAAAGCTCACACTGAAATGTGACAACCAAGCTCTCCAAGCATCATGACCACCTGCTTCAGGTTCCCATAACTAATTATTCAGGTACTCAAGAATATCCATCCTCTCATCTCAAAACAATCACACCAATGCTCAAATGACCACAGACAGGGCCAACTAACAAGTCTGCACATGCAAAGAATCAACCTCATGGATAAAGACAATCCACATCCAAGTTATTACACTGCAGCCAATGGGTAGCTAATCCACCAACCGCATAACTCGTAGATCACAAACATCAAGCATGCAAACCCATCATCACATTGGAAATTGCAACACTGAGATTTCAAAGAGAATAACCATGTAGACAACATGACTCAAACACCAGATCACACCAAATATGATTTTCCAATCATGTCCACAATGAGCACCATAATCCATGAACCCAAAAGCACCAACACAAGAATGTTGAGTGACAAATCACGTAACAACACTCCCATGTAGAGAAGAAAACACACCTCCTCAAACCATGCACAAAGCATGCATGTAGAACTGCAACTATCTCATCCAACAACACCCCTACCAGGATGTAGAAAATAGCTTAACAACAAATCCACATAATCACAAGTTTTTCTTAACCGTGTAAAACCTACAAAACCACAGAGCCATGCAAGTACAAAACATCCTTAAAAAAGGGAAACAACAGTTTAGAAAATCTAGGCCCCTTTCAGGCCAAATCTAAACCACCAACATGTTCATGCATCCAAGAAAGAGAGAAAGGCTATTTCAAAAGCTTGCAAATCATCTAATGATTAACTCCATAGCCTTCAAGCATTCGAGGTTAACAGGAAACAGTGTTTTCCAACACCAAGAAACACCACCTAGCATAAGCACTCTCTTCCATGGCTGCTCAAGAAACAAACTAGGCTTCTTCATATCATCAAGGAGCCTCTCAGACAGACACCCAATATGAAAGTTTTACTGCTGCAAAGCCACGGAGTAAGAAAATCCACCTCATACACCAAGGTTATACTGCTACCAACTAGGAGACACAGATCACAACATGACCGACTCATTTTTCCATCTTGACCATCCTTCAAGCTGCATGCTATCTTAGAATACCACAAGGCTTCCACTCATCAAAGGATCAATACATTAGTCCATTCCTCCAGATCTCCTCTAGCCCACAAGCTAAGAAATCCTCACAAGAGAAATACCCAGAACCAACAACCAGACGAAGGCTCTGATACCACTTGTAAGGAAAAATCTATGGGGCATCTCATAGAAACCTCCATAACAGTAGTGCCTTTGGTAACTTCCATTTCAATTAGGTTGCCTCAAAGACACGTACATCTATGTCCTAAAGCGGAAACAAATAGTTTATTTCCCACATTGATCCTTCTAAGAGAAGCACATGTAAATTCAACAACATCCATTAATAGATTCTACAACAAGAATCAATAGACATGAAAGATAAGACAAAAACTAGAACAAACAGATTTACATGGGGAAAATCCTTTCGGATAAAAAACCCCACACTCCAAAGATCAAGCCATTTGATTATTCAACAACAAATGGTTACAATACAATTTTAGGCTCATAGCCTTTTCAAAGATTACATCTTGTTCATTCTGGATACAACTGGTAGCAACTGATCACTCAGTACACATGAGAGAGTTCGAAAGCATAACCCTGCCTCTTCTTCAGCCTCATGGCCTCGGCCTTTTAGTTAGCCACTCGACTCTCTCTCTTCTTCTCTTCAGCTCTTTCTCTGACTCTGCCTATAGAGAATGTCCAATGCATACACATATGCATTCGTTCTCAACAGGCTCTGTGAAACGATTTGATTCCAACTGTCAGACAACAATTTCCAGCTCAGCATCATTATCGTCAAAGATGTTTCCATTTCCCCATGTAGAGTTTTCCCTTCCACACAAAAACAGTTGCAACGGTCTCACAACAAATGGTTCACATTCTGCTCTCTCTGATTTGTCCAAATCACACCACGTCAGACAGTCTTCACATGGTCAAGGGAATTCAACCTATGTCACATGTCGGTGAGACACTAACCATGTCTCCTCGATGCCACAGAGCCCATATCGTCATTGTCGCCAAGATTCTTTCGGTGCTGTCATAATAGTGGTTTACAATTCTTGAGAGGAATGGATTTTAGCTGAAATCACATATTTTTAGAAAATATAATGATTTAAGCCTTAAAAAGTTCCATTTTAAGGATTCCAATTGAAGAGGGTTTGATCAAATCACCTTAGATCAAACCCCTTGGATAGAACCTCACTAGTTTTAAACCATACCTATAAATGCGTCTCCTTTACACCTATCAAAATGCTGATAAAAAATCACTTTTGATTTAGCTTTTGGGGGATCAAATGAATTCATTTAAAATTTATTTGAAATGATTATGGTATTCCCTAGAACAAGCTATCCAATGAATATAATTTTAATATATTTTGGTTTTGTTATGTATTTGTTTTTTAAGTTTTATTAAACATAGGTTTTTGATCGAAAATGAATTTATTTGTTCTTCACATGTGGAAAAATACAAGATTATCAAAAAAAAAATTGAAAAAAATATGAGTGCACCAGATATTGAAGTCCTTGATCCAACAAAAAATTAAATTAAATTTTGACATATACAAAAAGTTACGCTATAATGTCGCATGTGTCCGAATTGTAATTCGCTTGACTTTGAAACTTGATTAAGGAAAAAATATTCAATAAAAACTATCTAACCAAGTGGAAGCACCGGATATCAGGAGTTACAAATCTAAATTTTAAAGAATTAGAATTTTATCCTTTATGGAAAAAAGTTATATGCTATAATGCAACACTTTTAAAATGTTGTTTTCTGAAAAAATCAATTTTCATGGGAGATGGAAAAAAAGTGCAATTTGATTCCAAATTTTTAAAAAAAATATTTTTAGAATCTACAGACAAAATTTGATGAGACTCTAGTTTGTACCATCTTCAAATTCCTCATAGTATAGCCGCTATAGGTGCTCAAATGTGAAAATTTAGTTAAAAAAAATAATTTCAGTGTCTAGTTTGGCCAAAAATTGTAAACCACTATTATGGGATCACCCCTTTACTATCGGCAAGACACTATACCAAGTTCACAAGTTGTCGCTCAGGCTTCCTCTTGTCGCCAAGACATCTTACCGAAGTTCCCAAGTCACATCGACCTCAGCATTCTCATCAACAAGACAATCACCATTTGATGAGACCTCATACCAAAGTTCAAAGGTCACTCTGAAATGTCCAACAGTCGGAAATACTATCGTCATTTGCTAAGAGATCATACCGAGCCTTTATGTTATACCGAACACCAAGCAACAGTCGGCAAGACTTATCACTTTCACTAAGAGGTCATACCGACATCAAGATTCCCATCGGCAAGACAAACACTCTTCGCCAAGACATTATACTGATGCCTTGAAGTTACACCGAAGACCACACAGCCATCGGCGAGACCATCGCAGTTCGCTAATACTTTATACCGAAGTCTTCAAGTCATGCTGAGAAGAACACTCATCAGCAAGACTTACCGCTCTTGCCAAGACATCTCACTGAGTACTTCATGTCATACTGAGTTGGCAAGACAATCGTCTTTCGCCAAGACCTCACATCGAGCACAACATGTCATATCGAGTCGGCAAGACAATCATCTTTTGCCAAGACTTTCCACTGAGCATCAGATGCCATGCCAAGGACCTTTTACTATAGGTGAGACTCGTCACTTTTGCCAAGACTTCATACCGAAGTCTTCAAGTCATGCCGAGCACCAACACTGATGACATAACCATTTAGTGAGACAACCCTTCATCGCTAAGACTTCATATCAAAGCAAAAGGGTTACACCGATGACTCTAGTCACTGTAGGTCTCCCCGACATCTGCTAGGAAATTATCGGTGAGACATACATTTGTCGCTAAGAGTTCTTCCCGAGACCCTTGTGTTACCCCAATGACCATATCGGTGAGACACTCTTCAGTCGCTAGGAATTCAAAATAATAGGAGCAAGTCATGTCGATTACCACATAGGCTATAGAGACCAAAGGTCACGTCGATATCGGCAGGACTTCCTATCGTCGCCGACACATCATCTCGACTATCCAAGGGTACACTGAAGGTTTCAAATTTTTATCGCCAAGACATTCAGGAGGTCACAACAATAGTCAGGATCAACTTGTAGGTCGGCCAGACATCTCCATAGTCTCATAGAAATTGCTCACAAGAGGTTTTAGCCTATTGGATTAAGGCACACAATTCCAACAGTCAATAGCTACTACTCTTTTAGGGTCTATCCTTACTCCTTCCTTGAACACAATATGCCCTAATAGTTTTCCCTCGGTGACCCCAAAGGCACATTACTTTGGATTCAAAGATATTCCATATTCTAGCGACCTAATAAAAAAATTCTCTAAATGCATGCAATGATCCTCTTCTTTCTTAGAATAAGTGGTCAAGTCATCTTGATATATAGCCATAAATAAATCAATAAAATCTAAGAAATCTACATCCATAGCTCTCTGAAAAGTGGCACCAGCGTTTGTTAAGCCAAAAGGCATCCTTACATATACATAGGTACCCCAAGGAGTAGTAAATGCAGTCTTGTACTGCTCAGACTCCTTCACTTTTACTTGATTATATCCTGAGAAACCGTCCATCATTGACAATAGCTCACAACCACTTACCTTTTGTAACATGGCCTCCATGTTTGGTAAGGGATAATCATTCTTTAATGAGGATACATTCAATTTCTTGATCTCGATACACAGTCTTATGTCACCATTCATTTTCCTCACTGGTTCCAAATTAGATACCCATGAAGAATATCTAATGGGTTCTATAATACTAGCCTCCCTCAACTTTATCAACTCCTCTTGCATCTTGGGAGCTAAAGTAGGATTAATTGGTCTTTGCTTCTTCCTGAAGGGTTTTGCATCCACTTTTAAAGGAATTTCATGCTGAAACAATTCCCCCTTGTAAGCTTTCAAGTCATCGTATGACCAAGCAAAGACATGCCTATATTTTCTAAGAAAGGAAACTAGTGTTGCCTTTATCTTTGGCTTCATCCTCTTTCCTATATAAACTTTCTTTGGGGCATTTTTAGTTCTCAAGTTTACTTCTTCTAGGTCCTCTGGGTGAGCAGCAGTTGTTTTGGCCTTACTGGTATCTTGACCATCAAAGAACCTTTCAAGAGCTACAAGGCCTTTGGGGATTTTATTTGTTTTTAATTGGATGACCTCTTTTCCAAACACTGTATCTTTTCCATTAGTATTTTCTACAAATCCATTAAAATCAATCTCCCAAACTTCATATTTATTAGCACAATTTAGGAATCTAAGGATATCCTCATCATCATTAAAAATCTACCAATTGTATACATTGACAAGGATAGAGGGCCTTGTTTGTATCTCAAACTTTGAAATTCCTATGAAAGTTATATCATCAGGTCTCAATGCAATATTAGCTAGTAGATCAACCACTCTATTATGTCCTCTCTCCATCTAGTCAATTCCAAAAGCATCAAACTATTCAATGGAATCCCAGATAAGATTCTGGTATTGCCTCAATCTATTATTTTTGCAAGCATACTTAGTTCTTACTTGGGGTATTACAATCCCAGAGTCACCAATTACCATTAGTTTTCTGATTCCATGTTTTTCAGGAAGTCTCAATCCTAATAACAAGGCTTCATATTCTGCTACGTTATTTGTATAGACAAAAGATAGTGTAAAAGAGAACTTATAAGTATTTCTAGTAGGTGATACTAATAAAATCACAACACCAGATCCTTCTTTAGAGCTTGCACCATCAAAGTACATTTTCCATAGTCCTTTATCGAGCATTCTTGAAACTTCATTTTCTATAGGTGTAGGACATCTTTCAATCTCTCTTGGTGCTTCTTCTACCTTGAACCCACCAATGTCGGTATCTATGAAAAGAATTGTGTCATCTTTAGGGACATGTTCCAACATATGTAGGACCCTAGATTCTCTCATTACTTGGATATTCTTACCATCGATGGAAAATGTGGCACAAGACATGTCACACTGTTTACTTCCTCCCATAGATACACTCCATTTTCATGATAATAACACTCCATAATTAGGTGGGATATCAACCCTTACCACATTCATTTTAAACTTTTTGTCAGGAAAAGCTGCTAATCTATATGGAAGCTCATTTATCACACCTACCACAGGGACCTCTCTGGCATCCATGGCATACCACTTACCATGAATGCTATAAACCTTTAACCCTAATGCATCCATTATTTTAACTGGTATGATATTTTTTGATGCGCCAGAGTCAATAATACAATTCTTTATGAAATTTCCCCCAACTATCAAGGTAAGAAAAAATGGATCTATCTTATCTAGACAAGTGTTCACAGAGTTTCCAAGAAAAATATAGGGAATCTCAAAAATTACTCCTTCAACTTCCTTACCTTTCTTGTCCTTTTCACTTAGTTTAAAAGGAGTGGGTTCCACTAAATCATTATTGGCTATAACAACACTAGTGATAAGGGCCACTACCTTTTGTTTATGTTCCTCTATCCTCATCATTTCAAGAAAAGGTATAGACACTTTAACTTGGCTAAGTAATTGAAACATATCAACAAGAGTATACTTGGGAAATTCAGTTGAAGGCATACTATGTTCATTGCTATTATCTCTTTGTTAATTTTTGGTTGCTTTAGCCTTGTGTTTAGCATCATTCCTTATGGCTTCAAGAACTTGCTTTTGCGTCTTTGATTTTTTTGCAGAAAATTTGTGTCCAATAGTAGCTTTTGACTTGCCTATTCTCTTGGCCCAAATTTTATCTCCCTTGCCTTATTTATCTTTGACAAATTATATTTTTTCATTAGGTGAAAGTCCTTTTCCCTTAGAATTTAGTTCCTTGATGAATAGACCAGCAAGATTACCTTGTTCACCTCCAACAGTTCTATTTCTTAAGTGATAAGAACTCCTAGCTTGAGCAGCTAAGACTCCAATGTATTTTGCAATCTCTTCCATAGAAGGTCTTCTTTATGAAACACCATCTTCAATCACCTCCAAATTGTAAGCCATAACATCACTAGTGCCATCCTGATCAGAAAGAAGTTGTTGATGATATGCATTAGCAATTTACCTTTGATTGTCAACATCTACTTCAGAAGAATCTTCATCAGAAGAGCATTCACTACAAGCAATATCAGAATCACCCATAATCATAAGTACATCATCCTCCTCTTGATCTTGTTGATCATACTCCTCAGGTATGTTATCTTCTACTTCCATCATTTGTGCTACTACACACTGCTGCGAGGAATATGGCATTTGGCAAGTCATACACCAAGGAGTGTCCTCAACAAAATTTCCTAAATTCTTTTGCAGAAGGTTTGGAGGAACTTTGTTCTGGGTATTTCTCTGATTATTTGAGACAGGATTCCCATTATACCAATTGGTATTGTAAGGGTGGTCTTGCAACCTAGGGGGTCTTTTATTCCTTTGGTAATTTTTTGGTTGGTCCTTCTCTTGCCTTTCAATTTTATCATTGATAGTTTTCATGAAGCTATCAAGCTTGCCCTCAATTGTTCCCCCTTTAGTGCTTGAAATCTTTTCATCTCTTTTTGAGCTTTTGAAAAGTTTCAGATCATCTCTTCTGCCAACTTTACTAGTTGTTTTGCTAATATTTTAAATATGTTCTACTATCTTGAAAGCTTCTCTTAAAGATTGAGGACACTTATCTAGCAAACGGTAACTCATTTTTGCATCAAAAGCATTCGAGTAATTTACCAAACATACATGATCATTTAAGTTTAGATGAGGAGGAAACCTTTTTCTAGCTTTCTGGAACCTTGTATTAAACTCAACAATAGATTCATTAGATCCTTTTACAATATTATTGAACTAATTCAACAGAAAATTTGAATAAGTCTTGTCACCATACTATTCTCTAAAAAATCTTTTGAACTCCTCCCAAGAGCCAATGCTCTCAGTAGGTAAAATCTTGTACCACTCTCTTGCATCCTCATTAAGAGACTGCATGAACAACTTCATCATGAAATCTTCTGCCGCGACCTCAAAATCATCCATAACATTAGCAAATTATTTGAGATGGTCTTCACCACTTAAAGCATTTTTTCCAAAGAATTTGTCTAGAGTAGGCCTGAAATCTTTAGGAAATGGGTTAGACTAGCCAGGTGTTATAGTGAAACATAGTTGTTGGTATCTATCTACTTGGAGTGGCCTCCTAGTATGCCTATCCCTATCATCATCTATGTGTTCATCACCTTTCTTGCTATTAGAGTGGTTACCATACTTTTCCTTTCCACTTTCACCATCACCTCCTCCTTTCTTACCTCCCTCATCATCCTCAAAATAAGACTTATCATTTTTGTTCTTTCCTCCACCACCACCTCCTCCATCTGCACCACAACTTCCACCAGGAGTTTGTCCATCAGATTTCCTCTTTTCCAACTCACTATCAGTGTTTCTAGAGCTTGAAGCCTCTGGAGTATGGGTGGAAATTTGAAGGAATGCAATTTTCCTTTCCATTTGTACATTAGAAGCTATTATTTCAGCTTTCTTCAAATCTTCTCTTAGCTTTTCACTTTCCAATTGTAACCTCAATATCTCAGGATCTAGAGATGCATCAGATGGGGTAAGATCAATGTTGGCTTTATTTGTGGGGATTTCAGTAGATGAACTTGTATTGGTTTTATCATTGGTTTTGAATGTAGTTTTCTTGGGTTGGTCAATAGGTCTCTTTCCATGATCTACAAATGATCTTTTCTAAGTAATAATAGGAGAATCTAAGGCTCTAGTGGTTGAGACAGATGTTGTATAAGTATCAATAGCTGAAGTTCCCATTGAGACTGTTGCTCTAGGAATATCATAAGTCATTTTAGAAATATTTTACTCAGAGGTTCTACGTCTTGCGGCCTCTTCTCTCATTTTCTCCAAATTTTTCCTTCTAACATCTCTCTCAAGTTTCTTAGCTCTAATCCTATCTTCCCTTTCTTTCAACTCTTTCTTTCTTTTTTGTTCTTGTCCTTGGAATCTTAACTCTTCTTCAATAGCTTTCATGGCATTATCTATATCTTCCTCATTTTCTAGAATATCCCCACATTCACTTGGGGTAGGAGTAAAGTAAGGTTGGTTAGTAGGGTCCCCCTCAAGAGAAAAGTGGACTAGCTCATCAAGGGATTTACCTCGTGGCTTAAATTATTTTCCATTGAAAATGGAACCAATTCCAAGGGTGAAAGACTCAAATAACTTCTTATTCTTTTCCCAAAACTCCCACCTATCTTCCTCTTTTGATATTTTTAACTCACTATCAAAAAATTCTTCTACTAGAAAACTTCCCTGGCTATGTTAGACTGTTGAACATTATGTCCTTCTTCATGGACACTAGCACTACTTATATCAACATGAAAAGTAGGAGATACATCAGGATGGGAATCAACAAACTTACTTGATTTAGAACATTTCCTGATCCATTCAGGTTTCTTTTCCTTTGTAGGTTCATATTCTTCCTTTTGCTCAGGATGCTTCTTCGCATAACTTCTCTAAGTCTTCCTCATAATGTCAAGTACTGCAAAATCTTTCCTATTGTTTTATTTTTGAGAACTAATCTTCACACTAGTACTAGAAAACTCAGAGTCGCCACCCAAAACATTGGGAAACAAAAAGTGATTTCACTTTGATTTTGTACTTGTTATTCCAGAAAAAGACTTTAAAATTTTTCATACAGAAAGTGGCATAATGAAATAACACCTGACGCATAAGACCTAGTATGATGGGACTAATGCAACAGACTTAAAACTAACTTATTCCTTAAACAATAAGGAATATTCATAACAAACAACTCACTCTGACTATACCTAATATGAACTTACAGACTTTGGACTTAACTAGTCCCCAACAAAGTCATCAATCTGTTGGTTATTTTTTAAGAACCAAAATGATCTCTAGAAATACCTATGGATTTTTCCATTTCCAATCATCAGTAATTCTAAAGGGATTGGCCAACGAATTAATAGAGGTTTCTAAACTTCTATTCCTACTCTTTCTCTATGAAACCTAGGAGGGTGATCCCACAATGTATACCCAAAGACCTTTCACAATTAATATCAAATACATAATTGTCAATAAAAGATATCTCTCATGATACCACTTAATAGTAACATTGAATAAGTTGGCAGCTTATTATTTCAATGTTATATATATTGGATATGAGAGAGTAGACACTAAAACAAACAACAACAATATTCCCTTTAGATTTTATGATTAAAATATTGAGTAGTTAATGAATCAACACTATAAGTGTAACACTCATACCCTACATGAACCATTGTCTTTATCCCAAGCATGGAGTCAATACCATTTGACATAGCCTGATAACAATTCAGATAACAGCACCTATAACCCAAAGAAATATTGCATTACAACATTCCTATGTGACGTTCAGGATTATCACTTCTTACAAATATCCTAGCACATAGTATTTATAAGTTTTCAATCACATACAAGCATTTACATCAATTCATTGAATTAATAAGAAAACATGAAACTAAACATCCATCAGATAATGATAGAGATAAATGAAATAAACCCTTAATTACTTTCAATCATAACTCATAACACACATACAAGGAGAGAGAATAACCACAAAACCGATATTACTCTGTATTATAAATGCTATATCATTATCAGTCTTACTTGCATAAGTATGAACTCCAAAAGAAACTTAAAACAAAGAATCTAAAACTTGCTTCATATTGTCTTGAAAAAACTAATAGTATCAACTTAAAAAATTTCAACTCTTGTGATTTTGGTCCTAAATTCCTTCTTATAGAGATGGAGCAAACAAGCTTCAGACCAGATAGCACACATGTTATGATCGTATAGGATCGCTTGCAACAATATTCCCTTTTTAGTTACACTTGAGTCTTTAGGAGGAGACAATAAACATGAGGTAGAATTAACCTCAACTCTTCGTGGAAAATAGGTCCCACATTAAAAGAAATCATTAGTTTATTACAACAGTTACAAGATATTCTCCATGTGCTCAAAATGTGAACTGTAAGAAAATCAAAACTACAAAACTTACGAAGCAAGGCAAAGAAAGCAAAAGAAAGGTCAAAATGTGTTAATCCACATCAGCACCACGTGCTAATAACTTGAGTTTAAGGAGGGAATAATATTTTACCATATTATATCAAAAGCCTAATATGTACTGTATTTAGGCTATGTATTATTCTTCTCATGTCTATTATTCTCCTTATTCACTCTGTGTATCTCTCCAACCAAATATTGTATTATTCTTTAGTGGGCCACTTAAAATTCAATAAATCTTGCACCTTTGTAATATACTGGGAGTAGCTTGCATCAATTAAAATCCTGGCTTCCCTAACAAATATATGCATTTTTAATTTAATTTCCACCATTGTATCAATGTTTGAATTGAGCAAGATGTAATTAGTGATAGATGAATGCATCATAGCTGCTTCAAGAAATCCTCCCAAATATTTCTTCTAGGTGTCAAATGGATGCAATTCACCTTTTGAATTCAATACTTGAGGCATACCATGATCCTCCATCTCCTTGAAAACTTTCAACTTACTTTGAAGTTGTATACCCAACTTTCCATGGAAAGTAGTTACCTCATTTATTGATTCAATAGTTTTCAAGATGTCAGGAATATTTGTGGGTGCCTCAGGATCCTCATTCATTTTTGGCATCATTTCTTTCAAGGAACTTACCCTAGCAATCCAATTATTCCATTAATTCCTAAAGGCCTCATTTACTTGTAGATCATTTGTATTTTCCTTATGAATGTTTTTATGCATGGCCCATACGTCATTAGCCCTGTGGACCAACTTTGGTCACCTTGTGCTTAAGCACATCCTCAAAAATTTCATTGGCCACCCCAACTATCTCCAATTTGGCCTTCTTGACATTTTCCTTCTCAATAGTTAATTTTTCTTTCAAATCATCAATTCTGAGGGGCAAAGTCTCCCTATCTTGTGCAGAAACATCAAATGAAGAAGAAGAAGAAGAAGAAGGCTCAATCAATATTCTTTGAGTAGCCTAAATAGTAGCTCTCATTTGATTCAACTCATTCATGGCCTTATTATATTCCTTAACCAAGGATTCATATTTTTTCTAAGAAAGATGTGTAGTGTCCACAATAAGCATTCTAGCATGTGCAGTTAACTCAACTGCCTGGATTGGAGTTATGTCACTAGCTCTCTTGACCACTAGTGAACCAATAACTTCCTCAATAGTCCTAGCAACCTCATGTTTGCTAGTATTAGGTGCTATAGACCAAATTGCAAGGGTATGCAACTTTGGACTATATCCAAAACCAAATACTTTATTCTCAAATTGATCTTTAGATATCAAAGCTTGAGTATCTCTCCTAACTGCATCATATGCTATGGCAACAGTGAGAGTACATCATGCTAACAACATGATTCCACTAACTTTAGCAATTCTTCAAACTTCAGTGGGAGTAATAGCTACAATTTCAGCCCTAATCTTCTCTTCCTTTGCTTTCTCAACTTCCTCCTGATGAGAAGGTTCAACATTTACTTGGGTTGATTCCAGTCTCTCTTTTATTTCCTTACTCCATTGTTGAATCATAAAATCCTGAAATTATTTAGTCTACACAAATTTATCATCAGCCAAAAACTCATCACACTCCCTAATTCTGGGATCATCATCATTTTCTCTATCATACTGCCACTAGACAATCCTATCAGGAGGAACATTTGAACTATGAGTCTCTTAAATATGAGGAAGGGGAATTTTTTGCTCAACCTCCTCATTTCTTGGCACATGTTATGCAACTTGTTCTTCCCTGACCTCCTGAACATCTTCAAGTTGTTCTAGGATATCCATAGCTTGTTGTTGTTGTTTCTCTAAAAGGACCTGGGCTTTGTCTACAGCCTCCTTTACCTTTACCTTAAACTCACTAGAATGATAGTCCCTTATCATGGTAAAGGCCCTCTCCAAAGGGTTTGCAACCACATTGTATGGACTGATGTAGAAGGCATTCCTTTTCATAATCCTTTCCTCAAGGTTTTTCATAGCTGTCCATTCCTTTTTCCTAACCATGACAACCTCATCACTTGTTAGGTTCCTTAGTACATCATCTCTATAGAAGAATTCATGATGTATGATGCCTAAGTTCTTTTGTCTTCTTCTTCCTACCACAAATCTTTATGGATCAAAAACTCTAACCTCATTAATAGGAATTCTCAAATTATTCACCATAATGCCCAATTTTTCATACCCTTCAAGGGTAGTGATCTTGAAATAAGCAAAAGTACATTGGGGATGTATTACAGAGCCCTTTCTATCCTCTCTAAAAATTTCATAATCCATAACATCAATTTTCCACATGAGCTCCATGAAAGCCAATCTGTTTAAGACATAAAAGGGTAAACAATGGGGTGCCACCTTGGCTCCATAAACCCTGATCAAAGTATATTCAGGATGTAGAAACCAGTCAGCCCAATTATGTGTTGTTGTAGAGCTTGGTACATCCTTTGGGCGCATAAGAATTCTAATCTATAGAAAATGTATGAATCTAGGTGCCACACCCAATGACTCTAAGATACCATGCATTAAAACATTGGCAAACAAGATGTAATTGGAATTGGAGCAATCCTGATTCCAAATGTATGTCCACATTTGTACCGGGATAGCCTTATTTTCACTGTCCTTACTCTTCAAATTTAATTTCCTTTTCCAATCATAATCTCCTTCCCATAAGAGAATATGCATCAATAAAGAATAATGGGGGAAAGACAAAGGGATCACTTCCTTTCTCAAATTGAGAAAATCCTCATGCATTCGCTCAACAACAAAGTTAATATAATCAAAATATAATCAAAACTAGTGTCTTGATTATATTCTTGTATATCTGCCACCATCACCAACAAATTAGGGGCTATTCTAACCTCAAAAATATGAGCTAGAGCACTTGGTTTAAACAATAGTAATTTTTTTTGAAATGTTCACACTCAAAAGGCTCAACATCCTGAGCAGTAAAATTTTTCCTTCTCCTTCTATGTCACACAAGTATTGATTCTCTGAATGCAAATTTTCTCCTTTCATATTCAACATACAAGTCAACATGCCTGAACTTTACAGTATAATTGGGATTTAACCCAAATACATCCAACATTTTATCCTTTGTCACCTCCATAATTATATCACCATTGTTAGTCTTGATTTTCCTGTCAGGAGGGTCATAGTGCCTTGGTAGCTCCATCATTAAATCAACTTCCACAAACACATTTGGAACCAATAAGTTTCCCAAGTTCAATCCCCACAAATAGCATGTAGGCTTACTAGAATTTTTCCTATTGAAAGCATACCAAAACAATTACCATCCACTCTAGGGCTGGGGTTTCTCACCAATTTCGCTAGCATTATCCATCAACCTAGTGGTAACAACAACTTGTCTTGTGGGCCTTTTACTAATTCATGACCCTCCCACTTTCACACCTCTAGAAGTTTCTTGCATAAACTTTTTTGTTTCTTTGTTTGCACTTTTGGATCTAGTGGAAGCCAGAGGGGTACTAGGAAAAGGGTTAGACATAGTCACTGGCTTAGGCTTAATTTCAGCTGAAGCATGCTGAGTATCAAGTCTTTTAACCCTCTTTTGATTTGGTTTCCTTTTCGGTCTAAAATTGGATTCACTAGGCTCTTGGTCAATCATTCTTATAACGCAAATGGAAACTAGGGTTTACAATTTCTTACGACCAAATAAAACCTTTCATAATTATGATAGGATAAAACACTACTGTTGAACATGACACCTTTCTTGACAATTTAGACAGTGCTCAATTATCAAATTGAAATCACCAGAAAGGACTAAATTGCTAATTCCAAAAATTTTCCTATTAAATTTCCAGGGCATTCACCTTACTACCTCAATTAAAAGGAAGTAATAGTCTTTCTTACTCAAATGAAAGTAGTGTCACTCTAGTCACTGATATTTTTTTGGAGTTTTCCCTACAAATTCTTCGGCTTCTAGCATTGTTTCCGCTAGCCAATGAATTAGGATGCACGATAAACTAGATATCTACTTTCTATTACGACAGAGAGGGGAGCATGTCACCATTAATATTCAATATTAAGCTCGTGCAAGTGAACTAACAATTAGCTATTTAGTTTTAAACCTTGATCATTGATCCTTCGGATTTAAAACTATATCAATAGTTATTGATCCACCTCGCCACCTTCCTTTTGGCTTTATACCAAATCCTTAGGATTTCACCACGTTGCCTCTTCATGTAGTGGTTGTCACCAATCACTAGTTTACTTCATTCTCATCAAACTTTATTAGCAATGCAAGTGCGTCGTGTGATAAAATCTCAACCCTTAGATCTACAACCAATTTCCCAATCACATTCATCTTCATTGCTCCTCACTAAATCAACTTTGTACCTTGACTTTCATCTATGACAAGAGATGTAAGTACTATAGTTTTACATGTACACATGCATAAACAATCAATGGCACAAAAGATATCACAAATAGGATGTAATCAAGTTAGCAAGAGAAAACTCCTTGAAAGGGACCATATCGCTAATTGCTAATCCTCCTGATAAGGTTTGCAAACGATTAGTGATGAGAGATTATCGTAATATTATTATATATTGCACATCGCTAATCAAGATTTTAGCACTCAAAACAAATCCGTGAGATGCGATGTAATTGGAAACTCATCTTCTCGCTCACCACTGATTTAGAAGAATCCCTTCATAATGCATTTGCGATGAGCAATGAAACTATGATTATAAATTCAAAGGTCATCGCTTATCACTATTACAACTTTAAGAATTCAGAAATCATTAGTGATAAGTGATCCCTTAAGAATCTTGCTCATCGCTGTTTGAAATCTAAAGTTCATGGAACAATTCATGATGAGCGATATCAAAGAGATATCACCTCATCACTCATCGCTGATTTAAAACATATATTTCAAAAGTGATCAGCGATGAGCGATAAGGACATAAGGTCAATTGAACTTAAGTGAAAACTTTTAGGAACGTGCTCACAAGTTGTTTTAATGGAGGGGACTTCCTAGGATAATACGATAGATAGAAAAAGACTTAAGAACCCCAAAATAATTATAACAAAGGTTTCTGGACCCATGATGAGGGAACCGGTTGCCTCATACAAAATTTTTAAAAAAGTGATCAACAGCGGGCAGTAGGGAGTCAATGACAAAATAGAACGCTTAATTTATTCAAGGAAAAAAATTCTAAAACCCTCCTAAATGCAACGAGGGTTTTAAGATGGGGCATGAGGGTTTAAGCTCCATAAGATATCTTCAACTTTTCTTCAACCCATGAACTTGCAAATCTGCAACTCACAAAGAGAGAGGGAAAAATGTTTTTTTTGGGTGAATGGAGATTTTCCTTTATCAAACCCCAATTTCGTAATTAAACCTTTAAATAAAATAATGAAGGAATTAAAGGAATGAGGAATGAACAATACTATGTTGCAATTCAAAAAACCCTTGAATAAACCTTTGGAAATTTAAAATTTTGATGTTAATCTTGCATTAAATGGCTTCAATGGATGTTGATCTTCATGCTTTAATCTTTCTTTGAATCTTTGACTTGAATGCTTGGATTAGATCTTGAAACCTACATCATAATGTTAACTCCAAAAATGTGCATGAATGAACATAACTTTGACATGATGCTTGAGATTTTGAATGCTACAAAAAATGATGAAGAGATCTACTCTTGAAGGCTCTTGAGAATAATATTTTCCCTTGTTAAGTTCGCCTCTTGTTAGATGTTTTGAATTGATGAAATAACCTTGTATTTATAGTCATTTGTCCTTAATTTCCTAAAATTAAAACATTACAAGCTGACCTTTAGAATTTGAATTTGAGATGATAAAAATACCACCAAAACATGTTTTAAAAATAGGTTCAAGGTCTTAGGGAGGACCCATTCACCCATGGGAAAATGTGTCCCAGGCCCTAATTCTTGGAACACACATTGCTCAATGTGAAGTGTTATGTATTGGCATTAATTAATGTTGGCATTAATGGGAATCTTGTTTTGTTGCAAGCATTGATTTGCTACAAGACACTTGGCTTGTGACTATCCCCATGGTTCCCGCAAATCATCTTCTTCCACTTGGTGGAAGAATGCTCTTCCTGACCATCATACTATGTGCCCTAAAGATTCTATTGTTGCTAGTGAGGATTTGGAGCTTCACTCCCCTTCTGTGTCTCATCCTCCTGCTCAGACAACTAATAATCTTATTGCTTGAAACTCTATTTCTCCTATGTTTCTTTACGCTCTAGTTTTGGACAAGGTTGTTTCTTCTCCACCTTGTTATTCTATTGGTATTGTTCCATTAGTTAGGCACTCTAAGGGGGCCTCTCTCACTTGTCTAAAGGATACACATTTGGTTGATGACTCTTCTTGGATAGTTGTACAACAGAGGAAGAAAAGTCTTCCTTAGATAAGAAGGACCCCATCTTGCATGTCAAGCCATTGGAGGCAAGGATGCTAGATTCAAGCTCTGGTTTTGCTTGATCTATTTCTATTTTCTTTATTGTTTCTGTGTTACTTTTGTTTAGTTATGAATTTATAGCCCTTCCCTTTTTTTTAATCATAAACAATTTCAAAAATAATTAATTATAAAAATACGGTGAAATGGTAGGTATGCACTTTTCTCATCTCCTCTACACTTAAAAATTCCTTTAATTCCTTTAAAACCATTCCTTAATTTTACTGGCTGTTTGAAAAATGTTACAACAATTTTATTTGTAATTTCCTTTTTCTTTTCACTAAATTACAATACAAGCCCATCTAGATACATGCATGTAAACAATTTTCTTTTTCTTTTCACTAAATCACAATACAAGCTCATCTAGATACATGCATGTAAACAATTTCAATTAAAAATAAACTTTCTTCTCACTAAAATCTAAAATGGTGCGAGGAACTCCACAAGGGGAAAGAAAAAATGAGCTACAACAGCCCTGTCCTTCAGAGGTCGAAGACTGATTTCAATCAGTAAAATGTAGTCCTCCTCGAGATGCCTATATAACACATTAGAGATGTATGGCACATTGATACCTATGCAGAGGCTACTTGTTTATGATGTACACATAGCGTCACAAGCAAATTATTTTTAAAGGAGGCAAGTAAGCCACGTGCGTGAGCTGTTAATATAGCAACTTCTAAAATCCAGATCAACAACAGAAGTTGATAGTCACAGTGCTGTCGAGGATCTGTACTTGTCTACAAGACACTTAAAAACTGAACAGGAAGTTGCGTTAAAAATCTGCAAATTAGACTACATTATTAGTCTATTTAAAATATTAAGAACGGATCTCTGCTGCTGTGATTTGGATTTGATTTGATATACAGATCGGATCTCTGCTGTTCTGTTTTGGATTTGATTTGATATTCTTAAATCCTAAGCTGTCCATTAAGTTGATTTAGCTGGTGGAAATATCACAAAATTACAGTTGTCTCTTCAGCTTAAAACTCGCATTAAGTCTGTTTTACACGTTTAAAATGCATGGGTATCAACCAGAAACACGATGGGTGAGTCCCATGGAATCAAACAAAGACATTTTTTTATCATCCGACACAATTTGGAATCACGCAACTTTGGTTGTACCATTTACTGTAGTTTTTTCGTCTCGAGTATTTTATTGGAGTATGATTGATAGCGGTGGGTAAAGTATGAGAGCAATTACATTTCTATCACTTTAGATTTCATTTGATCGAAAGGAATGTTTGAGTTATCTTTATTTTATTGGTAGAGTTGCATAGCCGCTCAATTTTACCAATTAAATCGAAGGAAGTCGATTATTAGTGTACTGAAGCACCGTCCCAATATCACCATCCTGCAAAAAGATTCAAAAGTTTATCAGATTCGATAAGGTTTTAAGTTTGTTTGATTTTTTTATTGCAGTAATTCAACGCCGGTGTATACTTTATGAAAACACGCAGAAATTTCCTAGGGTTTGCTTTTTAGCTTTATCTTTGCGTAAGCGACAAAGTAAAGGATGGCACGAATCTTATGGCCCACTTGATTTTGATTTTATTCTTATCATATTAATTGCATTGTTTACCTGGGTCACCTCTTGGTCTGCAGCAATTTTATCACAATATATTCGTGACGGTGGTGGGAGGAGTTATTGGACGCAAAGGGTTTGATTCAACAGGGATATGATTGCTTTCCTCATAAGCCGGTTACTCATTTTCTTAAAAAGCCTTGTCGAAGTCGGCACTATGTGGTAGTGTTGAAGTTTGTGAAGTTACAGATGAAGATAAACTAACACGTTTCTAATGTTTTGTTAGTTTGATTCTAGTTTTAGTCCGTTTGGGATTTGGTTATGTGTTATGTTTTTTTAAAGTTTGGTTAAGGATTTGGTTGTTTATTTTAACATGTTTTTTTTAGTTTTGTTAGTTTGATTTGTAGGTGTGGTTTTATGTTATGTGTAGTTTTAGTTTGTTTGGGTTTTGGTTGTGTTTATACATGTTTTTTTTCTAAGTTTTGTTAAGGATTTGGTTGTATATTTTAACATGTTTTTCTAGTTTTGTTGTTTGGATTTGTAGGTGTCGTTTTATGTTGTGTGTAGTTTTAGGATTTGATTGTATGTTTTAATTTGGTTTTGGTAAATGATATTTATATGAAAAGGGTGCAATAAAGTTGATTTGGATTTGGATTTGATTTTTTTTGTTTTTCATATTTTATATTGTTGTAAATATTTACTTTTATGCATCGTCATTAGGGTCAATATTAATATTTTAGTCTTTAATGATATAACTTTAAGTAAGCACATTATTTTACATCAAGAAAATGAATTAAATATTTACTTTTCTCACTTTTCTATTCCCTTAACCCCTTTTTTGACTTCATGTCTCATAGCCTATCTTTTTCTACGTTGAAATGTTGTGTTTTTATCTAGTATGAAAAAACTATTACTTACCAAAAATTGTCAAACCATAGTGGTAGTTGTTTCATGATTATATCCATGCATTGATGCATGTATGTAGAAATTCACACAAATATATATTAGTGTAATGCCATCTTATGAATTATATGTATTTGATTAAAGCGTCACTTGTCCATTGCTTGAGAAAATAATTTTAATTAGTACTTTGTGTATTTTTGTAGCTCAAATTATGTAAGTTAGAGATCATATATGTGATTATCATACTTTTACATGTAATATTTGCCTCAAGTTCAATATATGTGAGCATATTAGTTTATTGGATAATTATGCCTCAAATATGATCTCATTAGTTAATTTTATATGTGTCTTGGGTGTGCAGATTACATACATATTAATTATGAATAGACAAAATATAAAGGAGAACACCGTGGATATCACTAAATCCTCTAAGTTTTCTTATTTTAAGGTCTAAGCTCTCTTTCCATATATTGATCAGGTTTATTGATTTTCATGGTTTGGCAAGAAACATTGTGGAAATAATTGGATTGACATCTCTTTTAAATTTATATTTAATCCTCTTTAATGGTTTTATTTTAATTATGAATTTCATAAATTAGAATTTTAGTTTCTATTTAATTGAATAATTCTTAAAACATCTTGGGATTCCTTTTAATCCTTTTGGTGTTGATTTGGTTTATTTTTTAATATCCCTCTTTAATTAATTTAACCTTATAGAAAACTATCTCATTCCTATAGTTCTAGTGGGCTAAGTGTAATTTGCAAGTGAATTATTTATTAATTCTAGGTTTCAAGTAATTTACTATTTCTTAAGGTCAGGGGGGCTCACTCGATTGGCTAAAGCATCCTATTGTAGGAAAGAGGTCATGAGTTCTAGTCTCCTCCATCCTCATGGTACCAAATGGCATGTCACACCAGTGTCACTGGTCCCGTGAAAAAAATTCACAAGGAAAACTATAGTTTATAGGGTGCTACTTGATTCCTAAAATTTAAAAACAAAATAGTATTTCTCAATTTTAATAAAATGGGCCATGGAATTAATAAATTATTATTAATTAACTCAAAGAGCCTTATGTTAATCCTAGCGATTGCCAATGCTTAACAAAACTTGTTTCATATGGTTCGTAGGATGGTTGTCTTGAATTCCTCAAACACTTTAATGTTGCCATCCCCTGAAGGAGGTCCCAAAGTATACACTTTGAGCTTAATGCCTACTAGGGGCATGTGTGGTGCAGGAGCACCAAATTCAACTTTTGTTAAGTTTGGTTCACTTAGGTCTTGAGTTAGTGTTTCCAATCTAGATGGCATTGAATAAGGTCATGTTAGACCATTTTATGATGTAATAGGTAATTTTAGTTGGTTTTGAGATCATTAGGTGGTTAGGGAGTTCAATTTACAAAATTGGAAAATATTGCAAAAGTTGTGAAAATGTAAAAGTTGCAAAAAGGAAAAATGTGGAAGTTGAAGGGTCATATTCTTGTAGTTTATTGGAAAATAGTTGGAAGTTGCCTGGTCATGCTTGTAATGTCTTTAAAATTCCTTTTGAACATTGGATGAAGGATTACCCATTGATAATTTAAATTTTTGAATACAAAATCACTATTTGCCCTTGAAATTTTCTAGTAGTTTGTTGTTCATCAGATCTATACTTGCCCATATAGGAATTTTCTTGTTGCAAACGAGGTTGGATTTGGTGGAGGAATGTTGTAAGTTCAATTTGCATCCAATTTTATAGATTTTCATTGAGTTTAAAGCATCTTGGAGGAACTTTACTATTAACAGGTCTAGGAAACTAGTTTTAAGGGTTTGCAGACTTCAAAATGAAATAATTGGCCATTCCATCTATTGTACTTTCTTTGGCTCAATGAAATGGCCCACATAAGTAGGATTAGGTGTTTATATGTCTCTTATGAGTAGGGTAGGAAAGTTGAAGGGTTTTGTAGGATGCCCTAGTTGGCAAGTGTGAGTATTTTGGGTGAAATTGAGTGGTTTGAGCATGTAAATGATAGAAATTTGTTGGGGAAGAAAATTCTAAGGGTTTTTTAAGTAGGTACAGGCTTGTTAGGATGTGTTAGAAGTAGTGGCAGAGTTTGGAAAGGTTTCTAATGGTTATTTTCAATAAACCCCACCATAAACTAAGCAAAATGAGGGTTTGTTGTTAAGGCAGCTTGGAAGGTGTTTCACCTAGTAAAGTTGGTTAATTCAAAGTATTTGATGACTCATTATTAGTTCCCAATTGAGTTTTAGGCTTGAGGGGGTGATTACATCTAGTGGTTTCTTGCCTAATTAGCTAAGGAGGACAATCTAGTTGCTTGATTTTGGAGGAATTGGTCCAAAGTGACCTATTGATGTTTTGTAATATGTTTTTGAATTCCCTAATGGGTATCTGAAAAGGTGTTGGTCGTGTGTTGAAAGGGCCTTCTCTAAAAGATATAGCCAATTCTCTCAATTTGCAACACTACAAGGAGATAGTGAAGGTTTCATGTGATAATGAGAAGTTGAAGTCTTATGACTTGTTGTTTTTGATTGAAATTGTTTTGATTGGTTGATTGCTTCCCTGCTCTACATCAATTGGTATCAGAGCTTAAGGATTAGATCTCTTGAGAGTCGAAGGTTGCTGATTGAAGAAAGGAAACTTCCAAGATAAAAGGACAAAGTGTCAAAATGCGTCCAAAAGGGAAAAATATGGTTAAGGAGATGAATGAATTGAAGGATAAGCATGCTAGGGAGATAAGAGAGTTGAAGGAAAGAATTACAGCTCTAGAAACAAGCAAGAGAAGACATAAGGATGAAAGTGATTTTGATGAAGGACTAGATCCTAAAGACCATTTCAAAGATGGAAAAGTTGTTTTAAAAGGGAAATCAAGAGTGATCAACATAAGGTGAAAATAGATGTTCCTAAATATGGTGGGAATCTGAGTGATGAAGAATTGTTGGATTTGATTGCAACCTTAGATAATTACTTTGAGTGTGAAGATGTTCTTGTAGAGAAAAGGGTGAAGATTGCAAAGATCAAGCTGAATGGTCATGCACTTTTGTGATGGGATTATGAGCAATTAGAGAGGAGAAAGATAGGTAAGTCCAACATTTTTTCATGGGAAAACATGGTAGAAAAAATGAAAGGTAAGTTCTTGCCAAAAGATTATGAAATTTAAATGTTTAAAAAACTTCAAGGTTTGAGACAAAAATAAATGGATGTGAAAACATATACCGAATAATTTTATAAGTTGAATATAAGATCAAGGCATAATGCAAATGAAGTTGAAAAGGTTTCTAGGTATCTTGGAGGATTGAGATTCAATATTCTAGACGAGTTAGTTTTGGAAAATCCTAAGACTGTTGAAGAGTGTTAGATAAAATGGCAATAAGGGTTGAAGAAAAGATGAAAAGAAGGCAAGATAAAAAAGATAGAGGAAGAGCAAACACCTCTATGGGAAGAGGATCTTGTCTACTTCAAGATAAACAAGTGAGAGCCAAGAAGAGGAAAACAAAGGACAAGAATCAGTTGTAGATTTCAGAGGTGCATTTAGAGGTACTAGAGGTAGATTTGGTAGAGGTAGAAGTTCAAACATATTTGTAGGTAGGTGCTACAATTTTCAAGAGTTTGGGAATCTACCATATAAGTATCCTAAAAGACAAGGATCTACATCAAGTGGTGGTGAAAGAAGAGGTGAAAAGACAGTCCAATTTGTGCAAGAAGATGAAGGTGAAAATGTTAAATCTCCAAGTCATGTTGCTACTCCAGAGATAGGAGAATCATTGATGTTGAGAAGACAACTCTTGAAGAAATCCAAGGAGAAGGAGATGAGTCAAAGGAATAGCTTGTTCAAGACCACATGAAAATGTAAAGGTAAGGTATGCAAGGTAGTCATAGATTCTGGTTGCACTGATAATATGGTATTAAGTGAAATGGTAGAAATTTGAATTTAGAGAAAGTTCCTAATGACATGTCCTATAAGGTATCTTGGTTAATTGATGATCAGTCTCTTTTAGTCAATGAAAAATCCTTGGTTGAGTTTCAGATTGGTGTTTATAGGGATAAAGTTCTTTCTGATGTACTACCTATGAGTTGTTATCATCTATCACTTGGGAGACCATGGCAATATGATAGACATGCCATTTATGATGGGAAATCTAGTACCTATCAGATTGAGAAGGATGGGAATTTTTTTACTTTGACTCTATTGGTTGAGGATGTGAAGGAGAAAGGAAGGGAAACTCAAGTGGTTATGGTGAGCAGAAAAGAGTATGTAAAGGTTGAGGAAGAAAAAAGGAAAGTGAATGCAACCATTGTAAGGAAAGAAGATTCTAGGACAATAGATAGAAAATAAAATTGTGTGTTGATATCAAATGTAGGTCTAAAGAATGATGCAATGTTAAAGCAAAGAGTTGGTAGGTTGGTCAAGGATGAAATATGTGGTGCAGTGCAAAATTTCTTCAAAAGGCATGAGAGAATCATGGTAGGGATAGATTTTTGTACCGTGGAAGAAAAATAGGTTAAGGGGCAGTGAATTACTATCAAAATAGAGGTTCACAAGTCGAATAAGACAAAGGACTTAATGGAAGAGTACTTGAGGATAGTAATGAGGGTGAAAGGTGGAATGAAGCAAGGTGAGAGACAGGGACAAATGAGTGAGTTTGAGCATGCAACAAGGATGGAGAAGGTAACAGTCCAAGATAAGAGTGGAAAAGAGGTTTTTGTAGGACTGAGGTCAGGTTTGACAACATTGCAAAGTGAAGTGAGACAACATCCATTCAATGGAGGACAAAACTTTCAAAGGAGAAATCAGTTAGATGATAGAAATGATGCATCTTTCCAATTTTTGACTCATGGGAAAGAGTCACTAGATGGATATGTATATTGGCTCAATTTTGGTGGTATACAGTTCTCAATGGGACTTGGGAACTTCTTTTCTCTTGGTGTATGGTGCAAGTGCACCAAATTCAATTTTTGTTAAGTTTGGTTCACTTAGGTCTTGAGCTAGTGTTTTGAATATAGATGGAATTGAATATGGTCATGTTATACCATTTTATGATGTAATAGGTAATTTTATTTGGTTTTGAGGTCATTAGGTGGTTAGGGAGTTCAATTTGCAAAATTGGAAAATATTGTAAAAATTGTAAAAATGAAAAGTTGCAAAAAGGAAAAATGTGGAAGTTCAAGGGTCATATTCTTGTAGTTTGTTGGAGAATAGTTGGAAGTTATTTGGTCATGTTTTCAATGCCTTTAAAATGCCTTTTGAACATTGGATGAAGGATTAGTCATTGAGAATTTGAAATTTTGAATACAAAATCATTGTTTTCCTTTGAAATTTTTTGGTAGTTCAATGTTCATCAGATTTGTACTTTCCCATATAGGAATTTCATACTATAAAAGTGGTTGGATTTGGTGGAGGAATGTTGTCACTTCAATTTGCATCCAATTTCTTAGATTTTCATTGAGTTTAAAGCATCTTGGAGGAACTTTACTATTAACGGCTTTGGGAAACCAATTTTAAGGGTTTGAAGAATTCAAAATAAAATAATTGGCCATTCCATCTATTGTATTTATTGTGGATCGATGGAATGGCCCAAATAGGTAGGATTATGTGTTTAGATGTCTCTTGTGAGTAGAGGAGGCCAGTCGAATGGTTTTGTAGAATGCCCTAGTTGGTAAGTGTAAGTATTTTGGGTGAAATTGAGTGGTTTGAGAGTGTAAATGACTAAATATGTTGGGGCAGAAAAGTCTAAGGGTGTTTTAAGTAGGTGTAGGCTTGTTAGGGTGTGTTAGAAGAAATGATAGAGTTTTTAAAGGTCTCTAATGGGGATTTTCAATCAACCCTAGCACCTTAAACTAAGAAAAATGAGGGTTTGGTGTTAAGGTGACTTGGAAGGTGTTTCACCAGGTAAAGTTGGTTAATTCAGAGTGTTTGATAATTGGTTATTAGTTCCCAATTAATTTTTTGGCTTGATGGAGTGATTGCATAGGTGTTTCTTTGTAAAAGTGGCCTAATTGGTAAATGAGGATAGCACAGTTGCTTGATTTCAGAGGAGTTGGTCCAAAGTGACCTATTGAGTTTTTTAATATGTTTTTGAATGCCCTAATTAGTATCTGAAAAGGTGTTAGTCCTGTGTTGAAAGGGCCTTCTCTAAAAGATATACCTGATTCTCTTAATTGGAAATGCTACAAGGAGATAGTGAAGTTTTGATGGGATAAGGAGAAGTTGAAGTTTTATGACTTGTTGAGTTGTTTTTTTTCATTGAAATTGTGTTGATTGGTTGATTACTTCCCTACTGTACATCAATTGGTATCAGAGCTTAGGGATTAGATCTCTTGAGAGTGAAAGGTTGCTGATTAAAGAAAGGAAACTTGGAAGTTGAAAAGAAAAAGTATCGAAATGCCTCCAAAAGGGAAGAATATGGTTAAGGAGATGAATGAATTGAAGGATAAGTATGCTAGGGAGTTAAGAGATTTGAAGTAAATACTTACAGCTCTGGAAATAAAAAACAAAAGATGAAAGTGATTCTAACGAAGAAGATGAAGAAGAATTTAAAGATGTGGATGAAGAACTGGATCTTGAAGACTAAAGGATGGAAAAGTTGTTAAGGGAAGTCAAGAGTAATCAGCATAAGGTGAAGATATATTTTATAAATATGGTGGGAATTTGAATGATGAAGAATTGTGTGATTGGATTGCATCCTTAAACAATGACTTTGAGTGTGAAGATGTTCTTGTAGATCAGAGGGTGAATATTGCATAGACCAAGCTAAAGGGTCATGCACTTTTGTGGTGAGATTATGAGCAATAGAAGAGGAGAAAGAAAGGAAAGTCCAAGATTGTTTCATGGGAAAAAATGGTAGGAAAAATGAAGGGTAAGTTCTTGCCAAAAGATTATGAAATTCAAATGTTTAAAAAACTTCAAGGTTTGAGACAAAAATAAATGGATGTGAAAACATATACTGAAGAATTTTATAAGTTGAATAAAAAATCAGGGCATAATGAGAATGAAGTTGAAAAGGTTTCTTGGTATCTTAGGGGCTTGAGATTCAATATTCATGATGAGTTAGTTTTGGAAAATCCTAGGATTGTTGAAGAGTGTTATCAAATGGAAATAAGGGTTGAAGAAAATATGAAAAGAAGGAAAGATAAAAAAATAGTTGCAGAGGCAACACCTGTAGGGGCAAAGGATCTTTCTATTCTTCAAGACAAACAAGTGAGAGCCAAGAAGAGGCAAAAAAAGGACAAGAATGAGCTACAGATTTCAAAGGTGGATTTAGAGGCACTAGAGGAAGACCTCGTGGAGATAGAAGTTCAAACACATTTGCAGGTAGGTGCTAAAATTTTCAAATTTTTGGGAATCTAGCATATAAGTGTCCTAAAATACAAGGATCTACATCAAGTGGTGGTGAAAGAAGAGGTGAAAAGAGAGTCCAATTTATGTAAGAAGATGAAGATGAAAGTGTCAATCCTCCAAGTAATGTTGTTGCTCTAGAGGTAGGAGAATCATTGATGCTAAGAAGACAACTCTTGAAGAGATCCAAGGAGAAGGAGATGACTCACAGGAAGAGCTTGTTCAAGACCACATGCAAATGTAAAGGCAAGGTATGGAAGGTAGTCATAGATTCTGGTTGCACTAATAACATGGTATCAAGTGAAATAGTAGACACGTTGAATTTGCAGAAAGTTCCTCATGACATGTCCTATAAGGTGTATTGGTTAACTGATGATTAGTCTCTTTTAGTCAATGAACAAGCCTTGGTTGAGTTTCAAATTGGTGGTTATAGGAATAAATCTCTTGTGATATATTACCTATGAGTTGTCATATATTGCTTGGGAGACCATGTCAATATGATAGACATGCCATTTATGATGGGAGATCTAATACTTATCAGATATAGAAGGATGATAATTGTTTTACTTTGACTCCATTGGTTGAGGATGTGAAGAAGGAAGGGAAACTCAAGTGATTATGATGGGAAGAAAATGTTATAGATGCAGGACAATTGAGGGGGGGCAGGGTGAATCAATTGTCATAGAATTCAAACTTAGAAATTCCAACACATCAATTCCACAACCACATTATATGTGATTAAGTATGAGCATGAAACATAGATAACATAAAGTAATTCAACACAACAAACACCATATTTTTACATGGAAAAACCAAGGAGGGAAAAACCATGGTGAGGATTAAGTCACAGTATAAATTAATTTCAAATTGAAAATAAAAGGCTCGCTGTCCAAATACAAAAGCTCATTGCTTACATGAGAGGATCATTTCCTATAAGAAGGCTCACTTCCTACAAAATAGTTACTGAACAAAATTAGGCTTTACATCCAAAACGAACTGAGAATAATGCACCTAGTAATAAGTGTTGATGCAGTTCCGGTGATGCTCAACAGACTAATTCAACATACTTCATTATTATCGCTCACTTTCACATTTACTACTACTTCCTTGATCATACACACTCTATTTCTCCATTTTTCTCTTCAAAAATTGTTCAACACACACATATATATACTCAATTTAATCACAAGCATCAATTAGGTCAACTTAATTAGACACACTTCATATTTACCAAAAATACTAAGTGTCGGATCTAATCATTCACAAAATATTTCAAGAAGATAATTCAAATCTCCAACATGCTACATTATGTCAGAAAGGACCTAAAATAGATCGCACATATATGCACATAGAAAAATTAATTCACTGTATTATATTACCTCAAGAAGTCGGCCAAGAATAGACTTTAAATGCAAAAAGAAATAAACATTTTGTATGAGCACCAGAGCATGCAATATCCTGATCATGCATGCCTTCAACAACCATAAATAATTTCTTAAAACTGCAAGCATCAACTACTAACTGCTTAGGAATGTGGACAAGAATACCAGAGAGTGGAGCTTAAATACTGGTTCAGATACTAGACCAAAATACCAAATCAAGCACTATCTTAAACTTGCAGTCACAACATGGTGACATCAATAACAACACAAAACTATAGAGATAATCAATATTCTTCATTTTTCCAACAATCTCCCCCTTTGTCATTGATGGCAACATGTAAAAACTTCTCCTTCAAACTCTCCCCATACTCTACTCTAACTCTCTCCACACTATAATTCTCTCCCCCTTTGACATCAATGGCAAAGGGTGGCCAAAAAATGATATAAACAAAGGTTTAAACATGGTGACATTAATGACAACACAAAACTGTAGAGATAGTCAATCTTCTTCATTTTTCCAATAGAAAAGAGCATGTAAAGGTTGAGGAAGACAAAAGAAAAGTGAATGCAACCATTGTAAGGAAAGAAGATGCTAGGACAACAGATACAAAACAAAATTTTGTGTTGATATCAAATGCACGTCTAAAGAATCATGCAATGTTAAAGGAAAGGGTTGGTAAATTGGTCAAGGATGAAATGTGTGCTGGAGTGCAAAATTTCATCAAAAGCAATGAGGTAATCACTATAGGGACATTGTTTTGTCTTGTTGAAGCAAAAGAGGTCTAGGGTCAGTTAATTACTATGAAAAAAAAGGTTGAAAAGTTAGATAAGATAGATGACTTAAAGGCAGAGGACTTGAGGACAATAATGAGGGTTAAAGGTGGAATGAAGCAAGGTGAGAGACAAGGACAAATGACTGAATTTGAGCATGCAACAAGGGTGCGAAAGATAAAATTCCAAGATAAGAGTTGAAAAGAGGTGTCTGCAGGAATGAGGTCAAGATTGACAACATTACAAAGTGAAGTGAGACAACATCCATTCAATCGAGGACAACACTTTCAAAGGAAAAATTAGTTAAACAGAAAAAATGATGCATGTTTCCAGTTTTTAACTCATGGGAAAGAGTCACTAGGTGGATATGAAGATTGGATATTTGGGTATGATAAGAGGAAGCATGTTTTGGTGATATACAGTCCTCAAGGGGACTTGGGAACTTCTTTTGGTTGGGTGTATGGTGCAGGAGCACCAAATTCAACTTTTGTTAAGTTTGGTTCACTTAGGTCTTGAGTTAGTGTTTTGAATCTAGATGGAATTGAATAAGGTCATGTTAGACCATTTTATGATGCAATAGGTAATTTTAATTGGTTTTGAGGTCATTAGGTGGTTAGGGAGTTCAATTTGCAAAATTGGCAAATATTTGTAGAAATTGTAAAAATGTAAAAGTTACAAAAAGGAAAAATGTGGGAGTTAAAGTGTCATATGCTTGTAGTTCATTGGGAAATAGTTGGAATTTGTTTGGTAATGTTTTTTAATTCCTTTAAAATTCCTTGTGAACATTGGATGAAGGATTAGCCATTGAGAATTTGAATTTTTGAATACAAAATCATTGTTTTCCCTTGAAATTTTCTAGTAGTTTGTTGTTCATTAGATTTGTAGTTGCCCATATAGTAATTTTTTGCTCTAAAAGTGGTTGGATTTGGTGTATGAATGTTTTAACTTAAGTTTGCATACAATTTTGTATATTTTCATTGAGTTCAAAGCATCTTGGAGGAACTTTACTGTTAACGGGTTTGGGCAACTTGTTTTAAGGGTTTGAAGACTTCAAAATGAAATAATTTTCCATTCCATCTATTGTATTTGTTGTGGCTTGATGGAATTGCCCAAATAGGTAGGATTAGGTTTTTAGATGTCTCTTGTGAGCAGGGGAGGTGAGTTGAAGGGTTTTTTAGGATGCCCTAGTTGGCAAGTGTGAGTATTTTGGATGAAATTGAGTAGTTTGAGGGTGTAAATGATTGAAATTTGTTAGGGAAACAAAGTATAAGGGTGTTTTAATTAGGTGCAAGCTTGTTAGGATGTGTTAAATGTAGTGGCAGATTTTGGAAAGGTCTCTAATTGTGATTTTCACTAAACCCACCTTAAACTAAGCAAAATGAGGGTTTGGTGTTAAGGCAGCTTGGTGTTGAGATTATGGATAGACAATCCCTAAAGCTTTGAAATATTCAATGAGGGACCCTTGCCAGGAAAGATAATCAACCAGATAGAACGTGTTGCAACTAGACATGCATAATAGAGATTCTATATTGATGATATGATATTGGATGATTACAAATGTACAAGTTGCCTGATTATATAGGCAAGAGAGAAAACCTAAGATGTAAGAGATATTGCCATGTGTCGTGATCTAACAACATGTGACAACATGTGAACCCTATCTAGGAAATTATTAAATGTTGAGATAAGTTCTAGAAGGACAACTCATCTTCTAGAAGGAATCTTATCCCTACAAACATGGAAGGGGACATTACCCCATTATTAAATGATTTATTAAAAATGCAACCTAGGACTAAATGATATATGACCTAAGTTAACTTATGCTAGTATAATAATTAATTTAATTACACTAACACCCCCCCATAAGTTCAACTTAGGGAGGAAAATGCAATGATTATGCAGAGATAATGATGATGATGGGTCCTAGCTACGAGGCCATGTTATGTACCCATTTACATGAAGATGCAAAAAATCTCCCACAACCGGAGAAAAGGGGAAAACCTAGTGGGAACAAAACCCCTCTCCAAAAAGGAAATGAAAATGCAAAAATGTGAGATAGGATGAGAAGGATGGAGGACTCCCAAATACCCCCCAAGGACACCATCTGTCACATGGATACAATACAATAGCCCCCCCATAGGGAGGAAATAGAGAGATTATATAACCCCCCCAAAAGATGATATCACCTGCAGAGATGGTAAGTGTTTGAAGAAAAAACATGATCCCATGTTGAAAAACAAATTGTCTCCCTTTCGAAAGAAACAAAACCAAGTGCAAGTGCAGTGATGCTTCCCATTCTAGATAGGAATTGAAGGAAGGAAGGATGAATGTGGATGTTGATGATGTCTCTAAACTCTTCTCAAATGTCTCCTTGCCTAAATATGAAGATGCCACAATCAATGAAGAGGGTGAAAAACTAGGACAATGTGGAAATTGATGCTAAACAATATCTAAAGATGACAATCCAATGAATATGATGGATATGATGGAGACTTGATAGCCCCCCTGAATGAAGTATCCTCAAAACCACTGAAAGAAGCCTGAATCCAATCAAACGGTAGATGCTAAAGGAACCACAAATCTTGAATGGAATGATAGGGAAGAAGTCTCAGATATGAAATATCTAAAGATAAACCAAGTGCCTCCAAGATAGTCTCTAGATTCTCAATCAAGGTTGAGACAAAGGGATGAGGAGACTCAAGAAAACTCTCCAAGGAAGCATCTAAATAGAGGAGTGATATCCCCTCAAGCATGTCCTGATGGATATATATGATGGAAGCCTCAATCAATGAATATGGACAAGGAATCACTGAATGTGAAGGGATACCAACTATCTCTAATGGAGAAAAAACATCTAAAGAAACCTTGTCAACCTCTTCAGAAGATTCAAGGTAATCAACCTCTTGCTCAACAATATCATCATGGGATACTTGATCTGAGGAATGACATCCTGAATCATGACCATCATGGAATGGTGGAGTGTCTGAATCTCCATATAGCTCCCAAAGCATAGCCCAAAGGGTGTGAGGACAATCACAACGATCAATAGTACTCAAAACATCACAATCAACTTGCATTGAAATGATCTCTAAGATAGTGTATCTACAACAACTCCAAGTAAATTCCTTAATACCTTCACTTGGATGGGGAACTATACCATAAAAATGTGGCAATAAATCAAGTGATTGGAGATGGTGTATGATCCCATCCAGCCATTGTTCATAGTTACCCTTGTGCAACATAGTCAGAGAAGAAGTACATGCAAGCCCCATAATGTAATAGCAAATTTCTCCAAGAAATAAAGACAATGAACTTCAATAGAAAATAGAGACTTCCAAGGATGATGTGCAACTGAAGTGATGTCATCCAAATCAAATATTCTTTTCCCAAGCTTCAGGATATCTAGGTTATTGAAAAAATGCAACAAATTGAAAAAATAAATGCAAGAGTACCTAGAGCTGAAACTGATCAAGGAGTCTAGACTAATGAAAAAATATTTGAAAATACTTCATGATGCCGCTAGAATCACTGAAATTCGATGAACGGTTTTGAAGATATGAGCCTCTGAGTCCAAATTAGGTTTTTGTCTTCACTTGTCTGAAGAATTTTCTGTGAGAAAAATATTGCAAAAACTATTGTCACCACTAGAAAGTACACTCAATTACCTTTTCGATGGTATCTCATTTGTTGATTTTCAATACCCTGGTGAAAAGTTATGATAAAATGAAAAAAAATGCCTATATGTGGCACTTTACAGGGTAATTAGGTGCAAAATTTTAGCACCCCGGGTGCTAGCACTTGATCTCCAATATGACCATGGCGGAAAAAGTGGCCAAAAAAATGGCTCCCTCCTAGAGTGGCGATAGGACTGAGAAACATGTGGCACAATTCTCTGAGTGGTGGTGTCACTCACAAATAACAAACCACCTAGTATGTGATGTGACCAAGTTTATGGCGGTCGAAGCTTGTAGAGCACGACACTGGCGGGAATGAATGACCGTTGATCAAAAACACTGACAAAGTCACAACAGTCAGTGGGAGGTGTTGGCTAGTGGTAAAACTACACTAATGATAGGATATAGGACACTGGTGGGTGCAGACCACGGTGGATGGGAGCGGTCGGTGACAAACAACCAGCTGAAAGAGATGTTGGAGCCAGCAGGAGTAAAGCCATTGATCGGACCAATGATGGATGACCGATGAATGGAGCTCGGGTCCAATGAGATGTGAAAGCCTATCAAATCAACAAGCCAATGATTACCTCCCTCTGCAGCTGACAAAAATATATTCTGCAAACTATTGTGAATAAACAAGCTGACAAAAGATATTCAGGAAGATTTTTTAATATTACTTAAAAGAAATTAAAAAATTAAATAATCCTGATAATCTACAAAATATTTTTAGATTTATGCCGACTGTTGGAAGTAGATGCTGACTATTGGAAAAAATCAAGCCCAAATTTTTTTAATAGAATGTCGATAAAAAATATTGATGCCACAGATTAAGAATTAAACCCCTTTGATATGCCAACAGAGGATTTAATTGCAGTTAGTCAAATTATTTTTTCTGCAACTATATCAAAACCCCAAAATATTTTTTGCCAAATATATATAGAAAATGCCTGAATTTTTTTTTTTAAAAAAGGTGCCTGGGACTAAAAAAATTTTTCCTCGGAGGACAACTGACGGGATGGATTTTTTTATTGCAAATTTGTATAGATCGTACGATTGATTTTGCAAACCCTAAAAATACCTCTAATGGATCCCGAGTTGATGTATCCAATTTTGATGATTGGGTAGGCAATCCTAGGGTTTCGAGGCCTTTTGAAGACAATGGCGAGCTTAGATTTGACTCTATTTGCTTCAGAAATCAGCTTGGTCCTAGGGTGGAATCAATTAGCCTTCAATGGAAACCTTCAAGCCTATGAAGAATCTCGCACACCAACTTTCTTGATCGAGGGTTGATGTTTCATTTGACAAGCTTTGATACCATGTTGAGATTATGGATGCATAGTCCCTCAAGCTCCAGAATCTTCAATGAAGGACCCTTGCCGGGAAAGATAATCAACCACACAAAAAGTGTTGCAACTAGGCATGCATAATAGAGATTCTATATTGATGATATGATATTGGATGATTACAAATGTACAAGTTCCCTAATTATATAGACAAGAGAGAAAACCTAAGATGCAAGAGATGTTGCCATGTTTCATGATCTAACAACATATGACAACATGTGAACCCTATCTACGAAATTATTAAATGTTGAGATAAGTTCTAGAAGGAAAACTCATCTTCTAGAAGGAATCTTATCCCTACAAACATGGAAGTGGACATTACCCCATTATTAAATAATTTATTAAAAATGCAATCTAGGACTAAATGATATATGACCTATGTTAACTTATGCTAGTGTAATAATTAATTTAGTTACACTAACACTTGGAAAGTGTTTCACTTGGTAAATTTGGTCAATTCAGAGTGTTTGATGATTGGTTATTAGTTCCCAATTAATTTTTGGGCTTGAGGGAATGATTTCATATTGTTGCTTTGTAAAAGTGGCCTAATTGGCCAAGGAGGACAATGTAGTTGCTTTATTTTTGAGGAGTTGGTCCAAAGTGACCTATTGAGGTTTTGTTTTATATTTTTGAATGCCCTATTGGGTATCTAAAAAGGTGCTAGTCCTGTGTTGAAAGGGCCTTCTCTAAAAGATATACCCAATTCTCTCAATTGGCAATGTTAGAAGGGGATAGTGAAGGTTTGATGTGATAAGAAGTTGAATTTTTATGACTTGTTGATTTGTTTTAAATTTAAATTATGTTGATTGGTTGATTTCTTCCCTTCTTTGCATCAATGTGGCTCTTATGTTCAAGCTCCAAAATATTTGGAGCTTATAGGTTAGAGAAGGTGGAACAAAAAGTAAATGCATTGAGCTTGATGCCTGACGTTGATACAAGTTAGAATGACACATGCTTAGGAGCCTCTTGATGCTGTCAAATTTTAGAAGGTACGTGAATGGTTACTTAGGAGCCTCTTGATGCTGTCAAATTTTAGAAGGTACGCGAATGGTTACTTAGGAGCCTGTGTGCTATTATTACATTTATCAATGTCTTGTGAGCCCAGGAGTTGTTCTAAAGCTATATTGATATGATTGTTGCATGAACTTCCACTAAGGGAAATGCCAAAGGTAAACATAGTGGGTATGACACCAGAAATGACACATGTCACAAGGGTGCAAGCCTAGGAAATTTTGGGTATCACACTTGACAATGACACATATCACAAGGGTGCAAGCATATGAAAATTTGAGCTTGTAGTTTGTACAAAGGTGCATCATTGGCTACCTTATTACTCATAGGCCCATAAGAGTGGACATGAAAGCTCATAATATAACCTACTATCCATTAGCACCATCTATCACTTGGGAACAATCGTAAAGAATTCCCATACCTAAGAAATCATAATACAAGACAACATTGGCTCGCTATCACTTCTAGGAGTTTTGGAAGTCCATGGTTATTTTCACTCTTGCTGAGAACTTTAGTTTGGAATGCAACAAAAAATATTGGAAAGCCTCTAATTTTGATGGATTAATATTTCAAACACTTTCTTAGCCAAAGATGGTAGACCTCCTTCCATACCACACTTGTATTTAAACTTGATTTGATGGGTATTAATGAATATTAATTTGGCATAGAGTTTCCTTCAAAGATCAAGGATGCAATTTATAATCGTAAATGTTAAGTACTCATAGTAGCAAATAATATGTTAAATACATTGAATACCGAGAGGGGGGGTGAATTAGTATTTTGCTAACATAATTAATTACTTACCATCCAATTATCACTCCACATCTAGTTGCAAAATTAAACCAAAACATAAAAGAAATAATAACATATTGACACCAAGATTTTTACATGGAAAACCCAAAAAGGGAAAAACCATGGTGAGGATTACCTCACAATATATTATAACTGATTAAAAGACATTATAGGGCTCACTGCCAGGATACACTATCCTTGAAAGGCTCACAACCTGAATACAAAAGATGGATAACTACCAAGAAACAAAAGGTATGACTCACTACCAATTGATGAACTAAGTAAATACAGCTTCAATGTACAGAGATCAGTTCTAGTTAGGCTTTGGAATACCAAAACTTCTACTTCAATTATAGGCATACAACACTATTAAAACCTTTGCACTATCACACTCATCACATAACTGTATACCAGACCATTACTTCATCTATATCCTTTTTTCTTATATCCTTCATCCACATCACACACATATATATACATAGCTTCATCTTAATACATCAATTAGGTCAGCCTAATTGAATGCATAACCCAAAAAGTTTTGTTAGATTAAATCAAAAGTCCTTTTGGAACATAAGAAAAATCATAAAAAACACTAATTAGGTCAGCCTGGACCTAATAAGGAACACTTTAAACATTTATAATATAAGAAATTCATAACCCTATTGACCAAAAGAATGAAAAACTTTGGTCACTTGAATAACTCAATTTGATCACCCAAACTTATTGAAAACTTGTTTATAGTTGTAACCAACACTCTTGAGAAACATATCAAAGACTCATTGAATTTCATTTTACTGAGAGGATTTTCACATCAAAATACCAGATCAGTGTAGACACATAGTTTACTTAGCTAGTGGTTGCTAATAGATTATGCACCTTGAGATATCATAATTACACACCTGAAAGGTTCCTAATCATACCTAACAGCTCTAAATATTAACCTTTAAACAAAGACAAATATCCTCTAAAATTTTTCAAGGTACAACTCCCTCACAAGATTTTTAATGAATTAAAATGCTAAAATCAAATACCATGTAGGCTTTTTACTAGAAAGAAGTAAAGGAAAACCCAATATAAAGAAAATTCCTAGATATCAGATGCAAGATCTGACACATAAGAAGTATCAACATAAAGACCAATTTTAGTTAAACTATTCAAGAATAAAATATACACCCAAAAGCATTTGAGAAATGAAATCAATTATGAAGAAAATTGCATTACTTACACAAAGATAAGAGATTACATTAAGATGTTCTCAAGTGCAAAAATTTGAGAACTCAAATTAACTTCACAAATTGAATGCACATAGACAAATAGTAATTTCATTCACAACAAAATATTGTATTGAGTAGTTTCAAAGTGTCTAGAGAGAGAGCATATGAAAATAGATATAATTAAATAGGAAGATGAGTAACTTCCTCTTTTTCATGTCCATAGCCAATCAAAATGAAAATACAAATAAAGAAAGAAAAGGAATTTGAGCCATCACGATCCAGCATCACTTTGTTTCCAAATTTTGGGGTCATTAAGGGTTTATTTTGCCAGGTTTGGAAAGCTTTAAGGATGTGTAACAAGTTTTTATTTTGAGAAATAGTCACATTTTTCATCCTCACCTTCCATGTTAGATGATTGTCCTTAGTTGTTTCCATGCAGTGTTCATAATCCTTCATGAGATCAATTGCTTGAGATGTGACTAGGTGTAAATCACTAAGCTTTTGTAGGTGCTCAACATTAAGCGAGGGTGAATCAAGCACTTCCTTAACCATTTTATCTAGGAGTAACCCAAGAGCCACAAAGGTGCCTAGTGCTTCTTCTTAAATAGTATCACACTTATCAATGATTTCCTTAAGCTTCTATAAAATTTGTTTAGCAATATGCATCTTCCACTCCACCCCTTTAAACCATGACAAGTAACAAGTGTTTGAAGCATTAGGTATAACCTACTCTACAAATAGCTTCTCCATATCCTAGCTTAACATTAACTTCAATTCAATTTGGTAATTGTTTCATAACCTCTTTTCTTTTTTTAGTCACAGTGATCTCCTCCCCTAAATGTGTTTTCAAAGAATTTGTTTCTTGGAATTAATTTATATAGACGAATCAACTTGAGAGAAGGGTTGAGTAACAAGCTCAAAGATAGACCTTAGACATTCAGTCAAGTCTCAGACTTGGGCTTTCAATTCATTCTTACTTTCTTTATCCTTTTTTGATCTTTCAACCATTTTGGCTGTAGACACCTAAAAAACTAAACATCTCCATCTCTAATAGGAGGACTAAGGTCGACTCTATTCACTTCAAAATCACTTGCTTCTTCCTGAGTAACATCCTTTTGCACCAAAGGGTGGACAATCTCTATTTGGAGACTTCCTAATTTTGTATCATCTATCAACCTAGCAATAGTCCTTAACTTTTTGAATTTTTGGGTTGACATCCTCTATAAGAATTGGCCTACCATATCCTTCTTAGTTAAACTAGGTTGTATAGCCTTTCTTTTCCTTGACCATGATTCCTCCAACTAGGCTAGAGTCACCAAAACCTTAGTTGTCTTAAAACTTGGAGACTCAAATAATGTCCTAGTAAATGGAGGGGTGTCTTCTACAAATGCAATTACTTTTGGCTTCTAAGATGTGCCTACTTCTCTGATAGGTGATTCATCATAAGAGGGAGAGGAGTTGATATTTAGGGCTTCCAAACCCTCCTCTTCCTATTCTCCTTCATTTTCCTTTTCTAGAAGAGGAAGGTTAAAGATATCTTCCCAATAGGTTTGTGAAAAAAAATTCTATCTACTAGATCTTCACCACCAACTCCTTGAGCCCTTGATGGTAACCATTGGGAATTATCACGAGTTGATTTTTTGCTTGCAAAAGCCTAAGAAGTGCCCTCAGTAGGTCACGAATCTTTAGATCTAGTGTGGGGATGGGATTGTTGAATTCTTCTCTTGGTCACCCATTCTCATGTTCTAGCCAAAACATTGGTAGTCCTTGCCTCAATAGTATCTTTCTCTCTACTGCTCTAGTCCATGGAAGGGATAGGTTGGTTTTCTATTAACTTAGTATACACTGGGTCTACCATGTGAGACCCATCTTCCATAATGCCCTGTAGATCCCACTTCAAATCATAGATGATTATCTGCTCCATTATCAATCTCACCCAACTCCTTTTCTTGACTTCATATTCATCAAATCAGTCAGCCCAATAATCTTCAAGGATAGGCTAGTGATAAAAATTAGGGCTTAATTTTAGATTATTCTTAATATAATATTTTAAATCTAATGGAAATCACTCCTCATATGAAATCATGTTATACTTAGATAGCCCCTTTTTAATAATTAGGGCATCAAACATTGATTGACAATTGTAAGAACCAAAACCAATGGAAAGTGGACTGTCAATATTTTCCTACCTTGGCACAACCTATTTACATCAGCCAATTTCTTTCTTACTTCGATAATCACCAATTTATCTTCAAGGTATTTAGGTAATTTAATAGGAAATCTAGCATATCTGCCAACCCTTATGTAAGAGAATCTCTAAAATTGAATAAAATGGCTGCCATAGAAGTCCACAAATTACATTGCTTCAGGCAATAACCGCGTTGCAGGATGTCCCTATAACTCCCTAACCATTCTCATAGTGAAATTTTTAGTTACTCTCCTAAAATACTTAAGGCTCTTATGAATTTGAAGCTTATCAAAATAATCATAAATAGGAACTTTTTCTAGTTGTAAATCACTTAGTCTTAATCCAAGCCAAGGTCTAGTGCTAGCAATGAAGTATATCAAGTATGAGGACATATAGAAGAACTTGTTGAGGGTAAAGAAAGTTTTCAACTCATGTAGGTGATCACTAATAATTTTTTCTGAATCCAAGAATTTTTATCTTCTTAACATAATTTTTATGAAGAAATACATCCATTCCTTAAATCCATGAACATCTTCATTTCCCCTTACCCTATGTAGTAACACCACAATGTCAGCCACTTCTTCCACAAAATGAGTTATATATAGTTTATGAGGAAATTGGGTCTTACCCCTCCTATGCTTAGCCAACCAATTCTTTGCTATTTCATTCCTATAAACCACTTTCTTTGCAGAAAATTCAATTTGAGAATTCATCATATTCATTGGTGAATACTCATCCTTCTCTATGATCCTCAACCAAGACACGAAGAAGGACCTCTAGATTTTCAAAACTAGTTGATTATCTTTCATTCTCACCTCCTATTTTTGTGAATTATAATGCTTAATGAACTCTAAAATGAGTTTGGGGCATTGCACAATTAAAGGAAATGTGACAGCTTCAACAAACCCACTATCTATCACTCATTCAATGATGCGTGGTGGATTGGGTTTATTGAATTTACTTCATATTTCACGAAAACTCATAGGCCCTAGATAGGTATCTCCAATTTTTGTTCCCTCATAAGTTAGCTTGGGCACATATTTGTAAACCACCTATTTAACCCTTGACATGGATGATATTTTATAGCTCTAATAATAGATATCCCTCTAAAATGGAGACAAAAATAATCTAGGAAAGTAAACTGAAATAGGTGAATACTATAAATACCTCAATGGTGAATCCTGTAGCTTGAAATTTTGTTTCTCGTTCGGCTCATCCTTGAAGAATTTCATCACAATGAGAATAGTTGTCCAACACTTTAAAATTTCTTAAAACTTCATGGAAAAACATGGGAGTAGAGGAACATTTAATATCTTAAATTGCTCCATGACACATGGCAGTTGTTGCTTCACCATTTTCAATATAACCATCTATCAAAAATTTGAAAGAAAATGTCTATAAGTGGTAAAGTGGAGAGTTCAATAAACTACACAAAAGTGTGCCTATGTTCAAATAACATGTCAAGATTTCACTTAAATATTAATCATCATACAGTTAGTAAAGGAAAGTTTGAGAAACTACACAAAACACTGCTTGGGTAGAGAACATAAAAAAGTAATATAAAACAAGCTCAAGAAGCAAGGAAAGGGGTTTAGTGAACTATATAAAACATTGGAAAGGTTTGAACAACTACATCAAATACTACCTAGGTAGGACTAAGCCACTTAGAATTTGGTGGATGACTTTTCAAGAAGTAGGGAAAATTATAAGGTAACAATGGCTATGACTGGGGATGAAGATTGACCAAGATGAAGTAATTAACCTAGACCCAAATTAGTATGATTAGTGCTTTACCCATTTGGTAACAGGGTCAGCTAAAGTGAATACACACTCTCTAACACCCAAGAAACAAACCAAAACCCTAAACTAACTATGTACAAAAGGGAGCCTTGAGGCAATCAAAGTTGATAGAGCTTAAGATCTTTCCCATTATAAGGAATAGGAAAGGGTGTCCCATCAAGATATGTGAGATGAAAAGTATTGGGCCCATACTCATTAGTGATTTTAAAAGGGCCAATCCAGAGTTAGTCAAACTTCTTATGGGAACCTTTTGGCTCTCTATGCTTGTCCCATAGCAAAACTGAATCTCCAACCATAAATTTTTTTGGTCCAAATTTTTTGCCAAAAATCTTCTTGACCTTTGCTTGGTGTATGGTTATCTTATCAGCCATCTTTTCCCACTATTCCTAAATCCTAGTCAAATATAGAATCCTTCTCTCCAAGGCATCACTAAATTAAGCCTCTTCAATAGTAGTTTGTAATTTGCAGATTAATAATTCTAGTGAAAGAGGAAGTGCACTTTCTACCTTGTATACCAATTTGAAAGGGGTCATCCCAGTAGCCCTCTTAGGAGTCATTCAATCTGCCCATAAGCTTCATATAGTCTTTTATGCAAATCTTTCTTTTTTTTATCAACTAATTTCTTGATAGTACTTATCAAATTCTTGTTGTTGGACTCTACTTGACCATTCCCTTGTTGGTAATAGTTAGTTGAATGAGATAGGGAGATTCCATAATCATAGCTGAAAATTAAAATATCACTAGAGGAAAAATTGGTCGCATTTCCAGCAACTAGCTTGTGTGGAACTCCATACCTGACAAGAATATTTTCTTTAATAAAATTATAGACTACTTCATAAGTAGTTCTCTTGAATGGAATCGCTTCCACCCATTTGGTAAAGTAATCAATGGTTATGATGATGTTATTATGGCCTTCACTAGACTGTGGGCTAATTAGGCATATGAAATGAAGACCCCATTGCTGAAATGGTCCATTGATAACTACAGGCTTAAGTGGTAAGGTTGCTAACTAAGGTCTTCCTACAAAAAACTTGCACTTCTCGTACTTGGCCATCTAGTGATAAGTGTCTTTGAACATTCCAAGAAAATAATAATGATGCCTTATAATTTTGAAAGCAATCATAGTGGAAGAGAAGTGACCTCCACAAGCCTCATTGTGGAGTGAGCAACAATTCCTATTGATTTTTGTCTATGCACTTCAAGAATGTCCCATCTATGCCACATTTGTATAAGGTATCACCCCAAAAAACATACTTAGCTATTTTCAATTTAAAATTCCTTTTCTATTTACCTGAGAGGTGCTTGAGAAATTGTCCATATATGAGAAATTAGGCTATATCAGAAAACCATTCATCTTGTAAACTAACGGTCAAAACCAATGTTACATCCTCATCATCTTCTTCTTCCTTAAGGATTTATGCCATCAACTTATAGATCCCTCTTCCTTTGACTAACTTTGTAGGCTTTAGGTCTAAGTCACACTCTTGCACCTTTTCTATCCATCCACCCCTCCTATTACAATCCCTGGATACCTTTTCCTAAACTTTCTAAAAAAAAAAACTACCAATTGCATTGTTAGTAAACTTAAGCAAACCAAAACAAGCATCCCTATGAATTATTGGATCATGCTACCTATGCAAACAAAGAAGTAAGATACCAAGTAAACTAAGTGAAAACATAATAAATAAATAATAAAACTCTATCCCATAGTGGAGTGGTGCTCCTTTGATATGGAAAGGATGCCCTTTCCCACCCCCTTGATAAGCTCCAAATGTGATGAACACAATGTGATTGAGATGCAAATATGGAGATGAAAAGTGCCTATTGTGGGAGTAAATGGTGACTCCAAAACACCCCTGAGAATAGTTGCAACCAAAACCACTTCCACAAGAGAGAGAATGGCAAGAAATCTTGCTTCACAATGATTAATGGTTGAATATGATTCAATAAGCTTGAATTTATATGCAAATGTACATGAGATGCTTTGCTTATAAAGGCAAGGTTGAGAGATAGGATTAGAAAAGATAATGAAAATTTTCTTAATCCTATGACATGAGACAACTAATTACATAGGAATCATGCAATATAGCTAGATAAGATAAATTCTAGAAAATCCAACTAAGACTTCTAGAGAGAATCCTTTTCCTAAGTAAACTTAATCATGTGAATATGTCCCCTAATTACTTAGTGAGTTAATTAGCTAGGTACAAGACATTTATTCACATCAACACCCCCCTTAAGTGAAACTTAGGGAGAAGATTATTATGCAAACTATGCAAAGACTATGACTATGGGTCCCGGCTACTAGGCCATGTTAGGTACCCATTTACAATGCAAATGAAAACATTCTCTCACAAGTGGAGAAAAGGAGAAAACCTAATGGGACAAAACTCCTCTCCAAAAGAGAGAAAACAAAACAAAACAAAAGACATGATGTATGGAGGACTCAATGATACCCCCCAAGGACTACATCCATCATGTATATACAATTAATTATTGCCCCATAAGAGGGTAGTAGAGAGATAAGATGTCTCCACCATGATGAAGAAGATCCAATTCCAATGAAGAATGCCTAAAAACAAAATATGACCCAATTTCTACAAGCAACACATTTTCCATTAGGAAGAAACAAATCCATAGGCTAATGATGAAGCCACTCCATGTCCAACTAAAAGGAGGAAGAATGAATGCTCAACATGTATGCCTCTGAAAACTAATGAGGAGTCTCCAAGATTTAATGAGCCACAACATAATCATGTTCAAACTCAACCAAGAAACATGAAAAATCAAGTGAAGGAGGAGACTCATGAATATCAATCTCCAAAGACAAAGTAGATGGTATAACAATTGTGCTAAAAATATCATCAAATAGGAGAGAAATCCCCTCAAGTGTGTCCTCCAAATCTGCAATATGAGACGCCATGAACAAGTTGGAAATACTTGTCAAATATTCATCCCACAAAGCAAGATCTAAAAAAATATGATCATTCTACTGAATAGAAGCATCAATGGTTGAAGGAGCAGGAGGTGGAGTAGGAAGCTCAACACTGGTCTCTAAAATACCAAGGTGTAGATGACCAAACTTCTCCTCACTAACATGGTTCACACTCAATGGAGTGTGTGATGCATTCAAAGGAACATTATCATCTTCTAAAGAAAAATGTGAAAAGGAATATACACGAGATGAATGATCAGCCATCCCAATAGCAACAATATTCCTAGTCTCCAAGTCCCTTATGTACACCCTATTTGGAGTGAAATCAATTGTTTTACCTTGACCACCATGGGTAATTTGATAAATAGAAAGGAGATTAGTGGAAAAGGAAGGAACACAAAGTACATAATTGAAAGTCCCTTCCCCCATATCAATAGAACCCTTCCCACTTACCTTCATATATGTATTGTTATCCATCAATATATGAGGTGAATTACAAGGCTCAAAATAAGAGAACATATCTATAGAAGATGACATATGATGAGATGCCCCTGAATCAAGAAGCCATGTATGAGATTCAGGACTTGCAAAGGCCAAGAGTTCTTTTCCTTTCATTTTATGTATCCCAGAAGTAGAATTAGTATTCTCTGACTAAGATGATGATGAGGGGGATGTCGATTGTGATGATGAAGAAGAAGTAGAAGACACTAATGAGGGTAGCTGAATGTTATTCTTTTGAAGAAGATGTGTGAGTTCATAAATCTTCTTATTATAGCATCTATGGTCATCATGTCCTAACCTTTTGCAATATGCAAATTTTAACTTCTTCTTTTTAGATGATTCCTCTTTAGAAGAGGTTGTAGACTCAGGAGTGCTATGTGAAGGAGGATCTTTACCTTGCTTATTAGACTTGGGAGCCTTGTTCTACTTCTTACCTTTTCCACTTGAAGCCTTTGTATCCTTTGCAAAAAGAGCATGAGGTGTAGTAGACTTCAATGTGCCCATGTTAACCAACTTTGCTTGTTCCCTTGTGATTTGAGCTGCAAATTCATCAAGAGAAGGCATTTTGTATGCATTTCCAAGGGCATCCATAGTAGCATAGAAAGTGGAAAAAAACACAGAATAATTAGGACCAAGGTTAGCAAGAATAGAAAGTATCAATTGTTCATCTTGTTTAGTAACCCCACAATTAGATAATTGTAATCTTAGAGAATTGAGCTTGGAGAAGAAGTCTTCGATATTGTCAAAATCTGAAGGATTAAGACCCATTAGTTCATTCTCCAACTTAAATTTCCTCATCGTATCTTGCTTACCAAAGAGACTCTCTAAATTATTCCAAGGTTCATTAGGATGAGTACAAGATGCGACATGATATCTAAGATCTAGAGAAATGGGCAACTTTAGAGTACCAAGAGCTTCATCCCTTCTATCAAGCCATTTTCTTTTCTCTTTTGCTCTTGTGGGTTTTGGATCTTGACCAAATGTGATTCGTTGCAACTTCATTTTTAGTAGTAACAACTCCATTTGAGATTTCCACTCATGATAATTATATGGAGTTAGAAGTAAATTTTTTGCAAATCCATGATACAATCAGATATTACAAGAGAGGAACAAAAATTTTCCATCACAATACAAGCAATAGTCCCTTTGTCCAAACAAAATTTACACTATTTTACAAACTTACAACAATGAATCCCAAACTATCAAATCAGTTGCAAACTAAAAAACTAAAAATCTAGAAACAAATCTACAAAAAGTGCATGAATACAACTGAAGTACTTCTTAATACCTTCCTTATGCCACAAATTTGGAGAAAATTGGAGATCGGAGCACAAAGATATGAGCTCGAAGGAATAAAATGATGATTTGGCTTCAACCTACAAAAAATGGCACAAAACTACAAAATATTTGCACCACCGAAAAATTCAGATCTCCACCTTTCCGATGATATTTCGTTTGAAAAATTTCACCTTCGTATGCAAAAGTTATGAGAAAATGAAAAAAGGCCTATAAAAGGAACTTGGGGGAAAATACAAAGTATGAGAAGACTAAACCAACACAAAATTTTAGGCACTGGGGCTAAAATAGTAGTCATCCATATGACCACTCAGGCTACCAATAAAAAATGCTAGGCTGAGCAACAATACCCGCTAGCCTTTTGCAATTTATACAAAGTTTTATATATAAACTTTTAAGAACAAAAATTTTAATATATAAAAAACTTTGATGTGAACAAAGAATACCGACAACCAAAGATTTGATAGTGCTGATATAATCAAATAGGTAGAAATGATTATGTACCCAGATGTGATGGCCTACAGACAAAGGTACAATTCGATGCAGGAGATGTACAATGTGGCCCAAATCGGACGGTGACTGGGTAAATACAAGCGTACCCAGGATTATTCATTGAAAAGACTACTGACAATCAAGTACCCATTGTAGACCACAAGTTGACAGACCTTATAGAGATGATGCAAGTGAGTACAATGGTGGATAGAGTCGACTTGTACAAAGATGATGCAAGCCAAATGAATGCACCGCTGATAAAGACCCAGACTTGCTAGAATATGTTGAGTGGGTAATAAATAAACTCGTGGACCCTGCAATGTGGAGCCAACAAAGTCCTGCCCGAGAGAGATGATGCAGGATTTGACCACTGGTACACTTTCAAATGATTTATTGAATACCCAATAGAAAAATATTCACCTAGACTATACAAAAAAATTGCATAAAATTTCTGCCCAATAGAATAAAAATTTCACCTCAAAATTTTTCTAAAATACCGCAGAAAATCTTTTCAGAAAATATTTTTTGTGAAATTGGAAAAATTGTACTGCATAGGCGCTATTCTAGCAAAAAAAAAATTTCTCAAAAAAAACTTTACTCAAAATGAACAAATTTACAGTCAAAATTCACCTACGGAGCCTTCTGATCTCAACCGTAAGGTTCTTGAAACCCCAATCTGTACCCAACAAAAAACTTCAAGCCAACACAATACCCTCATATCTGGGAAGGAATCTATAATACTTAGAGCTTTGATACCATGTGGGAGTAAATGGTGACTCCCCAAAACCCTTATAAGGAAAGCTAAGGTGCTGAAACAACTCTCCTAATGTCAAAACCTTAGGGAAGAATGCAAAGATACTTTTAAATTTTCAATTACAGTCCAATTAAGATACACTTGAAAGAAATAGTAGAAATAGAGAAATGAACATACACAGATGAACACCAGATTTATGTGGGAAAACCCTTACAGGAGAAAAACTCACCACACAAAGAAAAGCCCCTTTGTATTACTATAATGGAAATTATATACAGAGATCAGACTTATCTTTCTAATGTCAAATTTACAACAGCATAATCCTTGATCAACCTTGTACAAAACATTCAGATTACAATACTCTCATAATTGAATTCACACTGATCACTCATCGAACTATTCATCCCATTGATCATCCAACCAAACATCATCATCGATCTCAGAGTATATCCATGTTGTCCTTGGTCTATTGAACTTCCTCACAGAATGACCACAACAGTCTAACTTCCAACAGTTCCCATTCGGCTTCTCTGATTGGCCAAAGACACACCACGTAGGATAGTCTTCCAATCGGTCAACAACATTCAACTTGTGTTCGCATGTCGGTGAGACACTAACCATGTCTCCCCGATGCTACAAGACTCGATTATAGTTATTGCCAAGAGTCCTCACCATCGACAATAGGTTATACTGAGTTCATAAACTATTGCTAGGACTTCCCCTTGTCGCCAAGACATCATATCGATATCCATCACATGTAGCGCTATTTGGAAAGACTCTCTCTAGTTGGTGAGAGGTCATACCAAAGTTCCAAAGTCACATAGACATCAACATTCCCATTGGCGAGACTATCGCTATTTGCCAAGAGATCATACTGAGCCCTTCAAGTCATACCAAAAAGAACACTCGTCGGCAAGAATTAGGCTATCGCTGAGAGGTAATACCGAGGGTTCCAAGTCACCCCAAAACCACCCTTCGCTAGGAGTCATATCGACAGCAGACTAAAGCATCGGTGAGACTAAAACCCATTGCCAATAGCTCTTACCGAGTGTTCAAGTCTCTCCCCGATGACTCCGAGTGTAACACTATTGGTGAGACACCATCCGTCGCCAAGAGTTCTTACTGAGTTTTCATGCCTCTCCCTGAAACCGCTTGTCACCTAGAGTCTCCCTGACATCTGATAAGAATGGTCTATTAGCTAGACCAACCCACTCAGCAGAGGGTTATACCGAACACCACAAGTCACAGTGATAGCTTCAGTCGGCATGACAGTAACAAGGTCTCAGCGACCTGAACATTCCACATGGTTGCACAACTACTAGTCGGCCAAACAAAAAGTATATCACACCGACTTGGCTCTTTGAGAGGTTTCAGCCTATGAGATTGAGGCACAATATTCCAACAATCTCCCACTTGACGAAGATCACACAGGTACCTCCAAAGCACAACAAAATTACTGAAATTCATGGGCACTGAGGCCCATGGAACTGGCACACCACCTGAACTTGTTTGTGCTCACTGGCTTCGTCAATGCATTTGCAACATTTTCCAGAGAATCCAATTTTTCTAAAGAGACCTTTCCATCCTCCACCATATCCCATACAAAATGATACTGTACATCTATATGTTTTTACCTGGCATGGAAAGTAGGATTCTTTGCCAAACAAATAGCACTTTGACTGTCATAGTAAATTTTTATTTTCCCTGCATCAAAACCAATGTTAGAACACAAACATCTTAACCATATTGCTTCTTTACAGGCTTGTGTTGCTGCCATGTATTATGCCTCTGTAGTGGACAAAGTGACTACAACCTGCCGCTTACTCATCCAACTCACTACACCACCATTCAACATGAAAATACATCCACTGGTGGATCTTCTGCTATCAATGTCCCCTACCCAATTAGAATCCACATAGCCTCGAATGCTGAGAGTCCTCTATGATTCAACCAAATTTCCATGGCAACACAAAGCATATTCTAAAGTTCCCTTCAAATATCTAAACACTCTCTTCACAGCATCCCAATGTGTCCTTCCAGGATTAGCCATAAATTGACTAAGTACTCCCACTGCTTGGGCAATGTCTAGCCTTGTATAGACCGTTGCATACATTAGACTGCCAACCGCACTAGCATAAGGTACACTGGTCATGTCCTCCATCTTAATAGGAGATTTTGAACAGTCTTCAACAGATAGCTTCATTCCCTGCAAAAATGGAACAACTAGCTGCTTGCAATCATTCATACAAAATATTTCTAGAACAGTCTTGATATACTTACTCTGACTGAGCCAAAATTTTCTACCCTTCATGTCCCTAGTTATTTCCATCCCCAGAATATACCTTGTTGCACCAAGATCTTTCATTTCGAACTTTGCAGACAACCGAGACTTAAGATCAGAAATCATTAACTTACTATTGCCTATGAACAATATATCATCAACATAGAGAGCAATAATAAGAACTCAATCACTTTCAGCTTTGTAATACACACAATGATCAGATTTTGATCTTACAAATCCCAATGACAAAACAAAAGTGTCAAACTTCTAGTACCACATTCTAGGAGACTGCTTTAATCCATACAGAGAAATTTTCAACTTGCAGACCAATCTTTCTTTACCTTTCTCCACAAAGTGCTCAGGCTGGGACATATAAATTTCTTCTTCAAGATTACCATGAAGAAATGTTGTCTTCACATCTATCTATTCAACCTCTAAGTCATACACTGCTGCAAGTGACAAAAGGAATCTGATAGATGTCAGCTTAGCTACAAGAGAAAAAATCTCCCCATAATCAATTCCCTCTACCTGGGAATAACCTTTCACAACCAACCTCGCCTTATATTTTTCCACACTGCCATCCAGACCTATTTATTTTTAAATACCCATTTGCAGCCCATAGCTTTTCTGCCTTCAGGCAAGGGCACCAAACTCCAAGTATCATTCTTTTCTAATGATGCCATTTCTTCATTCATGGCTTCCAACCAAGAGTTTGAATCATACATTCTAAATGCCTCTTTCACAGTCCTAGGCTCATCAGTGCTAGAAATTAAAGCACAGGAACAAGTATAATCTATCAAAGAAAACCCATACCTATTAGGTTGCTTTCTTTCATGAGTTGACCTCCTCACTTGATGAGGCTGAGGTTGTTATTCTTCATCAAAACTCTTAGAACTACTCGAGCTCTCCTCAGTTTTAGGTACATTTTGAATTTTCAATTCCTCTTTATCTGGTGTAGGAGGAATTTCAACTACATCCTTTTTGTTTTCTAATTTTGTCTCTAACTGCCGATCCAAGGTAGATGGCTTCAGCTCATGAAAGATAACACTTCTGGGTATGTGCAAGATCATCGTCGAAAAAATAGGCCTTTAAGTGGCAAAAAAATTAGAAAAATCAGTGTTAGGAAACTTGACATAAAAATTTGAATAAGTTATCTATATTATTTCAAAAATATGTAACAATAGAATCTGTAGAAAATTGAATGTAGTTTCTAAACAACTAGGTTTATTTTAAAATAAATAAAATATATTTGGTGAAAATTTGAAATTTCAATGCAGTAGTACTTCAATTTCAAGAAAAAAATAAGAAGTAGGTGTCTGTCTAACCACCCTAACCATAATAAAATGATAATATGTTTTTATAAAATTGTATATATAAGTAGAGGACTCATATACGGATGTGATGCATATTTTTTTGTAATTTTTTTCTTAGTAAATAATTAATTATGAATTTTTTATTACAACTTTAAAAAAATATAAAAACTCGTATGTTTGACCCCCTTAACTTGGTCAAAACTTCATAAAATTTAATTTTTATTTTTTTAATCCTATAGTATGTGAAGCATAGAATGTGATGCATGTTTTGGATTCAAAAAATGTGATACCGTTTGAAAGTTATAGATGTTTTTCAATCAGCCTATCGATCGGGACTTTTTAAGTAATTCTAATAGAAAATAAATAATAATTATTTATTAAATTCAAATCAAAGCATAATTTATATTGATGGAAAGATGAGAATCTCCTTTAAAACCCTTTTTCATTTCATCAATTTTGGGTAAAAAAAAAGTCATCAGCCACATACCCTACAAATACCCATAATATTGCCACTTTTTGGCCCATCATGATCCTGCACATACCCTTCTATTGTACATAACCTTCTCCGTATCAGGATTCCAAAGCTTGTATCCTTTTATGCCAAAAGTATAACCAATAAAAATACATTTGATAACCTTGTTCTCCAATTTAGATCTTTTTTCATATGGCACATATGCATATGCCTCATAGCCAAAAACATGAATGTGTCTCAGAGAGGGCTTCTTAGCATACCATGCTTCCAAAGGTGTTTCCTCAACAAGAGAAAAATTAGGAGAATGGTTTATCAAGTAACATGTAGCAACTGCCTCAGCCCAAAACTTCTCCTCCAAGCTAGCACTGCTCAACATACTTTGTGCTCTTTCCATCACTGTCCTGTTGAACCTTTCTGCAACTCCATTTTGCTATGGAGTGTAAGGTGTAGTTCTATGTATCTTAATCCCATGATCTTTACAGTACCTCTTGAATTCATTAGAATAAAATTCACCACCATTATCAGTCCTTAAACATTTTATTTTTCTTCCAGTCTGATTTTCTACAAGGTTCTTAAATTATTTAAATCGACTGAACACTTCTGATTTACTTTTCAAAAAATAAACAAATGCTCTTCTTGAATAATCATCAATGAACAATACATAGTACCTTGACTTAGACAAAGAAGGAACATTCACTAGACCAAAAATATTAGAATGAATATAATCAAGCAAACCAGAAGATTTGTGAGGACTAGAGTAAAATGAAACATGGTGTTGTTTACCCTATATACAATGTTCTCAAAACTCAAATTCGAGGTTACAATCATCAAGCCCCTCAACCAGGTTTTGATTCTTCAAGGTTTTTAAACCTTTCTCTCCAATGTGGCCTGCCCTATGATGCCAGAGAATAGTCTTTTTTGCTAGAAGTTTAACTTCCATAGAGTTTACACTATCAGGAACTTTTTCCTCTTTTCCCCCATGAGTAGCTTTTTGTGACTTGGAAGAGATGCTATTGCATTGCACAACATGTGCATCTAGCTTATACAAGGTAACAATATGAGTACCCCTTGCTAGCACCATAGAGCCTCTAGTCATCTTGCAGCCAATTCTAGAGAACGTGACTTGCACTCCAATATCATTCAGCATACTAACAGAAAGTAGATTTCGAGCCAGACCTGGTATATGCATTACATCATTGATTCCCTTCACTCTTCCATCAGGGAATTGAATTCTGACTCTTCCATGACCAACTATTTCCAAAGATGAATCACTTGTCATATACACCTTTTCACCATCATATTTTTTATACTTTGTGAACCAGTCTCTATGAGATGTCATGTGGAAAGATGCTCCAGAATCAATCATCCAGACATCATCTGATGCCTGTGTAGCCAAGGCTGCAATGAAGGTGTCTGCATCACTCTGAGAATAATCGTTATCAAAAGAATTCTTCTTCTTCTTTTTCTCCTCTTTATAATCCTTTCGAACATGACCAGGTTGCCCACAATTCCAAAACTTTACCTTGGACTTCTTGCCAGGAGACTTTGATCTCCCTTCTGATTTGGTTTTGGACTTCTTGTCCTTCTTCTTTCCTTTTTCTTTCAATCTACCTCTAACAACAAGAGCCTCCTTCGCCATCTCAGAATATTTCCTTCTCATCTCTTCTGATAACAAAGAAGCAAAAACATCTTCCATCTTAAAAGTGGATGTCGTACTCCCAATAGCCATCACCAAGTGATCCCAAGAATCTAGCAAAGAGCATAATAATAGCATACAACGATCTTCTTCATCAATCTTCACACCCATAGATGTTGAATGCATTCAAATGATCAGCAACAGACCCTCCTTACTACATTCTCAAAGAGTACAACTTCTTCCTCAAGAACAATTTATTCACCAAGGACTTGCCCTAATAAATAGCTGTCAGTCTTTTCCACAAGGAAGATGCATTCTTTTCTTCATGAACATTCAGAAGAATAGAGTCTACTAAATAAAGCCTTATCAGCCCCTTTGATTTTCTATTTGCAAGGTCCCAATCCTCTTGCTTCATGCCTGTAGGCTTCGTTCTAGACACAACAATCCATAGATCATGATCAACCAACAGATCTTCCATTTTAAGTCTCCACAACTAAAAATTGCTGCCATTGAATTTCTCAATTTTAGTCTTTCCTAATGTGCTCACCATTTTAACCTATAATTCAAATTACTAAACTTCTACAAGACTTCCATTGAACATAATTGACACAAAAAACCCAACGTACCCACAAGGATAACACAACTAGCCAGGCTCTGATACCACTTGTAAGGAAAGCTAAGGTGCGGAAACAACTCTCCTAATGTCAAAACCTCAGGGAAGAATGCAGAGATACTTTTAAATTTTCAATTACAGTCCAATTAAGATACACTTGAAAGAAATAGCAGAAACAAAGAAATGAACATACATAGATGAACACCAGATTTATGTGGGAAAACCCTTACAGGAGAAAAACCCACCACACAAAGAAAATCCCCTTTGTATTACTTTAATGAAAATTACATACAAAGATCAGACTTATCTTTCTGATGTCAAATTTACAACAACATAATCCTTGATCAACCTTGTATAGAACATTTAGATTTCAATACTCTCATAATTGAATTCACACTGATCACTCATCAAACTATTCATCCCACTAATCGTCCAACCGAACATCATCATCGATCTTAGAGTATATCCATGTCGTCCCTGGTCTGTTGAACTTCCTCATAGAATGGCCACAACAGTCTAACTTCCAATGGTTCCCATTCGGCTTCTCTGATTGGTCAAAGACACCATGTAGGATAGTCTTCCAATCGGTCAACAACGTTCAACCTGTGTTCACATGTCGGTGAGACACTAACCGTGTCTCCCCGATGCCACGAGACCCGATTGTAGTTATCGCCAAGAGTCCTCACCATTGGTAAGATGTTATACCAAGTTCACAAACTGTCACTCGAACTTCCCCTTGTCGCCAAGACATCATACCAATATCCATCACATGTAGCGCTATTCAGAAAGACTATCGCTAGTCGATGAGAGGTCATACAGAAGTTCCAAAGTCACACATACATCAGCATTCCCATCGGCGAGACTATCATTATTTTCCAAGAGATCATACCAAGCCCTTCAAGTCATACCAAAAAGAACACTCATTGGCAAGACTTAGGCTATCATTGAGAGGTGAGGGTTCCAAGTCACCCCAAAACCACCCTTCGCCAGGAGTCATACCGAGAATAGACTAAAACATCGGTGAGACTAATACCCATCGCTAAGAGCTCTTACCAAGTGTTCAAGTCTCTCCCTGATCACTTCGAGTGTAACATTGTCAGCGAGACATCATCCGTCGCCAAGATTTCTTACCAAGTCTTCATGCCTCTCCCTGAAATTGCTTGTTGCCCAGAGTCTCCCTGACATCTGATAAGAATGGCCTGTCAGCCAGACCAACCCACTCGGCAGAGGGTTACACCAAACAACACAAGTCACAATGATAGCTTCAGTCAGCATGACAGTAACAAGGTCTCGGTGACCTGAACATTCCACAAGGTTGAACAACTGCTAGTCGGCCAGACAAAAAGTATATCACACCGACTTGGCTCTTTTAAAAGTTTCAGCCTATGAGATTGAGGCACAATATTCCAAGAACCCCCAAGAATAGTTGTGACCAAAACCACTTCTACAAGAGAGAGAATGGCAAGAAAGCTTGCTTCACAATGCAAGATTGATTAATGGTTGAATATGCTTCAATAATCTTGAATTGATATGCAAATGTACATGAGATGCCTTGCTTATAAAGGAAAGGTTGAGAGATAGGATTAGACAAGATAATGACAAGTTTCTTAATCCTATGACATGCTACAATTAATTACCTAGGAATCATGCAATATAGCTAGATAAGATAAGTTCTAGAAAAGCCAACTAAGACTTCTAGAAAGAATCTTCTTCCTAAGTAAACTTAATCATGTGAATATGTCCCCTAATTACCTAGTGAGTGAATTAGCTAAGTACAAGATATTTATTCACACCAACACCTATAGTTCAAATGCTAAGATTATGGATGAGATTGTTGTCCCATTTCAAGTAGAAGTGGCCTCAATTTATAGGTTGAAGGGTTGGAGAATGGAGATATGGGAAGAATGTGGGACTAATGAAAATCCAATGATATTGTGGCACTTGTCACATGGCTAATGGAGGAAGTTGGAGCACATTTTGGAGAGTGTACATGGTTATTGTATGTAAGAGGGGATTTCACAGAGTTAAGAGAGATTAATCCACTTGTAAGAGGCAGTAAATGAATATGGTTGAGATGTTTTGGAGGGAAATGGTTTGGGAAAGAAAGTGAAATAAGTGGAGTAAATAAAGGAATATTCCCTTAGAATATTCCTTGGTGAGGGAAAATAATGTATTTAGTTAATTAAAAGAACTAATTTTCATGTACAAGTGGGTGGGTTAGTCAGGGGTTGAGTTTGACCCAGGTTGAGACAAAAGCTAGGGGATGGGTAATTTTGTTAGCCTAGTTTAATTAATTCAAAATAGTTAACTTGGAGGAATTTAGGGGATTTGACATTTGATTTATTAAATCAGATGAGAGGACTTTAGGGAATTTAACTAAATAAATTGATTTATTTAATCAAATATGATGCACATTAATGGATTAATCAAATAAATTGTTGTATTTGATTAATAGAAGAAATTATGTTAATTTGAACATCTACATTTTTCCCCTCTTTCAAGCAATGTACCAATTGTGTTTGTTTAAAGAATAACACTGCCGAGATCAAAATTCAAAAATTTCCTAATGTTTTTGGATGCCCTATTATTGCCCAATAGAAAGAAGTACACTGGTACATTTCTCTCTCAAGAGATTGGGCAAAATTTTTGATTTTAGGGTTGATTTTGCAATAAAGACGTTCAAAACGGATTAATGGATGGTTAGACTAACAAATCTATATTATGATGATGATGCAAATGAGATGGTTTTGAGATGCTTAGAATAACAAATCTATATTATCAAAAAAATTAAAGGATGATGCAATGCATGTGAGATGGATGAGATGGATGATGTTTTCTTATGATGAGGATATGTATGAGTATGCAGGATGTGTATGTTGATGTTTTATGAATGTAGGATTGATGCATGTCATTATAGCATGTTAGCTTGAAAGAGGATAGAAGAATGAGAGGGATCAACCATTGATTTCAAGAAGATGCAAAATTCCAACAAGTCTATGAATCATCAATACTTTATTAGATATGATGATGAATGATGATGTTGTGTTGCTTATCCAGGGATTGGGGATGTAAAGAGCATAAATTTTCCTATTTTTATCACACACATAGATACAATGCATTAAGGTATAGAAATCAAGATGTTGTTGTACCTACTGAGATGGAATTTGACTCGACAAATAGATCGGAGTATTCTTGTTAACACCTAACATATAAAAATCTCACTAGGATGTATTTCAAAAGTTTCAAATATCTCAGACCAAAACACGGAAAAGGCATAACCTATTAATGAAATAGTCAACAAGTTGTCCAAAACTCCCTCCATACACAGCTACCAAAGCAAGCATGACCAAGTTATATTGCAAGAATATCTGATAAGAACAATAGACAAAAGATAATGATCAATGCCCCATTATTTTCTCTCTAAATCATTTTGATTAGACGTCATTGAGAGGTCATTGGAATGAGTGCAATAAGATAAATCAAAAGAAAAGATCAAGAAAACAAAACAAGCCAATGTTCTTCATACCTCTAGCCAAAGGGATGTGTTTTTCTTAGGATAAGTTTCCAAAGTGATTGCCAAAGATAATTCCCATTGTAGGAAGGATGCATCCTAGGACATGTCAGTGGATAGTGGCAAGTTCTTTTGTTTAGGATAAGTATCCAAAGTATTTTTCCAATAGATAATGCCCATTGTAGGAAGGATACATCCTAGGAAATGTTAGTGGATGGTGGAAAGTTGATAGGTTGTTTGAAAGGCTGTTGATATAAGGTTGATTGACATGTTTGCGAATGATCAAGAGTTTGATTTTGAATTTAAAAGTTTGTTGTTTTGATTTTGATTTTATGTTGGAAGTTTGATTTTATTGATTGTTGTGATTTTTTTTGTTTGTTTACCAAAGGGTGAGTGTGATGATTTTTTTATTATGGATGAGATTATTGTAGGTGAAAGTGAAATGGGAAAATGGATTTTTAAAAATATTTGGATGTTTTTGATGTTTTTGAAATGTTATGAGGTTGTTTTCTAGATTTTTGGGTTATTTAAATGTTCTTGTGTTTTTGTGTCTTGGGGGTTGATCAAAGATTAGCCTTTCCTATGTTTAATCTCAAAGATGATGGAGTTTGGATAACCATGTTTTGACTTTTCTTTTCTAACTTTTTGGCACATTTTTGGATTTTTTGATGTGTTTTAAATGTTTTTGAATTTTCTTGGTTTTTCGAATGTTTTTAGAATTTTGTGTTTTTTGAATGTTTTTGTGTTATTGTGTTTTTTGAATATTTTTGTGTTTTTGTGTCTCAAGTGTTGATCAAAGATTAGCCTTGCCTACATTTAAGCTCAGAGACGACGTAGTTCAGGTACAATGTTTTTTAATTTTCTGACTTTTTGACCTATTTTTTAGATTTTGATATGTTTTAAATGTTTCTAGATTTTTGCATGATTTTGATTATTCAGATATGGATATGTGTGATGATATTAGTGTTCTATTTGGGATTTTGTTGAAAACCAAGCTAGGGTTGATTGATCGATTTGATGGATTGATGATGATAAATTTTTTGAGGATACACAACAATGCAAGGATTAGGATGGATATCCCAAGATGATGGGGGATTTATTGGTTTTGATTGATGGACTGATGATGATATCAAATGTGTTGAGGATACACAACAATGCAAGGATTGATTGGATTTGATTGATCAAGATTTTTAAGCTTGGTTTGGAACAAATTTTTTTTGAATGATTTGAGGTCACATTGTACAAATTAGATGCAATTGATATTGATTTTTTGGATCGATGTTTGATGAAAGATAATTATTGATAAGGAACATCTTCTTGTCAAAATGTGTCATGGGCTAGTGATTTGGATTTTGTCTCACAAATGCTTTGAAAAAATTGAATTCACATTTTCCAATGTTTAGATCACCACATAAGCTGGAAGATATGGATCAAGATTTATTCCCAAAGAAAGATGTAAATATTTTCCCCTAGTGTCTAACAATGTATGGAATTCCATGGATGGATGCTTGGATAGGTGTATGGATGGATGGATATGGATTATCTTGTGAGAATATAAGGTGTTCAAATAAAGAATGCTCATTTGGATAATGCCTCATGGCTCCAATAATGTTGGTTAGGATAGGATCAATGAAAATGATCCATGTCAAAATGTTTACCATAAGCAAGTGTAAATTGTTCACCAAACTTTCATCAAGATCAAGATAAGTTGGAAGATGGATATAGATGGATGAAAATGGATTGGATAAATGGTTCATGGATGAATGGATTTATTATGGATAAGATGGATGGAATGCTAGATTTATTATGGATGAGATAAGATGATTTTTCCTAAACTAGCACACGTAGATGCTTGATTCTACACATGATGCCTATTTTCTAGGTTTTCATCATGGTACTTGTCCAAAGTGCCATTATAGTGGTTTTCATTGGAAGATGATTTTTATCTTTACTATTTTTATGATTTGTTGATTTATTTATTTTTGTGAGATTTTAAGCTCATGCTAAACCACTTGGTGGTGACGATGTAGATGCTTCTATCATAATGCTCCATATTTATCTTGCTTGAAGAAGTTGCTTTGCCAAGATACATGCACTTGAATACAACTTTTGAGATTCCTGATCCATTTTGTTGATACCAGAGTTAACTTTGTCTTTGTCCACACATCACAATAAAATTCCTTTTGAATCCTTATGATGAAGGGTGGTTGCCAATACATGGTTAATTTGAGAATTGGATATCATGTGTGGAGGTGTGGATGGAGTGTGTTTAGGAATAAAATATGGATTGGTTGATAGTTTGGAACCTTTGACTCTCCAAACTTGGGAAGTTGAGCAATCATGGGTGGATACAAAAGTGTGCATGGAATTAGGGCCAACTACTTGATGTACTTTGTGCGTTGCTTGAGAAGCCTTATATTGCATTTTTGGACTCCTTTGATGGAAACATTTCCCTTTTTGATTTTTCCCCATAGTTTCTTTAACTAATGGAGTTTGATAGGGATAATCTTTCTTTGTATTTTTTGGTATCCATGTGTATTTGATTTGATTCCCAACTTCTTTTTCTTTGATAACATTCTTTGTGCTTTGATTTAAATATTTCTTTTGATCTTTGTCCCAATTCATGGATGGGATGATGGGTGGATGAAGATTCATGATATGGCTGGTTGTAGTATTGGCATCAGTTTCATCATAAGGATTCTTCATGCTCCCTATGTTGATGTTTTCACTAGATAAAATTACCCCGTATCACTGATATTTTTGGATCCCTTAATTGTGAAATAACCAAGACCTTGATACTTAGGATTGCCAATAATTTTCATTGGTTCTAGGATACCCTATTCATGTATCCCTAATCCTATGCCTTGATAATTCATCTATTGAAACATTTTATTTGCAATAGGATATGATTTACCTAGGAAAAATGGTGCTAACCCTTCTTTTCTCTATTGTGGATCTTCAAAGGTGACAGCTTCTTCATTGAGAAGATATATTTCCCTAAAATAGGTAAGTGATCCAAGTTTATAAGTGATAGGATCCTCCAGAAGTGGGATAACTTCCTAATTGATATATTTGACTTGATCTCGTGAGATATCAGATTTTAATGCTTCTTCAAGAGGTGTTGATGATTCATTGTCCATGTAAAATTCTTCCTCATGATTCATTTTTGATATGCCTTCACAGGATGTTTCGTATTCACAACTTTTGTAGAAGCCTTCTTCATGACCCATTTCTAATATGTTTGTAGATTTTTCTATATCTTGATCATGTGTATAAATGTTAAGAGTAGGAGACTCTTGTTCCTTGGTAAAGATATCAAGAGTATGAGACTCTTGTTTTGAATGAATATCATCTACATGTCCATCCAAAGAAATCATCTCATGGGTAGATTTAGGACTATGTGCTATATGGATATGACCATTATTTGTGACATCTTGTATAGATAAGAGAGTGCCCATTAGATCATTGTAGTGTCATGGAGATACAATTTTTTGATTTGGGTTAATGTTGGAACTACTTTTGACATAATTTGGATCAAGTTCTTGACATGGGTTAATTTAAAATAATGGATTTCTTATAAAGGGTTCTTGGATATCTTCATTAGGTATGGGAAGTGGCTTAATATCCTCTTTATCTTTGAGTGAACTTGGATCAAATGTTTATTTGAGTATTCCTTTAGTATCTATAACCATGAGGTCAAAGGATGTTAATATGTCTTAGAAAGGACCATTGCTAGACTTTGGTGAAAGATGTTGATCATGCTTTGGATTAAATTCTTGAGATATGTCCTCTAACATATTGGGTAATGTAGAGAGATTTTCAACATGATCATTGGTGAATGGATTGTGGATTATGTAAATAGGATAAAATAATTCTAACACTCCTTGAAATAGATCATTGTCAAATATTGTTGAGCGGTTTTGTTCATGACTAAAAAGTGACTCTTGATGTATGTTGAGTTGATCATCCAATGAGGTAGAAACATCTTCAAGGTGCTCATTGATGGATAGATCTTGATCATTGTTTTCAAAAATTGTGGTAGAGAGATTGTCAATTTTTTCAACCATCTAGGATCAAATGATGTTAACATTTCTTGAATTGGATCATTGTTGGACATTGTTGGTGGATTTTGATCATGATTGAAAAGTGACTCTGGATATATGTTGATTTGATCGTTGGATGAGGTAGAAATATCTTCAAGGTGCTCATTGATGGATAGATCTTGATCAATTCCCTCAACAAATATTATTTCTTGATCAATAAGATCTTAGATGATATTTTTGAGTTGAATATAATTTGATGCTTTATGAATATTTTCTCTATGATTCTCACAATAATATCTACTCCTATTCCAAGGGAAGTATAGGATGGAGTTGAAAGAATTTACTTTTGGAAGAGTGGTGAGTTTTGAATTAACAAGCTTTCTTAGCATTGATTTGATTGACACTCCAAAAGGAGTATATTCACATTTGTGATCTTGTGAGATTTGTGTTTTTTGAGGTGATTCTTGTTTTTTTTTATCTTGGAGATGTGGTGATTGGGTTTGTTGTTGATGTTGTTGATCTTGGTATCCAATCTCTTGACATTGGAGATATTGTTCTTGATGCAGTTGTGGAAACAACTCAATTCTTTTATGACATGGTTTAACTAATGGAGAGTGTATTGATTTTTTGGTAGACAAGTCTCTTGGTGATATTAATCTGAACCATAGATTTTGGTGGCTATGTACTTCTCTTGCACTCTTAGGGTTTTTAACCTAAAAGGAGAGAGATAGGCCAAAAACCTAATTGGTTCACTCAAACTAATGCAAGAATAATGGAAATATAAATGAAATGTTCCTAGATGAGATGATCCAAATGTATAAAACTAAAGAAATATATTGATTATTGAATTAAAACTAAATAAATGCTAGTTGTTTGAAAACACATTGTGTAATGCAAAAACACATAGAAATGAATAGTAAATTGCAACAGAATGGATGAAATTGAAAGTGTGCAGCTGAGATCTTGATGGATATTGGAAATGAGTTTTGGAATGTTTTTGATCTAGATTTTTAGGCCTAGTGGGACTCATTCACCATTCTGGGTGAATCAATCCTAGTTTTGGTAAATTGTTTTGGAGCCCATTTCAAACAAAAGGGTATACAAAATTGCAAAAAAGCTAAAATCAGGCTTGGTAGCATGACTCATTTTCCATCCATTGGTGAATTATTCCACTTTTTAAATTCTAAAAATCCAAACGTGGAAAATAAAGCACTCAGTCTACTCTTCGGTTCTTGAAAGTTGTTTACCTTTGAAAGTCTAATTTTTTAACATTAAAGTGACATTTTATTGATATTTTTCCTTAGACAATGAAGAGAAGACTTAAACAACTTTGCAACTTGATTCTTAATGATTTCCAAGCTTCCAAAATACCTAGATCTACAAACACACAAGAAGAGAAGGAGAAATGTTGGATGTTAGGGCATGGGGGTTTTCCTTGGTCAAACCTCTTTTAGGTAATTCAACCAAATGAATAGATAATATGAAGAATGAATATGAAATGAAGGGATCAATACCTTTCCATGATGATTTATCTTATATTTTTTAGGCAATGGATGAAGATTTAACCCTTGAATGTCTTTGGAAGCTATCTTGATGACTTAGAATGTAAAAGTCCTACCTTGCTTGACTTGATAGAGAAGATAGATGATGGATGAATGATAAAAGATTTGTGAATGAGTTAAGAGATGTAAATTAGGGTTTAGAGACTTATATTTATAAGCAATTCACCTTATTCACCTGTAAATTAGATCCCTAAGGCTGGCATCAAGAAAAATTAAACTTAAAACCTAATGTTTTCTGGTCAAAAGTCAAAATGGCCCAAATGGGACTCATTCGCCACCTTGGGAAAATCAGTCCCACCTAGTAAGGAATCATTCACCACATATGGTGAATTAATCCTAGAGGGGTCTATTTGCCAGCTAGGTTCTTGGGGAATGAGGAAATCAGGTTTATATGGTGACTTTGTCGGGTATTTCATCAAATATTGCTTTGAGATGCAAAATATGGGGTAATAGGGGCCTATTCGTGATGATGTAAAGATTAATTAGGGCTCAAGACAAAAAAATTCAAAGTGAAAATGTGATTAAATGCACTTTACAACACTAAAATGAGGTCCACTTAGCCCAGGAAGGCACAACATCCAATGTGAATGTGTAAAACACATTACAAAACTAGATTAGAGTTAAGTTTAGTTTTCAAGCCTTCTAGATTGATGTGAAGATGCAATTAAATACATTTTATAATGTTGAATTAAGGGAAAATGGATTTATTAAGTCTAGAAAATCTTGAAAGTCTTTTACAGCACTTTACAACACCTTTACAAGACATTGTTAAATGTATTCTATTCAATTTGCAAGGGTCCAAGACCTAGTGTGGATGTGTTAAACACCTCACAACATTGAATCAAGGCCTTATTAAGTCTAATTTATCATCACCTATTCCAAAATAAAGAACTTGTGACCTTTTTTCTATGGTAAATTTAGCCCCCACTTTAGTGAGAGGATGAACTTGCTTCAAACTCACAATAAAGTAGACATTCAAAAGGGGCCCAATTGTACCCATGTGGATGAAAAAGAATGAAAAATATCAAGGCATCACTCAAGCCCCCTAGATCCAGGATCCTAAGTTAAGACGACATGAGTGCAAAAGGACACACACAAGGTGAATGATTTGTAGCAAAACAAGATACACAATCATGCAATGGAAATAACGAAAAATAAGAGAAAAGAAAAAATAAAAAGGTGGACCGAGCTTTGACTATTTGTCCAACACCATGTGGATCAGATGTAGGTTGTTTGTCAAAAAATGCATACTCACTCTGAGGTGATAAAACTCTTGGTTGTCTATCGGGTGAGAAGGCCCAAAAGGTGAGAAACATACACTCAGCTAGTGTGTACTCAAAAATACATAGGTGACTATGGGGAAATTCATGCCTCAGAATGGGCTTCCCAATCAACCATACTAAATTTATACCTCTTGATAACTTTAATAAGGCACCACAAAGAAAAATTATTGTCGAGCTCTATGAGGTAAGAAAAGCTTCGTATTCCTAACACTCATAGAAAAACAAGATGGCACCACATCCATGCAAGTTGTATTATGCAAGGTGGTTATATAACAATTGTTGTAAATGCAAAAAAAGTGTAAGGTGTACTGAAAGGGATTTTTCTTAGTTTGTGCAAGGTCTCATCTTAGGGAACATCATGCTTAATTTTTCCAAGAGAGGATGTGTCAAAAGAAGTATCATGCTCTTGGAGGGAATCAAGCCCAATGACTCCACCAAGAAAAGGGCACATCAAAAGAAGAAAGAAATCACACAATGAAATGTGAATGGTGATGTATTCCCCCACTTTAAAGCAGTTGCAAACACTAGTACTGTGAGAAATTTCTTTAAAGTAGAAGAAGAGGTCATGAGAGCTTACTCAGAAAGCCCTAAGCCAGGTCATATGTTTTCGAGAAGCTACATCATGAAGGGGAGCATGTCACATGTGAGCCAACTTAAGGCACATTGTCCACATCCCAAGCTTTCTTTTATATGGTCATGAAAGTTTAATGACTAGCCAAAGGGGGCACTGACATATGACATACGAGGACAGGGTATGTGCAGGATCATGATGGGCCAAAAAGTGGCAATATTATGGGTATGTGGCTGATGACTTTTTTTTACCCAAAATTGATGAAACGAAAAAGGTTTTTAAAGGAAATTCTCATATTTCCACTAATATAAGTTATGCTTTAATTTAAATTTAATAAGTAATTATTATTCATTTTCTATTCAAATTATGACTAAAGTCCTGATTGATAGGCTAATTGAAAAACATCTATAGCTTTCAAAGGGCATCACATTTTTTGAATCCAAAACATGCATCACATTCTATGCTTCACATACTATAGGATTAAAAAAGAAAAAAATAATTTCATGAATTTTTGACCAAGTTAAGGTGGTCAGACATACGAGTTTTTATATTTTTAAAAAGTTGTAATAAAAATACATAATTAATTATTTACTTGGAAAAAATTACAAAAAATATGCATCACATCAGGACATGAGTCCTCTACTTATATCTAAAATCTTATAAAAAATTATTATCATTTTATTGTGGTTAGGGTGGTCGACAAACACCTACTTATTTTTCACTAAAATTTAAGTACTATTGCATTGAAATTTCAAATTTTCACCAAATAGATTTAAAAAAAAAAAAAGTGTAGAAACTACATTCAATTTGCTACAGATTCCATTCTTACATATTTTTGAAATAATATAGATAACTTATTCAAATTTTTATGTCAAGTTGCCTAACTTTGATTTTTCTGAATTTTTTGCCACTTAAGGGCTTGTTTTTTCCATGATGATCCTACACATACCCAACAAGGCTACTCAACCCCTTGCCCCTAGTTAGTGCAGGACAATGATAAGCCAAAATGGTTGAAAGTAAGTATTAGGTAGATGAATTAGGTGCTCCAACATAAGGAAGCGTACCACACTCCTTGAGATGTGGAATATTGTTGTGCAAAGTTTTATTTGAAAGTGGAGATAAGGTAGATACCCATAGATCTTTCCCGAAAGAGTATAATATGTTGGTTTTGTTCATGTGTTCATTTCATCCATGTGTAGGTGGGAGATTGTATCAAATACCATAACAATCTTCCAAGGTAGATGAAGGGTGTGTGTGTTTGTGAGAAGGATTGGTTTCTTTACAAGAAAAAAAATCCTTTTTAATGTTATGTTTCATTCCTTCATGAGGGATGGGAGTTTTATCGCCCCCATCACCACCATGGGGTGATGTGGTAAAACTAATGTGAGTGAATGAAACACAAGGTTGTTTTTGTTTAGGTTGTGATATTTCACACCCATCCCTAAAGGAAGGTGTGAAACCCCAATCACTACTAGAATTTGTGTCCGAAAATGAATCATTTGTATATGACTCTTTGGATGATGAGGGTGATATTTTAGAAAATCTATTGAAAGGAGGTGTAGAATCTAATGACCCCCAATTATCATGAAATATTTTTGTTGTGGATGAAGAATTAGCATCAACTTGTATAGGTTCAAATTTTGATCTAGGAATGAAAGGATTAGGGGAGTTGGAAATGGTGTGATTAGTCGATTGATAGATTCATTCATTTGCATCAACCATGTATATCTTGTTATTATACTCAAATTTCATTGTATGGTGAAGAGTAGATGGGATTCCTTTCATAGCAGGAATCCATGGTCTCCCTAGGATAAGAATGTATGGAAGGGGTCCTTGCATGATATAGATAGAGGTAGGCAACACTACAGGTCTAACCTCAATAGGTAATGTGATCATCCCTAGTGGTTGCCTAGTAACATTGTCAAAGGCACAAATATGAACATCATTAGTTTGAATGAGCTTTTTGTTCATGCCATGTTTGTGTAGGAGGTCAATTCTACAAACATTGGTTTCAAATCCATTGTCTATGAGAGTGTGCCTAGCTAAAGTTTCAATAATGATTACCTTTATCATCAAGGGATCATTATTGTATTGAATCACAAGTGAGGGAATTTCATGTTTAGGGAATGTGATTTCTGATTGGGTGACTTGCATGGGACGAGGGGAGGGTGTTACATTTTTTGATTCTAGGTAAGACTGTATCTCCTCCTTTTGTATATGCAACATTTTGTGAAATAGGAATTTGATTGTAGGTGATAGTTGAATGAGTTTCCATATAGATATATTAATAGGATTCTTTTTAAGGTATTCAACACTAGGCAATTTATGTGGAAGAAAAGGTAATGGAGTAGGAGTGTTGTGTGATCCCCTAGATGTTTGAGTCACCAAGTTACAACTTAATGACTATAAAACATTGTTATGAGTAGATTGCATCATGTATTTGAAGACATCTCTTAGCTTTTTGCGTGATTCACTAATGGGAGGTGACTTAGGAGGATCACTAATTAAAGGAGATCCAATTTGTGTCATCATAACCTCAAGAATCTTGTCTTTATGTGCATGAATTGTTAGTGAAGGGGATTCTAATGTCACTTTATTATTGTCACCTAGGGAAGGCTTAGTGTTTGAAGGATATGTGTCAATGTTCATATGATTTTGCATCATGAGATTCTCCCTAGGAGGAGAGTCTTTAGAAGAACAACAAACCAAAAAAATGTTGTAGTCAAAGGTTGGTTCTCCTAAAAGGACTTCATCACAAGGAGGGGAATGATCAGTGATTGAATGTTTACTTCTCAAGAAGGGGGACAAATAAGATATTCATGGCCTTCATCGATTGTGTTGTCTAACATCAAGGTATCTTCTTCACAACTATGAGAGATACTAGGAGAAAGAAAAATGTTATTGTCATGATAACTTATAGTGGGGTTGTTGCGTTCATGAATTTCTTTTCCACTAAGAGAGGTAAAAGGAGAGAAACAAATAGGATTCTCAAAACACTCATGGATTTGTTCTTCTACCAAAATATCTTCATCACCAATAGAAGAGATATTAGGAGAGAAAAAAATATAATCATTAGGAATTTCCAAGGTTGTAGTCTCTTTAAAAAAAAAAATTCATAGGGAGGGGATAGGAAATGTTTCTTAGCATGTCTAAATTTGCAAGACACTAAAATTGTTTGAACAAAAAGGAAAAGCATCGTTAACCATTGCATGCAATGTTTCAACAATATAAACAATGTATAGCCAAAGATGCAAAATATTTTTATCCAGTATATGGAAAGCTTTGAGAATGGAAATAATGTATGTGCAAGAATGAAAATCATTTTTATCAATCTTATGCAAAGTTTTATGAATAGAAACATTGTGTAAGCAAAGGGTATGTGCAGGATCATCATGGAAAAAATAGGCCCTTGAGTGGAAAAAAATTTAGAAAAATTAGAGTTAGGCAACTTGATGTAAAGATTTGAATAAGTTATCTATATTATTTCAAAAATATGTAAGAATAGAATCTGTAGCAACTTGAATCTAGTTTCTAAACTACTAGGTTTGTTTGAAACAAAAAGAGTTATTTTTGGTGAAAATTTGAAATTTCAATGCAGTAGTACTTAAATTTCAAGGAAAAAATAAGACATAGGTGTTTGTCTAACCACCCTAACCACAATAAAATGATAATATTTTTTTATAAGATTTTAGATATAAGTAGAGGACTCATGTCTTGATGTGATGCATATTTTTTTGTAGTTTTTTTCCAAGTAAATAATTAATTATGAATTTTTTATTACAACTTTTTAAAAATATAAAAAACTCATATGTTTGACCACCTTAACTTGGTCAAAACTTCATGAAATTCAAATTTTCTTTTTTTAATCCTATAGTATGCGAAGCATAGAATGTGACACATGTTTTGGATTCAAAACATGTGATGCCATTTGAAATCTATAGATATTTTTCAATCAGCCTATCAATCAGGACTTTAGTTGTAATTCGAATAGAAAATGAATAATAATTACTTATTAAATTCAAAGGAAAACATAATTTATATTGGTGGAAAGTTGAGAATCTTCTTTGAAAACCCTTTTCATTTCATCAATTTTGGGTAAAAAAAAGTTGTCAGCCACATACCCATCAAATTGCAACTTTTTGGCCCATCATGATCTTGCACATACCCCAAAAGCGAAAAGTACTTTTATCCATGTTATGCAAAATTTCTAAAATGTGATAATTTTCAGATCTAATGATGCTTGTAAATGAAATGATTTAAAAAATGACTACCCTAAATTGATGTTTTTGAGCTAGATGCATAAAACAAATGTTCCCAAGACTTTCTAGATTTATAGCATATGATACTAGGAGGCCTAGGAAGCACATAAATGAGGTTTCTGATGCTATAACAAATAGTGAAAAATATGAACAGGGACTGATTCACCCAAAATGGTGAATGAGTCCCAGTAAGGGTTTTTTGCAAAAGATTCAAAAAAAATTAATGGATTTTGATGATTTTTGTGTTGGATGGTCTGAAGAATAAATGCAAATATAGTTTTTAGGTGTTTTTGAATGATTTGAAATATAAATTGCAAACTATATGCACTTTTATTAATGTAAAAAGTTGAAACCCTAGAGTGCTAATTATCCAATGAAAGATGCAATGCAAAGCTAATACAAGAAAATCTATGAAATGAAAGACTTTGAATTAGAAAAGAATGTGTTAAAAAAGTAGGTTCACCAAAATGAACCATAGATTTTTGGGGGCTATTTATTTCCCTTGCACTCTTAGGGTTTTTCACCTAAAAGGAGAGAGATAGGCCAAAAACCTAGGTGGTTCACTCAAACTAATGCAAGTATAATGGAAATATGAATGGAATGTACCTAGATGAGATGATCCAAATGTAGAAAACTAAAGAAAGATATTGATTATTGAATGAAAACTAAAGAACTGGTAGTTGTTTGAAAATACATTGTGTAATGCAAACACACTTAGAAATTGCAATAGAAATGGATGAAGCTGAAAGTGTGCACCTAAGATCTTGATAGAGACTAGAAATGACTTCTAGAGTGTTGTTGATCCTAATTTTTAGGCTTGGTGGGACTTAATTGCCATTCTAGGTGAATCAGTCCCAGTTTTGGGAAATTGTTCCAGAGCCCTTTTTGGAAAAAAGGGTATCAAAAATTATAGAAAACCAAAATCAGGCCTAGCAATGGGACTCATTCACCATCCATGGTGAATCATTCCACTTTTGAATTTTTTAAAATCCAAAGGTGGAAACTAAAGCCCTTGGTCTACTCTTCAGTTCCTAAAAGGTGTCCGCCTTTGAAAGTCTAATATATGAACTTGAAACTGACCTTTCACTAATGTTTTTCGTTATACAATGAAGAGAAGACTTAAAAAACTTCAAAACTTGATACTTAATGATTTCCAAGCTTCCAAAATTCCTAGATCTACAAACATACAAGAAGAGAAGGAAAAATGTTGGATGTTAGGGCATGGGGGTTTTCCTTGGTAAAACTGCATTTAGGTAATTAAACCAAATGAAGAGACAATATGAAGAATTAACATGAAATGAAGGGATCAATACCTTTCCATGATGATTGATCTTGAATTTTTGCAAAAATGAATGAAGATTTATCCCTTGAATGTCTTTGAAGCTATCTTGATGACTTAGAATGTAAAAGCCTTAGATTGCTTGACTTGATAGAGAAGATAGATGATGGATCAATGATAAGAGATGTGTTAATGAGTTAAGAGATGTAAATTAGGGTTTAGAGACTTATATTTATAAGAAATTCACCTTATTCACTCCTAAATTGGATCCCCAAGGCCAACATGAAGAAAAAATAAACTTAAAACCTAATTTTTCTTGCTCAAAAGTAAAAAATGGTCCAAATGGGACTCATTCACCACCTTGGATGAATCAGTCCCACCTACTAAAGACTCATTCATGACATATGGTGAATTAGTCCCAGACAGGTCCATTTGCCAGCTGGGTTCTTGGGGAATGAGGAGATCAAGTCTATATGGTGACTTTGCTAGGTATTTCATCAAATATTGCCTCAGGATGCATAATATGGGGTAATAGGGGCCTATTAGTGATTATATAAAGAGTAATTAGGACTTGGGACATGAAATTCAATGTGAAAGTATGATTAAATATGTATCAATGGGTAAATTTCAAGTAGGTTAACAATGATTAGATCAATAATAAAACCCAAAGAAGTTATGAAGCACAAAGAAAGAAAATAATAACAAAATGATTATACCAGATTCGTGAAGCTTCCATGAATCACCTCCATAGCACCTCCTAGTTTGCAGCGTATGATTGATGCCCTTAGATCGAGTGTGTGAGCAATTTGACTATGCCATTGTCCTATGGAAGTTTTGAAGGATTTAAGTAAAATTATGCCTGTGCCTATGACAATAATAAATAATAAATGACTATAACAATTGATAAATGACTATAATGCTTATAATCATGAAGTGGTCCCTAAATTATGAGCAAAATTGACATTTTATAGAAAACGTAATTTTGAATGGATGGACGAGATCGACTCTTGATAGAAACCTAAAATTAGAGGAAGAGATTTCATTTGATAATCCCTAATCAGGGTTAGGGTAAAATCCTTAAGTGAGTGGTCAAGATGTCACATGAGAGAATCAAATCGGCAGTGGAGAAAAGATGAGATAATTAATTTCAAAAATCAAGATTTTCAAAATTAAGAAGATAAAGATAGCCTGCTTTGTGAGATTTGAAAAATCAGATAAAAGATGGACTGAAAAGAAATTTTGATAAAATCAAGAACTTGCTTGCTTTATTTGATTTTTGGAAGAAAGCTACCAATTTGAATTAAATCAACTCAAAATATGGATTTTGTGAGACAAATAAATAATCTTTTTTTTTATTATTTACCAAAATGGAATGTCAGTTAAGATTGTGATGACATTTTAAATAATTTCATTTATTTAAAATGAGAGGAATATTAATTTTTTCAATTTAAATAATTAAAGTTAATTATTTAATTTAGTATATATGATCAATAATTAAATAAATTAATCAATTCATTTAATTATGACAATTAGTGACATATTAAATAAATAAATATAAAACTTATTTATTTAATAAACAGGAAAAAATGACTGAAGAAGGGTGATTAAATAAATTAAGAAATTTATTTAATTAAGGGAAGACTTAGACAATTAATGACATATTTAATAAATAAATAAAATTTATTTATTTTAATAATCATGAAGAATAAATGGACATGAATTATTTAAATAATTATGAATTATTTAATCAATAGTCAAATGTGGACCAAGGACATAATTAAATGTCATAATTATGCTAGGACGAAAGTGGTAAAAATGAAGCTTGTAGGCCTAGGTCATTTTTAGGTGTCTACATTTTTGCCCCTCTTTGTCATAATGTTGCTTGTCACATTGTGACAAAGAAAATAAGTCAAAAACATGCCACAGTGAAGGTGTAGGGTATTAATGCCCCCTTAGGAAATTTTTCAAAATTTGGGTCAGCAGCAGAAAATTTTGTAAAGGATCCTGATAAGTCAATTTAATGACCAGAAAAATAATTGCATAGTCGGTTTCAGATTCTGACATGTTTAAGGCAGACAATGGGGTGATCAAAGTTGGTCAAATGAGCCTCTAGTAATAACCCAGTTGACAAATGCCATTTTGACTTTATAAATAGGTTGACAAAGGGGTAAAATTCAATTCAGTCTTACTATTCACGTTCCGAATTTCGAGAGCTCAGAGTGAAAAGGATAGCAACGAGGATGGTGATTCTAGTGATAGAGCATCACGGCGAGATCGTGCGGACATTCTGGCGGCTAGAGGTCTTAGAGCCAGTGGTACATACCCCTATCTTACTTTGTAATTTTTTTCATTTTGCATGCCAAAACTAGGCTTCTAGAGGGAACAACTAATGCGCCATGACGCATATGCATTCGCGTAAGCCACATTTTCCTTCGTGTTCGATGCATTTTATGCGTCACGACACAAGTGCCATGGTAAATAAGGAGCGGTTGAGGTATTGTGACACATTTGACAAAAAATTGCAACGCATTCACCTAACTAAGTTGCATTTGCAGGTTGGAATGCTACAATTGACATCTTGTGATGCAATTGCTTGCTTGAGGAATGCATTCGAGTTTTTATGATGCAATCGTCAAATTTCATGATGCAAATGCTCTGATGCAATGCATTTGAGCAACCAAACGATGCAATTGTCATGTTGCGATGCATTTGGATCTTTAAGTGACTCATTCGATGCATTTGACGTTGACTTTGATTGGGATCAATTTTGATACTTGTGAAACCCTGAATGCTTTTGATGATACTAACATTTGTTTAGGAAGTACTGACGCGTTGTTTGGATTTTTGCAAAGGCAGCTTGCCCCGATTTACACACAAGAGAGCAGACCAACTACATTCTGGTTTGCTGACCAGCTGACTCTAAGGGAATGACGACGACTGATGCGGCTAGGTCTATTTTATGTCACCTATATGCCTGCTGTTTGGGTGAATAGGGGATTGTTGATTGCATTGTGCTAGTGCTAGCATTTAGAGACATGCTCTTTCCACTTGCTGATAGGTGAGGCAACCATCACATTGGAGGATGTGTACTGCATCCTACGAGTGTTGATCCGAGGAGAGTGGATCATTTACGACCCTCATCACAGCGAGTAGACTTTTAGGACCTACTACCGAGATGAGGGTGCAGGACTTGGCATCCAGGGATATGAGATTAGATGGGAGTTCATGGCAGAGCACTATGCTCATTTTGATGCTTTCCTAGCGACCTTGATTGGCGGTCTTTTGATTCCTGACTGTTAGGGACATGCATAACCTATTGGCTAGGGAGACGTCTTGGTAGGGATGAGATGTGACATGACAGTGTATGCTTGGAGTCCCTATTTACTGGGGACACTCTACCATCAGTTGCATGAGGTTGTTTACAAGAGAGTGGAGAGTATCTCGTGTGGTACCACATTGATTATGATTTGGGCTTGGGAGCATATTACTATATTTTTCCCACCGGTTGAGAGACCACAGTTGACCGAGGGGATGCCTTACGCTTACTAATATGCCGGTACACTAGAACAGACACAGATGGGTGAGACCGATTAGTGGCGGCATAGGATTGACACCATGGTGACATTTATCTGGAGGTCGTACAGATACTGCGAGCAGTGGGATGATGAGGATGACCGCCTGAGCTTATGCAGACAATATCGGTATCTGATCGACAAGACGGTGCAGACTTTGCTGATTATAGAGATGTATCTATCATAGCGTGTCCTCAAGCAGTTCAGAGAGCAGCAGGGGGTACCTGCAGGGATAGCTAAGTATGCCCGATCATCTAGAGAGTATGCTCGGGGGCCAGCCATTCTGGTAGCTTTTGCAGAGTAGCAGATCGATGGGCTAGGAGCCTAGCCTTGGGGATGGAGATGTGGGATAGCTGATCCCAGGACCACAACAAACTATGATTTATGGTTGCAAGCATACAGACCAATGCCATTGATAGATCTAGATGGGCCAGCACCGGTGGATAGGCGGTCAGTGATACCTCAGGTGCCGAGGGCCAGGCGAGGTGGCAGGGATGGTGACAATGGCAGAGGCTGAGGGAGAGACAGAGGCAGGGACAAAGGCAGAGGGAGAGATGGAGGCCAGGATAGAGGCAAGGATGGAGGCAGAGATAGAGGCTGGGGTGGAGATGACAGAGATGATGGGGATGATGGAGGAGATGGCCGGAGGTGGAGGAGAGATGCTCAGAGATAGGGCAGGAGGGTACGTCCATGTGTGGAAAGAGTAGCATTAGATGCTATTCCAGAGGTGGAAGAGAGGGAGAGAGGGAGGAGGTAGAGCATCCAAGATAGGAGGGAGAGGGAGAGGGTGAGGAGAGACAGGAGGAGGGGGAGAGAGGGGATGCGGAGGTGGCGGAGGAGGTGTTGGTGTTTTTTCTTGTAAACCAGGTTTGTCTCCTAATCTACCTATGGAATTTCCAATCCCAATCAAGGGCAGCTCGGAGGACCTGGACCAACTGAGGAGGATTTTAAAATAACCTCCTACACTTCGGGCTCTGCAAGACCCAGGAGGGTGATCCCTATAATGTGTTTATGATCTCTGCACCAAACTCATAAACAACTTTTAACAATTCATAGATAATCCCACAAATGGCTCAACAGAATAGGGTACTACTAAAATGAATTGGGCTTCATCAGTAATATCAACTACTTGGAGCATGAGATGATTACAACATTATTCTATAACTTAAGATAGTCATTTTATTTGCAATTTGGTGGAAAGCCCTAAGCAAAGACACATAGACACAAAGATTCACAAACTTACACAATTTAGATCAGTGCCATATACCATTGGGGAGTCAAACTCACAAACATTTACAATTCATCAACAGATTGAAATGCTTAGAATATATGATCCCTAACAATATTGCATTACAATAGTATCAATTTCTGTCCCAACCTGATACTTCTTACTAAATCCCTTTACAAACGTACCCATCCATGATTCCATCCAAACATTTTAATTAATTCCTTGAATTAAAGCTAAAACATAAAACACACACATCAGAGCGATGAGATGAACATCATAATCCTTAATTATTCTATTCAAAATTATGATATGTTTGTACAGAGGAGAGACTTGAGCTTGAGATATAACATCATAGCTTAAATGCTAGTACTATTACAAAACATCCAATCTTCATAAGTCTAAAACCTAAATTGCCTTAACATTCAAAAAAGTTCTTTACAATTTTCTCTGCAACTATACCTAGACTCGAACTTCAAAAATATATGACTTGCCAACCCTCTTTTCTGGCCTTGAAATCCTTCTTATAGAAAACAAAGGAGCAACAAGCATCAGGCCAGAAATTACACATGTCACCGATGAATTGGACCGCTATATGCCAGTTCAAAATTGAAACCAAAACCACCAAGTCCCAGAGCATCTTTTCTATTGATTCTACTCATCACACAATAGCCACAACATTTGTTTCATCTCAAAACTTGCACCCAAAGCCACCCTGAAACAAAACCAAAATTAAATACAAAATAACCGTTCAACCATCAATTGCCAGTAATATACACCTTTTCATTCCACCTCAGTTAAGTACTTGTCAACCCAGCTCTGATATTCCTCATCTATTGGCCAGTTAAAGTTCATCACCTACCTCATCTCAGTAGTGTAAGGTGTGAATTTCACCGCAATCTAGTTGGCCTCCCTTTCAAATGATTCTAAGAACATGCTGGTATTAATTATTTTATCCATGCTACTTACCAACAAGTCATGATCTAACTCATTACAATTTAATTTGATTTTTGCATTAATAACCTCCTCTGCCCTTTCTTGCCACTATTGCAGTGTCTTAATATTCCCATGTGCATCTATTATATCTAGTAGAAAAGTGTCATTCCAATCATCAAAACCCTTTATTAATTCCATAATTTTCTTACTCAAATCATCAGGCAAGGCCTAGAATCCCTTCAATGATTTCACAAAGATTTGAGTAGGCTTTAATGATTGGGGCCTATTATTCACATCAAATCTAGAATCCTTAAACATAACATCTAAATCAGTGGCCCTAGAGATCCATTTCTCAACTAGGGGGAAAATCACTCCCCGATCTTTGTTAATATTTTGAATTCCATCCAAGAATAAAGAATATAAAGAATGTATAGCTGGTAGCTTAGAATCAACCTTCTCATTTAAGTGCCTTACAATGGTGTCACCCACCTCATTATGTTTGGCTACAACATCATCCTCACTTGCCTTTAGGGCAACTTGTAATTCTGTAATTTTATTTATCATTTTCCCTTTTGCAGGATCTGTAGAATATTCAACCTCTTCTTCAATTGGCCTTAGTGCAGGGCTATCAACAGGTGTCTGAATTGGGGATCCAGGAGTAGAAATGATTGGGATAATAGGGGGTAATGACCCCGAAGTAGTATGTATTGCTTTGGCAACTGGGGTACTAGAGGATTCTCCCACCTTTCTGTACCTTAGTCTATCTACTTCAGACTGCAGTACAACTTTTTTTGCTGCATCCTACTATACTCCCAAATTATTGTATTGTACTTTTCCATCAAGCTCTTTTTTTTAGCCTCATCCTTTTTAGCTATTTTCAGGGCCAATTTGGCCACATTCAATGTCAAGCTTGTGGCCTCTATCGTTGAGGTTTCAGAAACTCTCTTAATGATAAGCCCACCCCTTAGATTTGGATTGATATCAGCCACATTCAATTTTTTGCCCTGAGGTGCAATTGCCCATATCGCTAAAGTTTCATATTCCTCACTAAAGGCAGAGTCTTGTAGGGTTGCCTTAACTTCCTCTTCACTACTTTGCATAGGATTCTTGGACTGCATGATAGCATTGAATGCTATAGCATCAGCTATGTCCCATTTAGGGAGAAGTAAGACACGAGCCTGAGACACAAGTTTCCTTCCTTCATCAGAAGTGAGGTTCTTGAATTGCTCCATTAATTCAGCTTTGACCTCATCATCATTATCCTGGTTAGACCTATTAGGTCTTAATTCCCTCCTTCTCTTGCATTCATTCTGATATTCTTCAAGTTTCATCCTCCATACCAACTGCAAGAAAATGAGAGTTTTCACGAAGGCATCATCATCCAAGAATGCCTTGCAGGCCACCATCCTTGCATCTTGTACACATTACCCTTTTATATCCATATCAGTCAGCACCAATTGTGCTGATCTAGGAGGGGAGGGGATGCCAACCTGCATGTCCTGATAAATTACAATTATCTCATCCACCATAGCCTCTTGTGATTCCACAATTCTTTTCCTCTTAAGGCTTGGCTCAGATGGCAGCTCCATAGGGTCATCCCTAGGTGGTGAATCAAGATCCACAATCTTTACTCCTCTAGGCTTTCTGATCCCATGACCTAATTGTGATGATGCTTTCATTATTTGTTTTTCTTTTCTATCTTCTGCCTCTTCATCACTGCTATCATCTCTCTTCCTTCTGTATAAAGGCCTATCCCTTGGTGGCTGATAAGTTGGCCTTTCTTCCTCAGGCCTCACCTCCAAATTTATCTTCTTAGTTCTCAGGGTGTTCATGATTTCCCTAAAATTATTCATCAGGAAATCAACTCTTTTATGAAATGGAGTGAACTCCATTATTGGATCATACTTTGGATCCAGCTTATGCACCATGGCTAACATTTTCTCATAGGCAATCCATTTCTCCTTATTTCATTCCTATTGGCTAAAATCAAACTCATTCCTAATCAAATCTTAAGGAAAATTGAAAACATGGAAAAACTTGCCACCCTTAATTCTTTCTTTGAATAGGGAAATGAATCCCTTAGGGTCATGCTGCCTCACAGATCCACTCTTCAGATGGTAATAATCAAAATATCTATCAAAGTGAACCCATCCTCCTTTGGAAAATATAAAATCTAAAACAATAGTATAATTAGGGAGCAAAGTCCATTTTCCTCTTCTTGTCAAATTATCCTCATGGATGCAACCTAGTTGCCACAAGACCTCTGCAAATCCCATCCTTGATGGTACATTGTATGGGAGAATATGAGGAACTCCTTGGAAACCATAAACCCTTAAGATAGTTCTTACAAGATATGGAATAATGTCACCCCAATTATGACATACCTTCAAATCAGGCTTTCCTTCTTTTGGTCAGAGGAAATCGTGCAAATCCTTAGGAATCCTTGGCACATTCACCATTAGTCTAGCCCTGAGCCTAGAAGCAAAGCAGTTATCAAACTACACATAACTAGCACCTCCCTTGTTGCAGGACAAGTCTGCACTCCAAGCCTATACCGGTAATCTTTCTCCATTCACCTCTTGTCTCAACTCTATTTTCTCTTAGAAGAAGTCGACATTCTCATGCAAAAACATGTGCATTAATAAGAAGTACCAAAAGAAAGGAGTACTAGTATCCCCCACATATAAGTTCAACAAACCCTCATGTATCCTTTCAACAAGGAAAGAAGCATAGTGATATATTACAGAAAAATTGGGATGTTGAATTTGAGACCCCATAAACATATAGGCAATAGGCATCATAGTACTAGGGTTGAAATCTAAAACTTGGAAAAGTGAATAGAATGTTGCGAAGAAATGATCAGCAAAACAACCTAACCTGAAAAGTTCCCGATCAGTCGAGCTAATATGAATCATTGAACTGCCCGCCCTGGCTAGATGAGGAGGAAGCAATTTTGATCTGAAAAGAGGTTGTGTTTTGTAATATTCCTGCTTCATTTCCTCAAGGTCTATCTGGACCAAGAATGAGGTACATTCACTAAAATCCAAAACCTGCCGAATCACATCTGCATTTATATTCAATAAAACCTCACCATCATTATCCCTTATAATCCTTGTGACAGGATCATATCTTGCAGCTACTCCCTTGAGGAGGTCGATATCAAGAAACACATTTGGTACCACAAGCTTTCCCATATCACACCTCCAACCATTTGAAAAAGGATGAGGTACATTCCGCCGCCCCATACAATCTTTTAAATAATTCCCAACCCGTTATTGGTACCCTAACATCTGCAATGTTATAGGTTTTGTATCTCAATCCTTCACCTAAGGTTGTGCCTCTCATTAAAACTAAACCCCTCCTCATGTCGTTTGTTGACAAAGGGAATTGGTCAAGGAAATCGTCATATAGATTCCTTTGCAAGTAATCAATATGGTCAGAATGATGTTTTGTTGGCACCATTTCAAACAACTAGGGTTACCCAAAATGAAATTATAGTAGAAATTTGCAATTTCCCACAATTTTAAAAGAAACAGTAACCCTAGAATCTTAATTCAGAAAAAACTCTGATCAACACAACATAGCCCTCCACAGGAATCACATTCGAACAGAACAGTGATAAAGAAAATAACTCACAGAATTTCGTGTTATGCAGAAAAACAAACCCTTGTTGTAGTTGCTTTGAAAACTATATCTTTGGCTCTAGACTACTTCGAGAACGCTTGAATGCCTTAATGGTGAAAGCAGTCTGCAATTAAACACTTAAAATTTTATGAAAAATGGCCCATACACGTCTCGTCTGCCATTAAAGCTTACTTGCATACTGCGCCAACGACTTCAATTGCAATTTGTCATAGATTTAAATCTTCACCATCGATCTCTTGTTTCTGTCGGATCATCAAATGGTCCTCCTTGAAAAAGCTGACAATACCTCCACATCATTTTCAAGGGCCCACCATAATACACAATGCCAAGAGAATACACATGGCGCCCGCCCGCTATATCGCGATCATTAAACTTCCTTCAGTTTAGTATTACACGATGGTTGGAAACCATTGATTTTATTCATTGGTGATCACGATCATACAAAACAAGGAACAATATCAATACCTATCTACTAAGCAACTTTTCATCAAGATTAAATCATTACCATTGATTATGAACACGTGCATTGCCCATGTGATTTAGTAATCCACTTGATAATGCACTAAAGTCTGATACTTATTAAAAATTTATTTACTTTTGCAGCATCGGCAGCCTAGGACACGTGGCATCCACCCGCTATATTGCGATCACCAAGCAGCTAGGGGTGATGTCATTGCAGGATCACGGGGAGCGGTCAGGATCAACCGTGGGGAAATCAACGGTTATCAAATAACCCCTGCAAAACATTAAACATTTCTTACAAGAAAAATAAGAGGAAGGGGACACCACCTAGGGCAACAACAGTCGATGACTCAATGTTGTTTTTTTAAAAGCATAGGGCACAGACTGACTCAGACCCTAGTAAATAAAAGGAGACTAGTGAAAATATTTAATATTTTCAATAAAAAGGGCCAAGCCTAGACAATTCAATGGGACATAAGTTGTTTTAAAACTTCCTCAAAAAGGTAACAATAGAAAAGACCTAACCCAAAGATGGCACACCAAGGCTTCATGAAAGCAAAACAAAATTTCCAGCCCTAGGTACCATCTGAATAAACAAGACAAGCCAATAATAATTCCTCAAAAAGGAAACCCAGGATGTAAATTTGAGGCTCCATCAGTGGCTCCAGTTGGGGACATTCATTCCACACGAATGAAGCGAGAAAAATAGAATCTCAGGTAGAGCAGACTAGTTGTAGACACAACCAAAAGGAAAAATAGAAAAACAAACCAAAAGAAAAGAAACCAACAAACCGCCTATATACAAACCTAAACCCACTGTTCATGGAAAACAATACCTCAACTAAAGTATAACTTGAAGAATTGTCCATGAATTGGCAATTCAAGAATATCACCTATCATTTCTTGAAGGAAATATGAATCTTCCCCCCACTTATCAATTATCAAGAATGGTCCTAGCTAGATTGCATCAAATTTACCATGTTTCCCTTTGTCTTCCAACCTAGCATTCCACATCAAAACCATATCTCCATTCTAGAAAGTTCTTGCAATTGTCCTTCTGTCATACAAATTTTTCACCTACAACTGTAATTTGGTATTTCTCATCTAAGCTTCCCTTCTGGTTTCATCCAGGTCTATGAGAGCTTCCACTCTCAATTGCATCTCATCTTCTATCTCATAATCATTTAACATATCCATGAAACCTTTCAAATGTTGCTCTGCTAAAAAGGCATTATTCCTAGCAAATTTGTTCATCTTTTCCCTTAACTCATCAGGGATAGGGTTTGGGTACCCGGGAATACCATAAAAAAATAGTTGCCTATATCTTTCCAATTGTATAGGTCTCCTTTGGAATAATCCATCAACTTTCTGAGGGTTATTACCCACAATCCTATTCAAAGGTTTAGAACCACCTTGATGTGAATTAACAAATTGGGTTGCCTAAACCTTTGGGTCAGAATTATTTGTGATATTCTCCTGAATAGGTTTAGGATCATTTTTTGAAATCTCCTGACGACCTAATGAAGTTGTGGCTTGTGCAACTTCATCCAGACTTGTCATTTTTAGGAAACTTATTTTCCTTCTCTTTTATGCATTTGCAGCCTCCATTTCAGTCCTTTCCAATTCTTCTGCTAAAACTTCCCCTTCCCTTCTAGCCTTTTCTAAGGCAATCTCTACTTGTGATGATACATGTGGGAGGGGATCTTTTTTAGGCTGGTGGGAAACCATCTTTTCATTTATCTTGATCCCTTTAGCCTTCTATTTTCCTTTGTCTACAACAGGTTTAGGATTTGGATTGTCTGATTGTGACATAATAGGATTCAAGGGTTTCAGATTTGTTGGCTTTGGTTGGACCTTAGCTTGACCCTCCAGACCTACTTTGGACATTGGCTTCACTTCCTTATCAACAATTTGTTGTACAACAGGACCATTCTCTTCTGGGTCCGGTCTACTCTAGTTTAGGAGTTTCATAGTTGCCAATTGTTTGATTAACCTATCCCTTTCAATGATAGCATTCATCAAATCTGCTTCCTTCTCTTTGTCCTTCTTTATCCTAAGCTCAACCTGCTTTTGGATTTCTCGTCTTAAAGAACTAATATCCCCAAAAACATCTTTGGGGTCAGGAAAAGTTATATCAAAACCTGATGTCTCGCTTAAATCTATCAGATTTGCTCCCTCTTGTCTAGATAATAAAGGGGTTCCATCATCATCAGAAGGAGGAGGCCAATCACTGGTGCATTTTGTGTGATGGCTTTGACTTCTACTCCTACTTCTTCTCTTAATATATTGGATATTAATAGGCCCTTTATTATGACATGTTACATCCTCTTGAATAGGTGTATTAAACAATGCATCAAAAAATCCATAGCTATCTAATTTAGAATGTCTAGATACATGTTCAAAAGTTTCTGGGATAGGATGTAGAGGCTTACTTGTACCTTGATGTATAGGATTCTAGGACACGGGAGTGACATTGCTGGTTTCTGGTTTCTTTTTTATCCAGTCTCTCTTCTTTGTTTTAGGAAGTTCACCTTCCAACTTGGATTTGGGGTGGTTCTTCATGAATGACCTAGTGCTTTTCATTCCTTTTATACGAAAGATCTTTCAACTTGTATAAAAATTTAAATAAAGTGCAGACTGGTGCAGAGACTATCAGAGTCGCCACCCAATTACCTTGCGAATATCCACTATTCAAAAACACATGACAATTCCTTAAAAGATCTACATAATTTATCGTACTGACAATACACAAGACACATTTCACAAGGTATATGCAACTTGTGAAATAACACACTTAATGAGATAAAGAAACACAACGCCCAATGCTCAACCTTCAAATCTAAGAAATACTATGGTAGAATCTATTGCAAAATGGATAACCAACCTACTGACAAGAAGCATTCAAGCTATTGTCCCCAGCAGAGTCACCATTTTGTTGGTTTTTTTTCCTGTAAACCAGGTTTGTCTCCTAATCTACCTATGGAATTGCCAATCCCAATCAAGGGCAGCTCGGAGGACCTAGACCAACTGACGAGGATTTTAAAATAACCTCCTACACTTCGAGCTTTGCAAGACCCAGGAGGGTGATCCCTATAATGTGTTTATGATCTCTGCACCAAACTCGTAAACAAATTTTAACAATTCACAGATAATCCCACAAATGGCTCAATAGAATAGGATACTACTAAAATGAATTGTCCTTTCATCAGTAATATCAGCTACTTGGAGCATGAGATGATTACAACATTATTCTGTAACTTAAGATAGACATTTTATTTGCAATTTGGTGGCAAGCCCTAAGAAAAGACACATAGACACAAATATTCACAAACTTACAAAATTTAGATCAGTGCCATATACCATTGGGGAGTCAAACTCACAAACATTTACAATTCATCAACAGATTGAAATACTTAGCATATATGATCCCTGACAATATTGCATTACAATAATATCAATTTCTGTCCCAACCCAATACTTCTTACTAAATCCCTTTACATACATACCCATCCATGATTCCGTCCAAGCATTTTAATTAATTCTTTGAATTAAAGCTAAAACGGAAAACACATACATCAGAGCGATGAGATGAACATCATAATCCTTAATTATTCTATTCAAAATTATGATATGTTTGTATAGAGGAGAGACTTGAGCTTGAGATATATCATAGCTTAAATGCTAGTACTGTTACAAAACATCCAATCTTCATAAGTCTAAAAACCTTCTATAAAATAACCCCAGACCTAAATTTCCTTAACATTCAAAAAAGTTCTTTACAATTTGCTCTGCAACAATACCTAGACTCAAACTTAAAAAATATCTGACTTGCCAACCCTCTTTTCTAGCCTTGAAATCCTTCTTATAGAAAATGCAGGAGCAACAAGCATCGGGCCATAAATTACACATGTCACCAATCAATTGTACCGCTATATGCCAGTTAAAAATTGAAAGCAAAACCACCAAGTCTCGAAGCATCTTTTCTGTTGATTCTACTCATCACACAATAGCCACAACATTTGCTTCATCTCAAAACTTGCGCCCAAATCCACCCTGAAACAAAACCAAAATTAGTTACAAAATAACTGTTGAACCGCCAATTACCAGTAATAAACACCTTTTCATTCCTTCTCAATTAAGTACTTGTCAACCCAGCTCTGATATTCCTCATTCGTTGGCCAATTAAAGTTCATTACCTCCCTCATCTTGGTACTGTAAGGTGTGAATTTCACCGCAACTTGGTTGGCCTCCCTTTCAAATGATTCTAAGAACATGCTGGTATTAATTATTTTATCCATGCTACTTACCAACAAGTCATGATCTGACTCATCACATATTAATTTGATTTTTGCATTAATAACCTCCTCTGCCCTTTCTTGCCACTGTTGTAATGTCTTAATATTCCCATGTGCATCTATTATATCTGGCAGAAAAGTGTCATTCCAATCATCAAAACCCTTTATTAATTCTGTAATTTTCTTACTCAAATCACCAGGCAAGGCCTGGAATCCCTTCAATGATTTCACAAAGATTTGAGTAGGCTTTAATGATTGGGGCCTATTATTCACATCAAATCTAGACATCTTAAACATAACATCTAAATCAGTGGCCCTAGAGATCCATTTCTCAACCAGGGGAAGAATCACTTCCTGATCTCTGTTAATATTTTTAATTCCATCCAAGAATAAAGAATATAAAGAATGTATAGCTTGCATCTTAGATTCAACCTTCTCATTTAAATTCCCTACAACGGTGTCAACCACCTCATTATGTTTGGCTACAATATCATCCTCACTTGCCCTTAGGGCAACCTGTAATTCTATAATTTTATTTATCATCTGCCCTTTTGTAGGATCTATAGAATATTCAACCTCTTCTTCAATTGGCCTTAGTACAAGGCTATCAACAGGTGTCTGAATTGGGGATCCAGGAGTAGAAATGATTGGAACAATAGGGGGTAATGACCCTGAAGTAGTATGTATTGCTATGGCAACTAGGGCACTAGAGGATTCTCCCACCTGTCTATACCTTAGTCTATCTACTTCAGACTATAGTTCAACATTTCTTTGCTGCATCCTAGTATACTCCCAAATTATTGCATTATACTTTTCCATCAAGTACTTCTTTTCAGACTCATCCCTCTCAGCTATTTTCTGGGCCAATTTGGCCACATTCAGTGTCAAGCTTGTGGCCTCTGTCGTTGAGGTTTCAAAAACTCTCTTAATGATAAGCTCGCCCCTTATATTTGGACTGATATCAGCCACATTCAGTTTTCTACCCTGAGGTGCCAATTCCCATATCGCTAAAGTTTCATATTCCTCACTAAAGGCAGAGTCTTGTAGGGCTGCCTTAACTTCCTCTTCACTACTTTGCATAGGATTCTTGGACTGCATGATAGGATTGAATGCTATAGCATTAGCTATGTCCCATTCAAGGAGAAGTAAGACACTAGCTTGCGACACAAGTTTCCTTCCTTCATCAGGAGTGAGGTTCTTGAATTGCTCCATTAATTCAGCTTTGACCTCATCATCATTCTCCTGGTCAGACCTATCAGATCTTAATTCCCTCCTCTTGCATTCATTATGATATTCTTCAAGTATCATCCCTCATACCAACTGTAGGAAAACAAGAGTTTTCACAAAGGCATCATCATCCAAGAATTCCTTGCAGGCCACCATCATCGCATCTTGTACAAGATGCCCTTTTATATCCATATCAGTCAGCACCAATTGTGTTGATCTAGGAGGGGAGGGGATGCTAACCTACATGTCCTAATCAGTTACAATTATCTCATCCACCATAGCCTCTTGTGATTCCTCAATTCTTTGCCTCTTAAGGCTTGGCTCTGATGGCAACTCCATAGGGTCATCCCTAGGTGGTGAATTAAGATCCACAATCTTTATTCCTCTAGGCTTTTTGATCCCATGACCCGATTGTGATGATGCTTTCATTATTTTTTTACCTTTTCTATCTCCTGCCTCTTCATCACTCCTATCATCTCTCTTCCTTCTATATAAAGGCCTACCCCTTGGTGGCTGATAAGTTGGCCTTTCTTCTTCAGGCCTCACCTCCAATCTCTGAATTTTCAAGTCCACCTCCAAATTTATCTTCTTAGTTCTCAAGGTGTTCATGGTTTCCCTAAAATTATTCATCAGGAAATCAACTCTTTTATGAAATGGAGTGAACTCCATTAGTGGATCATACTTCGGATCCAACTTATGCGCCATGGCTAACATTTTCTCATAGGAAATCCATTTCTCCTTATTTAATTCCTGTCGGCTCAAATCAAACTAATTCCTAATCAAATCTTTAGGAAAATTGAAAACATGGACAAACTTGCCACCCTTAATTCTTTGTCTGAACAGGGTAAAGAATCCCTCAGGGTCATCCTGCCTCACAGATCCACTCTTCAGATGGTAATCATCAAAATATCTATCAAATTGAACCCATCCTCCCTTGGAAAATATAAAATCTGAAACAATAGCATAATCAGGGAACAAAGTCCCTTTTCCTCTTCCTATCAAATTATCCTCATGGTTGCAAACTAGTTGCCACAAGACCTCTAAAAATCCCATCCTTGATGGTACATTATATGGGAGAATATGAGGAACTCCTTGGAAACCATAAACCCTTAAGATAATGCTTACAGGGTATGGAATAATGTCACCCCAATTATGACATACCTTCAAATCAGGCTTTCTTTCTTTTGGTCAGAGGAAAGCATGCAAATCCTCAGGAATCCTTGGCACATTCACCATCAGTCTAGCCCTGAGCCTTGAAGCAAAGCAGTTATCAAACTGCACATAACTAGCACCTCCCTTGTTGCAAGACAAGTCTGCACTCCTAGCCTGTATCAGTAATCTTTCTCCATTCACCTCCTGTCTCAACTCCATTTTCTCTGAGAAGAAGTCGACATTCTCATACAAAAACATGTGATTTAATAAGGATTACCAAAAGAAAGGATTACTAGTATCCCCCACATATAAGTTCAGCAAACCCTCATGTATCCTTTCAGTAAGGAAAGAAGCATAGTCATATATTACAAAAAAATTGGGATGCTGAATTTGAGCCCCCATAAACATATAGCCAATAGGCATCACAGTACTAGGGTTGAAACCTAAAACTTGGAAAAGTGAATAGAATGTTGCCAAGAAATGATCAGCAAAAAACAACCTAATCTGAAAGGTTCTCGATCAGTCGAGCTGATATGAATCGTTGAACTGCCCACCCTGGCTAGATGAGGAGGAAGCAATTTTGATCTGAAAAGAGGTTGTGTTTTGTCATATTCCTGCTTCATTTCCTCAAGGTCTATCTGGACCAAGAATGAGCTATATTCACTCAAATCCAAAACTCGCCGAATCACATTTGCATTTATATTCAATAAAACCTCACCATCATTATCCCTTATAATCCTTGTGACAGGATCATATCTTGCAGCTACTGCCCTGTGGAGGTCGATATCAAGAAACACATTCGGTACCACAAGCTTTCCCATATCATACCTCCAACGATTTGAAAAAGGATGAGGTGCATTCCACTGCCCATACCATCTTTTAAACAATTCCCAACCCATCATTTGTACCCTAGCATCTGCAATGTTATATGTTTTGTATTTCAATCCTTCACCTAAGGCTGTCCCTCTCATTAAAACTAAACCCCTCTTCCTGTCATTTGTTGACAAAGGGAATTGGTCAAGGAAATTGTCATATAGATTCCTTTGCAAGTAATCAATATGGCCAGAATGTTGTTTTGTTTGCACCATTTCAAACAACTAGGGCTATCCAGAATGAAATTATAGTAGAAATTTGCAATTTCCCACAATTTTAAAAGAAATAGTAACCCTAGAATTTTAATTCAGAAAAAAACTCTATTCAACACAACATAGCCCTCCACAGGAATCACATTCGAAAAGAATAGTGATAAAGAAAATAACTCACGAAATTTCACGTTCTGTAGAAAAACAAACCCTTGTTATAGTTGCTTTGAAAACTCTATCTTTGGCTCTGGACTGCTTCGAAAATGCTTGAATGCCTTAATGTTGAAAGGAATTTGCAATTAAACACTTAAATTTTATGAAAAATGGCACGTAGACGTCTCGTCTGCCATTAAATCTTACTTGCATACTGTGCCAATGACTTCAATTGCAATTTGTCTTAGATTTAAATCTTCGCAATCGATCTCTTGTTTCTGTCAGATCATCGAACGATCCTCCTTAAAAAAGCTGACAATACCTCCACATCATTTTTAAGGGCCCACCATAATACGCAATGCCAAGAGAATACATGTGGCACCCGCCTGCTATATCGTGATCATTAAACTTCCTTCAATTTAGGATCACGCAATGGAGGGCAACCATTGATTTTCTTCATTGGTGATCATGATCATACAAAACAAGGAACAGTATCAATACCTATCCGTTGAGTAGCTTTTCATCAAGATTAAAACATTACCGTTGATTATGAACATGTGCATCACCCATGTGATTTAGTAACCTGCTTGATAATGCACTAAAGTCTGATACTTTTTGAAAATTTATTTACTTTTGTAGCATCGACAGCCTGGGACACATGGCGCCCACCCACTATATTGCGATCACCAAGCATCCAGTGGTGATTTCATCATGGGATCGCGGGGAGTGATCAAGATCAACCGTGGGGAAATCAACAGTTATTAAATAACCCCTGCAAAACATTAAAAATTTCTTAGAAGAAAAAGAAGAGGAAGGGGGCACCGCCTAGGGCAATGATAGTCGATGACTCGATGTTGTTTTTTTAAAAGCATAGGGCACGGAGCGACTCAGACCCTAGTAAATAAAAGGAGACCATCAAAAATATTTAATATTTTGAATAAAAAGGGCCAAGCCTAGACGATCCAATGGGACATAAGTTGTTTTAAAACTTCCTCAAAAAGGTAAAAATAGAAAAGACCCAACCCAAAGATTGCACACCAAGGCTTCATGAAAGCAAAACAAAATTGCCAGCCCTAGGTACCATCCGAATAAACAAGACAAGCCAATAATAATTCCTCAAAAAGGAAACCCAGGATGTAAATTTGAGGCTCCATTAGGAGGAGCAGCCGAGGCAGGAGGAAGGGAGATAGGAGGAGGAGGTGGAGGTGGCAGAGGTTGGACAGGAGGAGGAGGCACCCCATGATGAGGGAGTCGGTGGAGAGGATGTGGCCGAGGATGACGATGATGAGGACGTTGATGCCATGGATGAGGCTAAGAGACTTCTCAGATTCAGGATGGTGGAGGGAGAGGAGGAGATACCATCCTCGAGATTGCCCTCAGATGCCACGACAGATCAAAGGGTGGCCGATTTATAGAGGAGGCTGGATGAGAGCATGGCACAAGTCCGAGCATTGCAGTCAGAGTTAGAGGTGGCTTAGGTAGAGTAGGATTAGGCAATGATCCGCCAGTAGCACTCAACTCAGTGGTGCATTGAGTTTGCTACATTATGCACAAGGCCTCCAGGGGATATTGCTCTCGAGTTGGCTAGGGTGAGCACGAAGCTGGGATAGTACAGGACATTATATGAGCAGGAGGTGCCTCCCAAGCGGCAAGATCCTACATTGTCGTGGTCACAAACAAGGATAGGCAATGGCCATCGATCAGGGAGTGCTAGTGGCAGTAGGAATCACACCATTGCAGGAGGGTCCACCTCGTTAGGGAACACATCAGGGCACATATCCCATCTTTCATGCAGGCAGGCCTTGAGTCCTCACTCGAGCCACAGTCATGGGTCGACTAGCTCAGGACAGAGATCAGTACAGAGGCAACCACCAGTGGTAGATCCGTCAACCTCACCGAGTTAGGCTGCAGTGAGACGACCGATGTTGATTACCATGGAGATGATGCCATCAATGTCAGTTCCATTGGTTGCGCAGACAACGATTGCTACAGGTTTTCCTACCATTTCAGCACCGGTTACAGAGCTTTCGCCTCCACACTCTTCACCATGAGGGGATGATGAGAGTCTATCCTAGGGGCACACTTGTTATTATGACACATTATGTATCAATGGGTAAATTTCAAGTAGGTTAACAATGATTAGATCAATAATAAAACCCAAATAAGTTATGAAGCACAAAGAAAGCAAATAATAACGAAACGATTATACCAGATTCGTGAAACTTCCATGAATCACCTCCATAGCACCTCCTAGCTTGCAACGTATGATTGATGCCCTCAAATTGAGTGTGTGAGCAATTTGACTATGCCATTGTCCTATGCAAGTTTTGAATGATTTAAGTAAAATTATGCCTATGCCTATGACAATAATAAATAATAAATGATTATAACAATTGATAAAAGACTATAATGCCTATAAAATCAAGAACCTGCTTGCTTTATTTGATTTTTGGAAGAAAGCTACCAATTTGAATTAAATTAGCTCAAAATATGGATTTTGTGTGACAAATAAATAATCTTTTTTAGATTATTTACCAAAATGGACTGTCAGTTAAGATTGTGATGACATTTTAAATAATTTCATTTATTTAAAATGAGAGAAATATTAAATTTGTCAATTTAAATAATTAAAGATAATTATTTAATTTAGCAGACATGATCAATAATTAAATAAATTAATCAATTAATTTAATTATGACAATTAGTGACATATTAAATAAATAAATAAAACCTATTTATTTAATAATCAGGAAGAAATGACTGAAGAAGGGTGATTAAATAAATTAAGAAATTTATTTAATTAAGGGAAGACTTAGACAATTAATGACGTAATTAATAAATAAATAAAATTTATTTATTTTAATAATCATGAAGAATAAATGGACATGAATTAATTAAATAATTGTGAATTATTTAATCAATAGTCAAATGTGGACCAAGGACATAATTAAATGTCATAATTATGCTAGGATGAAAGTGGTAAAAATGAAGCTTGTAGGCCTAGGTCATTTTTAGGTGTCTACAAAATACACTTTACAACACTAAAATTAGGTTCACTTAGCCTAGGAAGGCGCAACATCCAATGTGAATGTGTAAAACACATTACAACACTAGATTAGAGTTAAGTTTAGTTTTCAAGCCTTCTAGATTGATGTGAAGATGTAATTAAATACATTTTATAATGTTGAATTAAAAGAAAATGGGTTTCTTAAGTCTAGAAAAGCGTGAAAGTCTTTTACAACACCTTTACAAGACATTGTTAAATCCATTTTATTTAATTTGCAAGGGTCCAAGACCTAGTGTGGATGTGTTAAACACCTCACAACACTAAATCAAGGTCTTATTAAATCTAATTTATCATGAACTATTCCCAAATCAAGCAAGTTTCCTTTTTTCTATGGTACAAAATCAACACAAATTTTCTAAGTATAGCAATTCGTTCTCGCAAAATTTGATCTTGATTTTGATCTTCAAACCTGTGATAGAGTTTATTTGGTTTTTGTTAAAGCATATTTGGAATGTATTTTTTTGGTGTTTGTATGGTATCATGGACAAATTTATTTTGGACAATGTTCTTAGTTGGGATGATGTTTAGATTTGGCTTTATAGGTTGAAATTGAACATTGTTGTGGTTGGGAATCACATTGCTTTGATTTAGGTAACTTTGATTTTGCATGGTGCTACCTTGACTTGGATCAATACATGGAGTTTTTAACATATTGTTTGGACTTTGAACAAAATTTGTATGATTCAAAAACATATATATTCCAAAGTTTACCAAGTGTGGATTTGAAATTTTCATGTTTGGTAAACTTGTGCTTGATATATTCACATTTGGCATGTATGAATTTGGTGGGATAATGTTGTTTTGTTCAAGACTCATGTATTAATTGTTTGGTTAATAGATTTGTAGGTTTTGACTTTGATTTTAAATCTACCATAGGGAAAGGTGTTCTAAAATTTAAATTGGGCATAATCTCATTTGTTGTACCATTGAGGATTGTAGGAGATATTGATCGCATGTATGGATTATATAAATGTGAGTTTCGATAATCAATTGGAATTGTAAGGATTTGATAGTTTGGTTGATCTAGATTAGTCATGATGTATGAATCAAGCTTATATTCCACGTTCTTGTGTTTTGACCTTGTTTACCTCTAAAGGATTTAGGACCAATGATGAGATGAAGGATGAAAGGGGTGAATTATATGGGTGTTGAACTTTTAGGAACTTTGGATCAATGCTAGGCTTTAGGATTTGATTTTTATGTTTTGATTTTAGTAAATGAACTTTTAGATCCCAATATGTTGGATGTGACCTTAGGATGAACTTGTTCAAAGGGGTGCTAATTTAACTAGAGGCATGAGAAAGGATGCATTCCCACACTCCTTACAAAACAAGGTGATTTTGATGTGTTTTAAGGATTAACCCAAGTCTAGAATTTTGATTTTTCCCAAAGCTCTAAAAGTTTTTTGTGAGATGGATTTTGAAAAATATTTTGGGGATGAATGAAGTGATTGATTTGATCCTAAATTAACCTAAGAGGGACTTTGTTTACAAGACTAAGGTAGTGAAGACCATGCCTTTACGTAAGACTACTTCAAACCAAAAAGATCAATGTTTGCTCAGAAGAACATAAGACCAAAGATAACAAGCACATGTGTGGGGTTCAATTGATTTAATCCTGGTTAAGTGGATTCTTTTTACCACATCAAAACTTCTTGCTTAGTTTCCAAATTGAATGTCTATGTCTGAACTCCTTTTCATTCCACAAGGTCCATTATGTGAAAATCAAAGAATCAAGGGCATAGTTTCCTAGGTTGACTTTGGAGAGAACAAATTGAGATATGGGCCCAAATATTTAGAAGCCTTTAAGAATAAAATCCCTAGGGACAAGCAGTAACATTTGGAATTTTCAAGGATATTTTTTCCTCCAAAGGGTTTAGAATTTTGGTGACCTATTGAGTGTTTGTTTCAAAGTTTTAGATCCAATGAAATTATTCAATTGACTCACAAATTGCACAACCCTAGGATAGAAAAGAAATTATTTTTTGATTCCCCACTTAGATTTTTGCAAACATTGAGACAAAGTGAACAGCTAGAGATTTTGTGACACTGGCTCCCCTCCACGACACACTTCTTCGGACCACCAAATCTCAAAATGCTTAAAATCTAGAGATTAAAAGGATTTATTTTGTTTCTTCTTTGAATAGTACAAATGTGGGATGACTTCAAAATGACCACTCTTGCACCAACAAATAGTAAGGATTTTGGCTTGTATACAAATTGGTTCTTAGTCAGGGTAACTGGGGACATGGAACCTTGCGAGCGTCCAACAAGCCACTAAAGGATTTAATCAATCCTACTAGGAGCTCTTATACTTTTTGCAGTAGTACCCTATTCTGAAAGACATTGTATAGCTAAGGCCCACATACCATGAGGATTTGGTAGTTTAGTCTTATCCATTTATATACCATCCCAAGTGAAAAACCAATTGAAGTCACCTTCGAATTGGTCTTAGGTGGGCCCCTCTAAAGGTAACAAAATCAAGGGAGTACACTTGTAGTTCAACCACCTAGCTCGCATAATGCACAAGGAGGGAGCACACACAATGTCTCTTTCTCACACTAGCATGATTTGTTAAATTTTAAATCCAAATTTGAAATGTGTGGGTGATTTTAGATAGCCAATTCCAATGGAATGTTTTTGATTCTCAAGATCGCTGAGTGGCGCGAGAGAAGTGCATATGCATTCAAGTGACACAAATTACAAAAAAGTCACAAAACAATGAAGGCACAAGTTCTTTTTAAACCCCAAAGCAATGGTGAATTCGTTTTAAGCACAAAAGGCTAAGTGTAATTTTTTCTTGTTCAATTTTAACCGATTTGCAAAGTCTAGTGAGTTTCTAATGTTCAATTTTAACCAACTTCAAAGAAAATCAAAACAATGATTAATTTTAAACCCAAATTGATCTAGTTTTCCTTAAATAGAAAATAAAAGCAGCAAACGGATTCTCTAGACTATTACAATAAGCATTTAAAAATGCTTTTTCAAGTTCAATGCCCACTTTTACATATCAACACAAATCTATTTGTTATTTGATTCCCATGTGAGAGCTACAACCATTGTTTCTTGATGCCAATCTACAAACATTACAAAGCTATCATAAATCAGATTTATTTCAAGAAATTAATAAAGTAATGCATTATACCCCTATCATGATCAGATTTTTAGAAGCATGATAGAACTTTTACATATCAACTCATATTCTAACCAAGAGTTAATTTTTCATGATGATGCCAAATGAAAATTACTGATCAAAATTAATCAACACAAATAATGACTCTTATTTCTAATGTTTTTCCTTCAATGGAATTCTCATCTCTTTATGATAAAGCACAAGAGACACATGGAGAAATTACTAAACCTTAACATCAACATAATGAGAATGTTGAGAATGCTTTATGAACTTAAAATTCCAAGTCATTTCTCTTTTCTTTGTGACTTAAATTTAATCTGAACAAAACTTTTATCAATTTTAATGAATCTTTCAACCTAATTTTGTGCTTCTATGCCTTTATTTCTACCCGCCATAGTACAACTGTATTCAAAATTGTTATATCAGATAGTATTTTCTAGACAATATTATCCACTTTTATATTAGAGGCAGATGATATATTTATTATCAAAGATAGCTTATGATTCAAATGAAGGATCATGTCAGTGCCTGAAAATAGAAGGCTATAAGACAATCTATTATTTACTACCCACAAAATGATAAATGATGAAAAATTAGGTGCTCCAACTCATACTATCCTTACAAGCATTCCTTAAATTGAAAAAAGAAAAAGAAAAGGGCACCCTTTCAATCGATATTACTGCATTGAATGTTCTTGCTAAGATGGATTGAATGGTCATAATAGCAGTCAATATTGAGTAGTCAATAAATAAATGCAATTTCAATCGATATTACTACACATTAATATTCAATAATCAATATATCGATATGAGGTGATATGTCTTCATAGTCAATAAGAATTTATCATACGTATTTACTTTAGATAAGGGATCTGTAGGATGAATATGTAGTCAAATAGATATGCTTTAGATTTAAAAAAATTCCAAAATTGCTTTTCTAAAAATATTTTGGATAAGAATATGTTAGTGGCTCACAACTTTTCTGCTTTTATATTTGTATAGGCAGCATTAACAACCTATAATGTCACTGTTCATTAGGAATTACATAGCACATCGGGTAAATACTTCTCAAATTGTAATGAAGAATGCACGTCTACCCACTCAGATATACACCAACTTCTATTCAAGATGAAGATATTTAATGCACATCTACCCTCCATAGCAATATCATTTCATTAGAATCTTAGAAAGAAAAGATGCGGAACACAATATTTTAAAATCCCCATGAAGGCATGTTCCAACATCTCTTCAAGAGAAAGTGCAAGAAACTGAGAGAACTATAACTGAGAATTCAAAAGACAAACAAGAACCATAATCAAATTCTGAAGTTTTACTCACCCTGGCCTATAAGACAAATTTTGTTTAGTAAATGTGATAGGCAAGTGTAAATCTAGATAACAAAACCTTTGCCTATGGCCTCTCTTCCTGTGCCAAAATGGAAGCATAGAGAGGGCACACGAACTATTTTAAGAATGCCTAAAAGAAATGTCTTCTCATAGCATGTAACGATTGCAGCATATGCACATAATGAATTTGTTGAAATTGCTTACCAAACTTCAAATTTAATGCACTTGGCAGGTGTGATGCTAAATTCCATGACCCATGCTAGCCTCCTCCCTACATGCAAAACATAGACTTTGGGACAAAGCTTGGACATTCATTGAAGCATAGTGAACGTTAGTTTTTTTTAGCTACTGTAGTAGCAAGTGCTCTAGTAGACATGTATGTTGTTTTTGGGGGTGCACAAAGGAGGTATGTGAAATTTTTGAAAAAATACCTCCAAAGATGTGTAAACTATTGTTCTTGGTAGGTGGAGTCTTATACAAATGCATGTAAACTATTTGGTAGGGCACGCTAAAGAGATTCCATTACATGGAATGTAATGATTGCAACAAATACGCGATGGAAGACTAGTTGAATAATCCATTATACAAAATGTAAGTGCATAGACAAGGCATGTGAACTATTTGACATAATACCTCTCAAGAGATGTCATCTCATGGAATAGAATGGTTGTAGTGTATGCATCAAATAGATTTGTTGAAAAGGCTGTAGGAACTTACAAACAATTGTGAATGGTAGGAGTGAAGCTAAAATCCATTTGGAAATTAGACAAGTGTTGAGCTTTTAAAGTAGACAGGTTCAGTCTTTTTCTTGAATGTGCAAAGGAAAAATGTAAGGAAAATTCTTTGAAATTAGGGAAAATGAGATTGGATTCGACGTGGTTTTTGTAGATTGTTCACAAACACTTGGTAGCAATAAAAAATGCTTCTTCTGCATACCACGACCCCACTATCACAAGCATTCACTTCCGAAATAAGTCAAATAAATAAGAAAAGGGGCTACCAAGGGTCTGACAGAGATATTTTTTAGTAAATAAAATCAACAGGTGTAAGATTAATTGCAATGTCTTCACAACAAAGAATGATGATTCAAAAAATAAAGAAAATCATAATAACCAGAACAAAGAATTGAATACTTCATGAGAGATTTTACAGAATAATAGTGAGCTCTTCTTTATCCCCACGGTGGGTGCCAAAGTGTGGATACCTTTTCTTGCACTTGCTCAAAAACAAACAACCATTAGCATTGTTTGTAAACTTAAGCAAACCAAAACAAGCATCCCTATGAAATATTGGATCATGCTACCTATGCAAACAAAGAAGTAAGATATCAAATAAACTAAGTGAAAGCATAAGAAATCAAGAATCAAACTCTATCCCATAGTGGGAGTAGTTCTCCTTTGATGTGGAAAGGATGCACTTTCCTACCCCCTTGAGAAGATACAAATGTGATGGAGATGCAAAGATGGAGATGGAAAGTTCCTATAGTGCAAATGCTAAGATTGTGGATGAGATTATTGTCCCATTTCAAGTAGAAGTGGCCTCTATTTATGGGTTGAAGGGTTGGAGAATGGAGAGATGGGTAGAATGTGGAACTAAAGAAAAGCCAATAATATTTGTGACACTTGTCACATGGTTAATGGAGGAAGGTGGAGAACATTTTGGATAATGTGCATGGTTAATGCATGTAAGAGGGGATTTGAGAGGTGTAAGAGAGATTAATGCACTTGTAAGAGGCATTAAATTAATATGGTTAAGAAGTTTTTGAGGGAAATGGTTTGGGAAAGAAAATAAAATAAGTGGAGTAAATGAAGGAATATCCCCTTAGAATATGCCTTGGTGAGGGAAAATAATGTGTTTAGTTAATTAAAAGAATTGATTTTTATGTGCAAGTGGGTGGGTTAGTCAGGCGTTGATTTTGACCCAGGTTGAGTCAAAAGCTAAAGGATGGGTAATGATGGTTAGGGGTTAATTAATTCAAATTAATTAACTTGGAGAAATTTAGGGGATTTTACATTTGATTTAAATGATTTGATTTATTAAATCAGATGAGAGGACTTTAGGGACTTTAATTAAATAAATTGATTTATTTAATCAAATATGATGCACATTAGTGGATTAATCAAATAAATTGAACTGTATTTGATTAACATAAGAATTTATGTTAATTCAAGCATCTAAACAATCAATATCCTATTGAGTCAATATACTCTTAATAGTAGGGTCTATCAGGATATAGAGGTAGAATTGCTTAACTGCTATGACTACTATAAACACATGTTTCTTGATTGGAGAATAATTAAGCTCATGTTTCTTTAATGGATTTCTCATAAAGGAAATAGGTGCCTAAATTTTATCCTCATTTTCTTGTATTAGCATGGTGGATGTAGTATGTTTAGAAGCATAGCAATAGATAATGAAGTCCTTCTTGAAGTTAGGACTCACCAGGATTGGAGCTTGGGCAATTGCTTCCTTGATATTTTTGAAGGCCTGCTTCCTAGCCTCATTCCATTTAAAATCTTGTCTTTCCTTCATCTTGTCCACAATGTTCTTAGTGATTTCGGAAAAAATTGGAACAAATTTCCTCAAGAAAATTACGTGGCCGAAAAAAGACTTCACACCAGTCCAGTTTGAAGGAATGTCTAATTGTAAGATAGATTTTACTCTATCTAGATCTCTTCTAATACCTTCCCTAATTACAATGTGACCCAAAAATTTTCCTTTATTAATGACAAAAGTAGATTTCTTCAGGTTAAGAGAGATACCATGTTCTTTACATCTTTTTAAAACTCATTCCAGATCCTACAAGTGATCTATCCTTTTCTTAGAGAGCAATGTTAAATCATCAAGATAAATGACTATAATCTTGTTCTAAAGGTCACCAACAGAAGAATCCATAGCCCACTGAAAATTTTCTCCTATGTTAATGAGTCCAAATGGAATCTAATTATAGGAAAATTTTCCCCAAGGTGTGGTGAATGTTTTTTTGTGTTGATCTTCTCCCACCATAGTGATCTGATTGTAACTAGAGAAGTTGTCTAACATGGACATCATTTTTGAGCTAACAACTATTGTAAAGATATGGTCCATGTTAGGTAGAGGGTAATTGATGCTTGATTAAAAGATTCTTGAAATTAACACATATCTGAATTTCTCCATTTTTCTTGTGAATTGGTACAATGTTTGCTACCCAAGTAGAATGATGTATGGGATAAATTAATTTGTGCTTTCAACATTTTGTCAATCTCTTTAAAGATTGCATTAGTCACCTTGGGATTATAGTTCCTCTATTTCTATCTAAAGGCAGCCTTTCCTTCTTTAAGTGGTATGTGGTGCTGAAACTTCCCATCCGTGAGGTTTTTCAAGTCATCATAGCACTAGGAAAAAACCTCTTTGTATTTAATTAGAAAGGATATTAATTTTTCTTTCTCCTCTAGAGAGTAGCATTTTTTGATGTAAACCATCTTAGGGGAATCAGGTTCCCTAATGTTAACTACTTCAAATTCATCAGAGTGTCCAACGAAATCACTCATTTCTATTTTACAGAGCAATCATGTTGGTCAAATAAGCCCTAAAGAGAAACCAACCCTTTAGGTATTTTATTCCCTTTTAGATGAATTATTTCATCTTGGAGACCACTCATCTTACCAGTACAGAAATCTTTACATTGATTATCACTTCCTTTAAAGAAGACATGAGAAAAGGCCCTGACATTTTCTAAGAAAGCCTAATTTTTTTCATCTTCAAAGACTTGCTAGTGATTCGTATTGTTAGGAACATTGGGCTGATATATCAATTAAATCCTGTAGGATTTATCTTTAAATTCTAGATGTGGAAGGAGCAAAGATGTCAAGACTACTAATGAGTTAGCCTGTGTTAAATTCCCTAGGAATTGCTTCTATTGAGAAGGCATTGAAACTTTCAATGGTAGTCCATACTTGATTCCAATAATGCTTCAACCTCTCATTCTTAATAGTGAAAAAATTCCATACCTATTTAAAAATTAGTTTGGCATCTCCCAAAACCTTAAGCATCTTTATTCACATACCCTTATCTTTGATTAACCCTAACAAAAGGAATTCATTTTAGCAGTATTGTTTGTATTCACAAATTCTAGCTTGTAGGAAAAAGGAAATTACTCACTAGGAGAAATAAGAATGACCCCTACTCCTGACCCAGCATGGGAACAACTTCCATCAAACTCCATTTTCTAGAGCTTGGGTTCTAAATCTATAATATATATTTCATCCTCTTTTTCTTCTCCTGAGAAAAGAATATAGTTTCAAAACACATTTTCTTTCTACAAGATTTGTGCTTTGGGATCTTTAGACTTGAGCATAGTTATCTTGGCTTTTAATTCAAGTTCAAGGCACACTTTCTTCTTACCAATAGGTATAGATGCATATGACCAGTCCAACTATGTCTCCTCCCAAATATTTGCAAAAAATCCTACTTAAAAGCATATTGTAACTAGCAGTTATATTTGTGACCAATATGGTGAGTTTGAGTGACTTGTTTGGATAAGCCGCAAGTGCAACTTGAGAATATTTAATTTTTCCAAGTAAGGGAACCTGCTTAGAATCCGTTGAATAACACTTTTTCAATATCTTAGTCATTTCTAGCCCTAGGTATTTAACAATTTTTGTGAGTATGACATTATCAGAAGTACCTGATTCAATGATGCAATTGTTAACTCTTAACCCATTTACAAATAATCATACATAGAATGGGTAAGGTTTTGCATAAGAGGCTATTGAAGAGAGCATTTTACTTCTAGATGTAGCGTTAGCAGCTAAATCCTAGGGTTTGATCATTGCTTCATCTAGGTTTGCATGTCTAATTCAAAATGTTTTGGCCTAACATATTGAATCAACCTATCTAATTCCTTAGGATTCATCTCTAGATATTCAACTTGAGAAATCTAAATTTCAGTATTTTTACAAAACTCCACAATATCAAAATCCCTTGCTTGACCATCTAGGGATGGTACACTAGGATTTTTAGGAGTGCTATTAACCACACTTTGTGAAACATTTTCACCGTTGGAAGTTGTACTAGATTTTGTAAGTAAAACCTCAAGGGAATTAGGAGTACCTTTTTTATTGTGATGTTGTTGGCTTAACAGTAATAACAACACATGTAGCATCATCCAAATTGATTTACACATGTCCTCCTCTATCATCATTGGGTTTGAATTCTAAGTATCCATTTTCAGAGTCACTATATTGATGTAGAGTAGGGGGTGGAATAGGTTCAAACAACACAATTCAAAAACTACTTTAAGATTTCAAACCTCAACTATGGTGGATTTCAAACAATTGCTTGTCTTCAACTTCTAGGTCTCCAAACATAGTTCTTCAAACATATCTTTTAGAGGTAATTTCTCCACAAACCCTTGACCATATTAGACACCCATTATGATCCTCTATAACATATCTCAGTTAGGACTTAGGTTGTTTTGGAACAAATTAATCAAACTTGACCTACTACGCTAAAAGAAGGCCAAATTAGGCCACTTTTCCAAAGCACCTCTAATAAATTCAAACACTAGACACCAAAACTTCACACCAATAGTTCTAACATGTCACATAGGGTTCCAAAATGTAGTTTATATCACCAAAATTCATTACCAAATTGTTATCCTACCAATTCACTAACCTACCTAAGCCTAACACATGAAGATGTTAGGCTAGGACTTGGACAAAAACACCCCAAACTCCATCCCCTACTCCAAACAAAAACAAAAACACTAAAATAAAACCAAATCCCTCCATTCCATTGAGTTTGGATAAGATTCAATTGTGGAATGGGATGCTAACCATGATTTTGTTCACAAACCCTTAAACCAAGGGTTTTACAGGTGGATTTCAAAGAAATTCTTCAAACTGACTTGTTTCTCAATGAAATTCAACCACACCACATCCAATTCAAATTATATTCACTATATTATCCCTTCACATGAATTTTAGAATGCAAACCCACTGTACGGGGCTGTACAAGTCCAAAAACCACAAGAAAACATAGAAATTCAACATGAAACAGAGTGTTTTGTATTGCTTGTCCTCCAAAAATTCTTCAAAAGTGTTGCCTCAAAGTTTTTTAGGAAATTTAAACATGTTCAAACTAGAAACCAACAATCCATAACTATTTTACAAAAAGATGACCATTCAACTTCTTTTCAAAGAAAAAATTGTCAAGTTGCAAAGCAACTTTTACACCATTATAACAATATTTACAAAAAACCTCTAAATGACCCTATATGAATCACATGCATAAAAAGCTATCATAACTAGACCTTATTACATCAACCATATGAAAAGACACACAGAACCCAAGTCTAGACATCTATTGACAACATTAAAGAAAAATTTCCATGGTGCCCCTACACCATACACCTAGAGAGGAAAAATTCTTAGGTTCCACATGAGATCAACTCCTGCACTAATGTCCCATGCTTCTTAATATCATATTCAAACATCCATGTTGCATCTTCAAGAGGTAGACCTTGCCACTTGACAAGATACTCATTATAAACTTTGCGTCTTGTTCTTTTCACCTCTTTTGTGTCTAAAATTGTTTCAAGCTTCAATGGTTCAGCAAGTAGTAGATCTCTAACCCAATATTCATCAAAAACATCAACATCAACCCCTATACTTGCATCCACAAATCCCTCATTAGCTCCAAACCTATGGACAACTCTGCAAGGCCCAATTTTCTTCAGCAGTAGCTTGGTATATTTTCCCTTTGGAAACCTTTCCTTCTTCAAGTGTGCAAGGACCAAGTCTCCCACTTTAATTTATACATCTCTTCTCTTTAAATTAGAATGTTTCTTATACTTCTCAACACTTTTCTGCAATTTTTCTTTAACTTGGTGATGGATCTCTCTCATGGCTTCTACAAATGATTCTCCTTCTACACTTCTCTTCTCCATCCCTATCAAATCTCTAAGCTCAAATACACCTCTTGGTTTTAGACCATATTCCACTTCAAAAGGACTCTTCCCTATGCTTCTATTGACTGAATCATTGTAAGCATATTCAACTTGTGGAAGAACTTGTTGGCAACACAAGGGTAGACAACTAAGAGTGGGGGGTGAATTAGTTGCCACTAAATTTCAAACTTATTAAGATTATTAATCCTTATTCTCAAATCTGATCAATATCAATGAAAGAATGAATCAACAACACATCAACAACACACATAACATCAAGATTTTTACGTGGAAACCCTATTAGGGGAGAAACCATGGTGGAGGTCAATCCACAAGATTATACCCTGTTGAAAGTATAATAAGAATAAATGGGGAATGCACATGTATTTAGGCATGCTGCCTAGAGCTCACTACTCAATTACAAAGGAAGAAGCACTACCTTATAGAAAGATTCAGATTACAACCAACTAAATTTTGAATTGAGAAAATAGCATCTGTTAATGCCTGATTACAGTTCTGGTTAAGCACATGAACAATTTTTCACTGTTCGTCACTTTTCTTCACACACACACACACAAAATTACACCCTTCCACACTTCAATTAGAATAAACAATCACTCTTATATATCTGCAACATGAATTTACATTCGCTACAAGTCAGCTACAAAGAAATAATAAAATGAATACAAATTGTCAACCCAAAAAAATAGATAATTTTCAATGCAAATCAGCCAAGGTTAGCCACAACATAGTGAAGACACAAATCAAAATTTTCAACACAAAAGCACTTCAATTAATTTTTCCTCAAAGATCCACAACAAACTTTAACACCATGTCGTCCAAGAACAAGAAAAAAATGAAGACATAAGAGAAAATATCAAATCACGAGCACAATGATCAATGTGGATGTGCAACAAAGATAGAGCATGATCTAGAAACATCCACAAACATTACAAAACATCTGAGAAGCATCCACAACAACTGAACTAACAGGAATCACATAATCTTCAATCATAAACACCAACTAAAGCAATAGAAAAACTATCAAAATGCAAATCTTCATAACTCGATCAAATCTTTGCATGGATCTTTGAAACTCAACATGGATAAACTAGATACACTTAGAAAAAAACCCTTTAGTCTACAACCTCTAATCAAAAAAGTACAAAACTCACTTATAAACAAAACATCACTTCACCACTGACAACCTGCAACTCATTTATTACAATTTTCTCAATATCTTCGACATATACAACTTCAAATGCACTAACACTAATAGTGTTGACATTAATGACAACCACATATTAGAAACATACTCATGAAATCTAACAATCTCCCCTTTTGGCATTGATGGCAACACATGATGTGAAAAACACCATCAACACAACTATCTCTTAACACTTACTCCCTCTTAGGTTCTGACTCTTTTTCTCCTCAACTCTTTCACATGATCTTCTCCCCACCACAAGGCTCTTTTTCCCAGATAGTCACTATTTTTTCACATTACTCTTCTCCCCATTTGACATCATTGACAAATATCTCTAATATTTGAACCACATATCTAAATTTTTGAACCATCTGACTACTCCCCCTGAGTAGCAACTGCCACAACATCAATCTGAAACAAGATATGATTATGAAATACATAGAATAATGCAATGCAATGCATCCTTAGTTCTTATTAGGAGGGGCAATCACCCCTAACTTCCCTCTAAGATACTCAAAAGTATCCTTAGGCAATGACTTTGTAAAGATATCTACAATCTGCTCCTTAGTAGGAACATACTCCAATCTGACTTCCTTTTCACTTAACTTTTCTCTCAAAAAGTGAAACTTGATAGATATATGCTTGGTTTTTGAATGCAACACCAGATTCTTAGAAATTTTAATGGCGCTTGAATTATCATAGAATATAGCAATAGGCTCATCATACACAACTTTGATATCTTTCAGCATCTACTTCATCCACAATACTTGAGTACAATTGTTAGCAACAACACTATATTTGGCCTTTGTAGTAGATAAAGAAATGACATTCTTATTTTTACTTAACCATGAAATTAGCTTCTTACCAAAGAAAAATGTACCACCATTAGTACTTTTTTTGTCATCCAAATCTCCTTCCCAATCATCATCAATAAAGGTACTCAAGGTAAGGTAATCATCTTTATCATACCGTAAGCCAAAGTCAATTGTTCCCTTCAAGTATCTAAAAATTCTCTTCACAACAGTTACATGAGATTCCTTAGGATTGGCTTGAAACCTACCAACAACACATACAACATTCATGATATTAGGTCTAGTTTGAGTCAAATAGAGCAATCCACCAACCATTGATTTGTATTTAGTCTGATTTTCCTTTGGAGAATCATCATCTATTGTCAACTTGCATCCGATCACCATAGGTGTACCGAATGTCTTTGAATCTTTCATATTGAACTTCTTCAGTAATTCCTTCACATACTTGGACTGAGATATAAAAATCCCTTTATCTAACTTATTAATTTTCAATCCCAAAAATAATTTCATCTCACCAATTGATCTCAAACTCACTCTTCATCTCATTAGCAAACTTCATGCACAAACCATCATCTCCTCCAAAAATGATATCATCAATGAAAACTTCCACAATCAAATATTTATTATCATTCTTGAAATATAAATTACTATCAGCAGTACCTTTTTTAAATATAAGCTTCAAAAAATACTTGTCCAATCTGGCATACCATGCTCTACGGGCTTGCTTAAGTCCATACAGTGCTTTCTTCAACCGACAAACCATATCTCCCTTATCAGTCAATTGAAATTCATCAGGGTGCTTAATATACACCTCTTCTTCTAATTCACCATTTAGAAAAGTAGACTTGGCATCCATCTAATAAACCTTGTAATATTTGTAAGCAACATAAGCAAGAAATAGTCTCACAACTTCAATTCTAGCAACAGGGGAAAAAGTCTCTTCAAAATCAATTCCTTCCATTTGTGATTATCATTTTCATACTAGTCTTTCTTTGTTTCTAACCACTTCACCTTTCCCATTCAATTTTTTTTCTAAAGACCCATTTAGTTCCAATTACATTTTTATCCTTAGGTCTAGGAACAGGAATCCATGTATCATTTTCATCAATTTTTTGTAGCTCTTCTTTCATTGCTTCAACCCAATGTTCATCTTTGCATGCTTCATTCACCATAGTAGGCTCAGTTTTTGAAATCAAGAAATATTCTTTTAAAAAATTTCTCCTAGTTTGGACACCTTTAGTCTTATCACCAATAATTTGATATTATGAATGATTCAATCTTGCATACCTCAGAGTCTTCTTAGAATGTTCTTGAACTTTAGGCTCTTGTGTTCTCTATTCTACAACTTCACTAGTTTCTTCTTCCTCCTAATTTTCCTAATCCACTAGAATGATTTGCACTTGATTTGAATTATGACCTTTGTCTGTACTATCATTCTAATCACCAGAATCATATTCATAGGTTTTGGATGGTCTAGCAATGTCTTCATCAAACTTAACATTTGCACTTTCGACCATTTTCTTCAATATTTTATTGTAACACCAATAGTCCTTACTTTTAGTAGAATAACCCAAAAAGATTCCTTCATCACTCCTAGCATCAAACTTTCCTATGTCTTCATCTCTTCTGATATAGCATCTACTCCCAATGATTTTGAAATATCTAATAGTAGGATTTTGACCAGTCCATAGCTCAAAAGGGGTCTTACCAGTATCACCTTTGATTTGTACCTATTTGAGGATATACACAAAAGTACTCACAACTTCTCTCCAATAGATATGAGTTACATTTCCTTCCAGCATCATGGTTCTAGCTACATCTTGAACTATTTTGTTCTTTCCACAACTCCATTTTGTTGAGGGGTATGTGGTGCAGATAATTGTCTCTTTATTCCATGTTCTTCACAAAAATAATTAAACTCATCGTAAGTGAATTCGCCACTTCCATCTGATGTTAGAAATATAGTCTTTAGAGCAGTCTTTGTCTCAACCATAGCCTTAAAGATCTTGAACTTTTCCAGTGCTTCAGATTTCTCTGTTAAGAAAGTAGCCCACATCATTCTTGAATAATCATCAATAAGCAAGATGAAATACCTATAACCTTGTAAACTTCTGATTCTAGAGAGACCACACAAATTAGTGTGCACAAGCTCCAACAATTCATTTGAACAATGTTGTTTGCTCTAAAATGAAATTCTAGTTTGCTTTCCCAACTAACACTCCTTACAAATGGCATTAGTAGGTTTTACAAACTTAGGTAGATCTCTCATAGCCTTAGTAGAACTTATCTTGAAAATGTTATCAAAGTTAACATGACACATTCTCCTATGCCACAACCAACTTTCATCAACTTGAGAAATCAAACAACTTTTACTAGAAACATTCAAATGAAAGATATTACCTCTTCTTTTGGTACCTAATGCAATCACATTTCCAAAACATCCCAATATTTTGTACTTTGCATCCTTGAACTAAAGATTGTAACCCTTATCAACCATTTTTCTAACACTCAAAATATTATACTTCAAGCCTTCCACATACATAACATCATCAGTATTATTCTTACCATCAAGAGATATGCCTCCTTTTCCATGAATCACACTATTTGTGTTATCACCAAATCTCACAACACCACCATCATACCTTTCCAAGCTTACAAAATTACTTTTGTCTCTAGTCATATGATATGAACATCCACTATCAATCATCCATTCATCTTTCTCTTCAACTCGAGCAGCTAGGGATCTCTCCACATTTGTACAACTAAAAGATTCAGTAGATATAGGATTATTTTCCTTGATAGCAATAAATATCCATTCGTCTTCACCTTTGTCAAATTCATCATCTTTCACACCTTCATTAGTAGCATAGTAAAACTTTTTTTGAAATTTATGCTTGTTATGTCTTGGTTTAGAATTTCTTTTTGGATACCTTGGTGTAAAATGACCTACCTTATTACAAGAAAAACATATAAGAGGAAATTTTCCTTCATACTTACCTTTTCCTCTTGGTATTCTTTCAACAATAAATGCTTCCAACTCTTTTAGCTCTCTTTCTTCTTCTTCAATCTGTCCAATTTCATCCTCATACTTGAATGTCTTTCTAGATGAACTCTCACTCAGATCATATATTTGTCAATCTCTTCTAGAAGTAGTATCCCTAAATGTAGATTCAACCTTAGGAAGGGCATCACCAAATTTTCTCAACTCAAAAGCAGTCAGCTTACCAACCAACATATCTCTGGTTACATTTTTTACAGTCTAGATTTCTTCAATAGCACTAGATTTGACTTTATAAGCGATAGGCAAGGATCTAAGCACTTTAGCAACAATCTTTGATTCTTCCAACTTTCCACTAGCACATCTGATACCACACACAAGTTCATTCACTCTTTGCATGAAAGTAGTAACATTTTCACCATCACCCATTCTCAACATTTCATATTTTTGTTTCAGACTCTGCAACTTAGCAATCTTCACATTAGCATCACCTTCATACAAAGTTTCCAACTTTTTCAAGATCTCATAAGAACTCTTCAAATCCATAACATTTATCATCTCAATATTAGTTAAAGCACTCAACAATTCTTCCTTAGCCCTAATATTATACTCAACATAAGTACAATTCAATGCAATAATATACCTATTACTTGTAATGATCCAATAGGATTCACTAATGCATCTCAAATGACACTCCATTTGAGTCTTCGACAAAGAATAATTTGTTCCATCAAATCTTAGACTATCCTTCTTGTATGTCACTATCCTAGATCACCTCAATCTATTAAACTTCTTCCAAGGAACCTACTCTGATACAAATTGTTGGCAACACAAGGGCAGACAACTGAGAGGGGGGTGAATTAGTTGTCATCGAATTTAAAACTTATTAATCCTTATTCTTAGATCTGATTAATATCAATGAAAGCCTGAATCAACAACACATCAGAAACACACATAACATCAAGACTTTTACGCGGAAACCTTGTTAGGGGAAAAACCACAATGGAGGTCAATCCACAAGATGATACCCTATTAAAAGTATCACATGCATTCAGGAACACTGCCTAGAGCTCACTACTCAATTATAGAGGAAGACACACCATCTTATAGAAAGATTCAAATTACAACCATCCATATTTTTAACTAAGAAAATAGTATCTGCTAATGCCTGATTATAGTTCTAGTTAAGCACATGAACACTTCTACACTCTTCTTCACTTTTCTTCACACTTTTCTCTACCTTCAAATGATTTGAACAATATTCACACACACACATAGAAGCACACCCTTTCATAGTTCAATTGGAATAAACAATAACTCTTATATATCCACAACATGAAATTACATTTGCTACAAGTTGGCCACAAAGAAATAATAAAATGAATACAAACTGTCAGCCCAAAACAATAGATAATTTTCAATGAGAATCAACCAAGGTCAGCCACAACATAGTGAAGACCCAAATCAAACTTTCCAACAAAAAAACACTTCAATTATTTTTTCTCGAAAATCCACAACACACTTTAACACCTTGTCGACCAAGAACAAGAAAAACATGAACACGCAAGAGAAAATCTTGGATCGCGAGCACAACGATCAACGTGCATGTGCAACAAAGATAGAGCATGATCTAGAAACATCCACAAACATTACGAAGCATTAGAGAAGCATCGTCACCAACTGAACTAACTAGAATCACATAAATTCAATCAGAAACAACAACTAAAGCAACATAAAAATTATCAGAATGAAAATCTTCATAACTTGATCAAATCTTCACATGGATCTCTAAAACTCAACATGGATAAACTAGATACACTCAAAAACAAACCCTTTAGTCCACAACCTCTGATCAACAATGCACAAAACTCACTGATAGATAGAACATCACTTCACCACTGACAACCTGCAACTCATTTATTACATTTTTCTCAATATCCTTGACATATATAGCTTCAAATGCACTAATGCTAATAGTGTTGACATCAATGACAACCGCATATCAGCTAAACAATCACAACATCCAACAAAAATGAGTTCCATTGTTTCCCATGCTCCTTTGTGAGACATCTCAGAAGGTTTCCAAGTGACCTATTGACCACTTTAGTTTTCCCATTTGTTTGTGGATGATAGGAAGTACTAAAGGTCAAATTAGTTCCAAGCTTCCTCCAAAGTGTCCTCCAAAAGTGACCAATAAACTTTGAATCCCTATTTGAAACAATTGTTAGTGGAAGACCATGAATCCTCACTATTTCTTTAAAGAATAACCCTACAATATGAGAAGCATCGTTTTGTACACTTGCATGCAATGAAGTGAGAAATTTTACTAAATCTATCAACCACAACAAATACACTATCATAACCCCTTTGAGATCTTGGAAAACCTAATACAAAATCCATACTTAGACTCTCCCATGGTATGTTAGGTATTTGTAAGGGCTGATAAATTCCTACATTAGAAGTAAAACCCTTGGCTCTTTGACATATTTTACAACTTTCTATAAAATTTCTGACATCTACTTGTATTTTTGGCCAAAAGTAGAACCTTCTTACCTAATCCAATATCTTATCAACCCTAAAATGCCCTCCTAAACTTCCACAATGTTTCTCCTTTATCAAAGAGCACCTTGGTATACATAATTGAGCACCTCTAAACAACAAGCAATCTTCTAATAGAAAATAAAAATATTCCTCATGAAAATCATCCTAAAATTGAGCACAAACAGAATATACCTCTTTGAAGTCATCATCTTCAACATACATTTCCTTCAATGCATCTATTCCCACACTCTAAAGTTGGATTTCATGCACCAACATTGACCTTCAGCTTGAGCATTAGCTACCTTGTTGGGTTGGCCTTTTTTTGTGTTTGATAGTGAAGGTATAGCTTTGAAGATATTCAACCCACTTTACATGTATGTGACTTAACTTTTCTTGACTATTTATAAATTGCAAAGCATGGCACACTATGAATTCCTTGGGAAAAAGGTAGAGTCTCCACTTCTTAAGGGTCTGCACCATTGCATACAACTCTAAATCATATAATGAATACTTTTTTTTTGCTTCATTAAGCTTTTCATTGAAGAAATCCACTAGTCTACCTTCTTGGCTTTGAATTGCACCAATTACAAAGCCATTTGCATCACACTCTTTAGTGAAAACCTTGTTGAAATCAGGTAAAGAAAGGATTGGTTGTTGTTCCACTCTATTTTTTACATGTTCAAATCTCCTTTTTGCCTCATCATTCCATTGGAATTTCTTTCTTTTGTCCCCTTTAATGGTGTCAATGATGGGTGAGCATATGTAACTAAAATTCTTGACGAATTCTCTATAGAAATTTGCAAGCCCATGAAATATTCTTACCTATCCTACTGACTTTGGAGTTTTCCAACTAAGTATTGCCTCTACTTTGGTGGGATCCATCTTTAATGAACCCTTGGAGATCACAAAACCAAGATACACTAGCTCTTCTTTCATAAATTCACACTTTTTTAGAGTTATCATCAACTTCTCCTCATTCAATGTCTACAAATCCATGTCAAGGTGTTGCAAGTGCTCTTCCTTTGTTTTTCTAAACACAAGTATGTCATCTAGATATACAATAAAAAAATTCCTAATAAAAGGCTTCAACACTTCATTCATAAGTCTCATAAATGTACTTGAAGCATTTGACAGTCTAAAGGGTATTACCATTCACTCATACAAATCTTCATTGGTTTTAAATGCATTTTTCCACTCATCTCCTTCCCTTATCCTAATATAATGATAACCACTTTTTAAATCAATATTGAAAAATAGCATGCATCTCCCAAACAGTCCATTAGATCCTTCATTCTAGGTATTTGAAACATATATCTGATGGTTATTTTGTTTATTTCCCTTAAGTTAGTACACATCCTCCAATCCCCATATTTTTTAGGTGCTAAAACAATAGAGACAACATAAGGGCTCAAACTTTCCATTATTAGGCCTTTATCCAACAACTCTTGAACCTGTCTTCTTATTTCTTCATTTTGTTTAGGTGTAATCTTGTATCTAGCCTTGTTTGGAAAATTGGCACCAAGGATCAAGTCTATATTATGGCTGAAATCTCTCACCGGAGGAAAAGAACTTGGAAATTCATCCACTGCAATGTCTTTATATTTGTCTAACAAATCTTGGACTTCACTAGGTATGATCTCCACCTTATTTGTTGCTAAAATAGATTTAGGCTTAGGTCTAATTACTAAGAAAAATACCTGACCTCCTTCATCCTTTAATGTTTTCAAAAACTCCTTCTCTCCCACTACCATAACACTAGAACCAACTTGTTTATCAAACTCTTCATCTTGTAGGGGTGTTAAAGTAAATGAAGTCTAATTTTTATCTCACATATACATTTTTATGGCCATCATGTTTGGCCTTTAAGTCATACTACTAGGGCCTTCCTAGTAGCAAGTGACAAAAATCCATGGGGATGATGTCACAAAGAATCTTATCTTTATAACCCCCAATGTTAAACTCTACCCATGTCTTCTCATTGACTAAAACTTATTGGCCCTTATTCAACCATGGCACTTTGTATGATGTGGGGTGAGGAATTATTTCCATGTTCAATTTCTCTACCATTTCTAAGGAAACCAAATTATTAGTAGACCCTGAATCAACGAATACTTTGCATACATTTCCATGTGACTTGCATGTGGTCCTAAACATAGATTTCCTTTGTGGAGGCTCTTTGACTATTGGCACCTTAATGAGTGTCCTTCTCATCATCAAGACTCGTGTATTTTGGGGGAAACATGTTGAGATGGTGAATTAATACTTCATGCCCAATTTGAGTCCTTCACTCACCTCCATGGGAACTTGATGCTTATTTTTCTAGGAACTTCCATGTTGGATGCCCAAATTGGTTGCAACATATGCCTGAGAATTTATTTGAAACTCTCCATTTTCCATCAAACCTTCCTCTACAACTAAATCTTCTACCTCTAAAATTACCTTTGCCACTTGATTCACCACTTTTTTCTTGGTGTTGCTTGATTCACCTTGTTGTTTTCATGACTTCCCTCTTGCACCAAAGTTTCCTCTACCTCTATAATTCTTTCCCCTGCCTCTTCCTTGTTGCTCTTGTCTTGTTTTGATCCTTCCTCTACCTTCATAGCTAGATGAAAATACTCCTCAATTGTCCTAGGAGTATTGAGACTAATTTCATCTTGTATGTTGAGTCTAAGGATTTTTAGATACCTTGCAACCTTTTCTACCCCATATTTACTATGTCTTTCCCTTATACTATGTTTATGGAATTCTTTAGTATATGCCATCACATCTAACTACTTTTGTTTTAAATTTTGTAGCTTCCTAAAGGTTTTTATTGCATAATTTGCAAGTAGAAATTGTTCTTTCACCTTTGCTACCATTTTGTCCCATGAACTTATCTTTGTATTTCCCTTCTTGACTCTTTCTTCTTGGACATAGTTCCACCATGTTAGGATAGGTCCCTTCAATTTGGTTTTTGCAAATTTCACCTTCTTAGAATCTTGTACCTCCTCAAATTCAAAGAAATTATCCAAATCATCTATCCAACAAAAAAATTCTTCACTATCCATCTTTCCACCATACATAGGAACTTAAACTTTCACCTTTTGAGTATTATCCCCCTTGAAAACCTTTATCATCCTGAATATTCTCATCTCTTCAGGGTCCAAGTCCTCATCATTATGGAATCCTACTGGAGGGTTCTCACTCTTACCCTCATCCTCCTTATCACTTTGGTCACCACTGACCATACCTCTTCTTTGATTCTTCTCTAGGGCTACTATTCTAGCAAGGGAAGCTTCATGGGACTTTTGGTATAGTCTCACCTCCTTTTCAAATTGTTCCTTTAGTTCTCTAACTTCCTTGGCTATTAGATTGTTCTTAGGAGGCACCTTGCTTATGCCAATTTTCATTCACTTTCCCACTTCACAATCAAAACCTATGCTTTGATATCACTTGATGTAGAGAAAGGGTGGAATAGGTTAAAAAAAAACAATATAACACAATTCAACAACTACTTTGAGATTTCAAACCCCAACTATGGTGGATTTCACACAATTTCTTGCCTTCAACTTCGAGGTCTCCAAACATAGTTCTACAAACATATCTTTTGGAGAAGGTCATTTCTCCACAAACCCTTAACCATCTTAGACACCCATTAGGATCCTCTATAACATATATCAATTGGTACTTAGGTTTTTTTGGAACAAATTCATCAAACTTGACCTCCTACATTGAAACAAGCCCAAATTAGGCCATTTTTCCTAAGCACCTCTAAGAAATTCAAACACCAAACACCAAAAATTCACACCAATAGGTATAACATGTCACATAGGGTCCCAAAATGTAGTTTTTATCATCAAAATTCATTACCAAATTGTTGTCCTACCAATTCACTAACCTACCTAAGCTTAACACATGAAGATGTTAGGCTAGGGATTGGAAAAAAACACCCCAAACTCCATCCCTTACTCCAAAAGAGAACAAAAACACTAAAAACAAACCAAATCCCTCAATTCCACCAATTTTGGTGAATATTCAATGGTGGAATGGGCTTCTAACCATGATTTTGTTCACAAACCCTTAAACCAAGGGTTTTACAGGTGGTTTTCAAAGAAACTCTTTAAACTATCATGTTTCTCAATGAAATTCAATCACACCACATCCAATTAAAATTAGATTCACTATATTATCCCTTCACATGAATTTTCAAACTCAAACCAATTGTATGGGGCCATATAGGTCTAAAAACCACAAGAAAGCATATAAATTCAATAGAAAATAGAGTATTTTGTATTGCTTGTCCTCCAAAAATGCTTTATAAGTGTTTCCTCAAAGTTTGTGAGGCCATTTAAACATGTTGAAACTAGAGAACAATGATTCATAACTATTTTACAAAAATATGACCATTCAACTTCGTTTCAAAGAAAAAATTGTCAAGTTGCAAAGCAACTTTTACACCATTGTAACAATATTTACAAAACACCTCTAAATGACCCTATATGACTCACACACATCAAAATGGTCATAAAAAGACCTTATTACATTAACCATATGAAAAAAAACACAAAACCCAAGTCTAGACACCTATTGACAACATTAAAGGAAAATTGCCATGGTGCCCCTACATCACATATTGATTAGATGAAGTACCTTCCTTTGTGACTTCTTCAAATTCTTTGGTATTGGTTAATTTCATGAAATTATTAATTCCAGGGCAGTCTTCACCATCATGATCAAATGTGACATGGAAGAAACACATATTGTTTTTATTGTTTAGAGGAGGAGCTTTGATTGTCGGCCTATGTTGAGTCGGAGACAAGGACAACATTTTATTTCCTAGCTAAAAATTGGCCATCTTGGGAATATCTTGATAGGCATGATGAATTTTTGGCATATTCCTTTTGAGAGAAATTATGTCATTTTCCAATCTTTGGATCATAGGATTGAAGGAAGTAGTAAAAAGTGCTTTATTCATATGTAATTATTTTTTCCATTTCCTAACTAAAATAAAATCATCCTCTAGTTAACCAACCAATGCTTGTGTAGCCTCCAGAGTATTCAATGGTTGCTTTGTTAAGAGAAGGCCAATATTAGGATGATGCGCATTGATGAAGAATTTTTTTTTCATTTCTATATAGGGTCTCTTAGCGACCATAATTCAATTTACTATCTTGTTAAACTTAGCCACCAAGTCTCTCATAGACTCATTTGCTTCTTTTTTCATCTGAGTAACTTGCACTATTAGAGTTAGGTCATCATGTACACTTTTGAACCTTGCTTCAAATTTAGTGTGCATCATGGCCCAATTTGTAATACATCTATGAGGAAATTGATTAAACCATTGTGCTGCCACATCAACTAATGATTCTATGAACAATCTGACTGATACATCTTCTTGTACTGCAAGCACACTACGTGTGGAAAAAGAAGCATTAATGTGTTCTTCTGGTGAAATTTTTCCATCTCCCCAAAATTTAGGAAAATTCTTATGAGAACCCTTAGATAAATCATGCAAATTATTTCCTAGGTACAAAGGACCAATATAAGCACCCCAAGGGATGAGATGTTGGGGTTGTTGATGAACCATATTAAGGGGGAAATTAATTACAACTAGTAAAACTATCCCATGTAAAACAAGAGCTTGGGAGATAGAGTGATTGGCAAGGGTTCTAGTGGGTGAGGTAGGTCTGTTTCTATCCCCAACCCTTCGCCTAGAGGTAATAATATAGGAAAAATCACTTCTTTGTAGGGTTTCAAAAATAGGATCAAAAATTCCCCTACTTCTTTCCCCTCTAGTAAACCTATGAAAATCTAGGGTTAATTGAATTACACATGAAGTATTCCCAGACAAGAAAACTAGGAACTTAATAGTTCGATCCCCAATGAAGTCATCAAAAATCTATTGGCTAACAAATTAGGCACCTTGAGATAACACGATTACATGCTTAAAAGGTTCCTAACTTAACCTAACAGCTCTAAATATTAACCTTTAAACAAAAAAATATATCCTTTTCATTTTGTCGAGGTACAACTGCCTCACAAGATTTTCATTGAATTAAAATGCTAAAATCAAATACCATGTATTCTTTTAACCAGAAAGCAGTAAAGGCAAACTCAATATCAGGAAAATTCCTAAATATCAGATGCAAGATCTAGCAAGTAAGAAGTATCAACACAATTACCAATTTCAGTTAAACTATTCAAGAATAAAATATACACCCAATACCATTTGAGAAATGAAATCAATTATGAAGAAAATTGAATTAATATTTTCTCAAACAAAAAGATTCAAGAACTTAGATTAACATCACAAATTGAATGCACACAAACAAATAATGATTTCATTCACAACAAAATATTGTATTGAGTAGTTTCAAAGTGTCTAGAGAGAGTATATGAAAATAGATACAATTAAATAGATAGATGAGTAACTAGCTCTTTTTCATGTCCATAGCCAATCAAAACAAAAAGACAAATAAAGAAAGAAAAGGAAGTTGAGCCATGATGATGGTGTTGCTTCATTTCCAACTTTTGGGGTCACCAAGGATTTCTTTCACCAGGCTTGGAAAGCTTTAAGGATGTGGAACAATTATTTATGCTGAGGAATAGTCACATTTGTCATCCTCACCTTCCATGTTAGATTATTTTCCTTAGTTGTTTCCATGGGGCATTCACAAACCTCCATGAGATCAATTGCTTGAGATTGGACTAGTTGTAATTCACTAATCTTTTCCAAGTGCTTAGCATTGAGCGAGGGTGAATCAAGCATTTCCTTAAACATTTTTTGGAAACTTTCTATCAGACTTTGAGTTTCTATGTCATTCCTTATCTCACCTTTATCTCAAAGTAACCCAAGAGCCACCAAGGTGCCTAGTGCTTCTTCTGAAGTAGTAGCACACTCAACAATGATTTCCTTAAGCTTCTATAAACTTTGTTTAGCAATTTGTAACTTCCACTCCACCCCTTTAATCCATGAAAAGTAACAAGTGTTTGAAGCATTAGGTATAACCTACTCTATATCCAACTTCTCCATATCCCAGCTTAACATCAACTTCAATTCAGTTTGGTAATTGTTCCATAACTTCTCTTCTTTTTTATTCATAGTGATCTCCTCCCCTAAAGTGGTTTTTAAAGCATTTGTTTCTTGGAAGAATTTTATAGATTCAAAAATGACAATTCTTCCCTTTTTAATCAGAGACTCACTCCAATCATCCACAACCCTACTTAGGGTTTGACAACTTTTAATTTTAATCATGGCCTCTTTTCCAAGAACAGTTAGAGATTCTATAGAGGAATCAACCTAGGAGAGGGGTTGAGGAATAAGCTCAAAGATAGACCTTAGACATCCATTCAAGTCGTATACCTGGGCTTTCAATTCATTCTTACTTTCTTTGAACTTTTTGGTCTTTCAACCATTCTAGCCATAGACACTTGAAAATTTTGAATGTCTCTGTCTCTGGTAGGAGGACCAAGATCCACTCTATTCACTTCAAAATCACTTGTTGTTGCCTGAGTAACATCCTTTTGCACCAAAGGGTGCACAATCTCTATTTGGAGGCTTCCTAATTTTGCATCATCTATCAACCTAGTAGTAGTCTTTAACTTTTTTGATTTTTGGGTTGAATTCCTCTATAACAATTGGCCCGCCATATCCTGCTTAGGTAAACTAGGATGTGTAGCCTTTCTTTTCCTTGACATTGAGTTCTCCAACCAAGATGGATTCACTAAAACCTTAGTTTTCTTAAAACCTAGAGACTAGATTAATGTCCTAGTAACTGGCAGGTTGTCTTCTATAGGTGCAATTGCTTGTGTCTTATGATATGTGCCTACTTCTCTAATAGGAAATTCATCTTGAGAGGGAGAGTAGTTGATATTTAGGGTTTCTAAACCCTCCTATTCCTTTTCTCCTTCATTTTCCTTTCTAGAATAGGCAGGTTAAAGATATCTTCCCTAAAGGTTTGTGAAACCACATTCTTATCTAGTGGATCCTTGCCACCATCTCCTTGAGCCCTTAGTGATAAAGACTAGGAAGTATCACTAGTTGAATATTGCTTGCAAAAGACTATGAAGTGCCCTCAGTAGGTCATGACTCTTTAGACCTACTGTGGGGACTAGACTATTTAGTTCTTTTCTTGGTCACCCATTCTTGCATTCTCATCAAAACATTGAGAGTCCTTTCCTTAATAGTATCTTTCTCTTTACCGCTCTAGTCCATGGTAGGGATAGGTAGGTTTTCTATCAACTCAATATACACTAGGTCTACCACGTTAGAACCATCTTCCAAAATGCCTTGTAGACCCCACATAAAATCATAGATGATTATTTGCTCCACTGTCAATCTCATCCAACTCCTATTCCTGAATTCATATTCATCAAAATAGTCAGCCCAATAATCTTCAAGGCTAGGCTAGTGATAAAAATTAGGGCTTAATTTCAGATTATTTTTAATATAATCTTTTGAATCAAAAGTAAATCACTCCTCGTATGGAAGCATGTTATACTTAGACAACTCCTTTTCAATATTTAGGGCATCAAACATTGATTGGCAACTGTAAGAACCAAAACTAAATGGAAAGTGGATTGTCAATATTTTCTTGTCTTGGCACAACTTGTTCAAATCAATCAACTACCTACTTACTTCGATAATCACCCATTTATCTTTAGGGTATTTAGGACATTTGATAGGAAATCCAACATATTTTACAAACCTTATGTAAGAGAATCTCTAAAATTGAATAAAATGACTACCATAGAAGTCCACAAATTGCATTTTTTCAAGTGATAACCTCATTGTAGGATGTCCCTGTAACTCCTTGACCATTCTCATAGTGAAAGCATCAATTACTCTCCAGAAATATTGAAAGCTCTTATGAAGCTAAAGCTTATCAAAATAATCATAAATAGGCACTTTTTCTAGAGGTAAATCACTTGTTCTTAATCTAATCCAAGGTCTAGTGCTAACGATGGCGTATATCAAGTATGAGGACATATAGAAGAAAATGTTGAGGGTAAAGAATGCCATCAAATCATGCAAGAAATCACTCATAATTTTTTCCCAATCTAAGGATTGTTCTTTTCTTAACATAATTTGGATGAAGAAATGCATTCATTCCTCAAATCCATGAACATCTTCATTTCCCCATACCCTATGTAGTAACACCACAGTGTCGACCACTTCTTGCACAAAATGAGTTATGTGCACTTTCTGAGGAAATTGGGACTTACCACTTTTAGGTTTAGCCAACCAATTCTTCACTATTTCATTCATATAAACCCCTTTCTTTGTAGAAAATTCAATTTGAGAATTCATCATGTTCATTGGTGAATACTCATCTTTATTTGGGATCCTCATGCAAGACATGAAGATGGACCTCTATATTTTTAGAACTAGTTGATTATCTTCTGTTCTAACCTCTCGTGTTTGTGAATTATAATTCCTAATGCGCTCTAAAATGAGTTCAGGGCATTGCACAACTAAAGGAAATGAGACAACTTCAACTAACCCACTATCTATCACTCGTTGAATGATGGGAAATGGATTGGGTTTATTGAATTTACTTCATACTTCATCGAAACTCACTGGCCCTAGATTGGTATCTCCAATTTCTAGTCCCTCATATGTTAGCCCGGACACATATTCATAACCCACATATTTAACCCTTACCATGGTTGAGAGTTTATAGTTCTAATAATAGATATCCTTCTAAATTAAAGGAAAAAATAATCCAGGAAAGCAAATTGAAATAGGTGAATACTGTAAATACATCAACGGCTAATCTTGTAGCCTGAAATTCTACATCTTGTCTAGCTCATCGTTGAAGAATTTCATCACAATGAGAATGTTTTTTTAGCACTTTAAACTTTCTTAAAACTTTTTCAAAAAACATGGGAGTAGATGAGAATTTAATATCTTAAATTGCTCCATGACACATGGTAGTTGTCAGTTCACCATTTTCAATATAATTGTCTTTCAAAAATTTGAAAGCAAATTTCTATAAGTGGTAAAGTGGAAAGTTCAAAAAACTACACAAAAGTGTGTCTAAGTTTGAATAACATGTCAAGATGTCACTTAAATAATAATCATCACACAGGCAGTAAAGGAAAGTTCGACAAACTACACAAAACACTGCCCAGGTAGAGAACACAGAAAAGTGATATGAAACAAGCTCAAGTAGCAAGGCAGGGGGTTTAGTGAAATATATAAAACACTACTCGGGTTCAAACAACTACATAAAATACCACCTATGTAGGACTAAGCTGCTTATAAGTTGGTGGATGACTTTTCATGAAGCGGGGAAAAATTATAGGGTAACAACTAGTTACCAAACAACGTTGGAATCAATGGAAACAAACTCAAAGTGAACTTTCTTCATTATTCCAAAAATATCCCCCTTTTTCATTGATGAAAACATGTGCCCAAAAAAATGAGACTTTCTTCAAAACAAAATATTGTACAATCCGAATGTGCTCAACTCTTTCTAACATATATAGAGGAACACCAAAACACAACATAATATTATTTATACAAACTCTTCTCTTCTTCCCCCCTTTAACATCAAGGACAAAAGACTAGGAAAAGATAAAAGCTTCAAATCAGGAAATGGGGCACCCTATAACTCCTTGAGAATCACTTCCCAAGCTAGATTTCCACCATCTCAGACTCCTTTTTCCTTGGAAATAGTTTTGTGCCAAGATTCTAATTCCACTAGACATTCTTCTCCTTCTTTCAAAGTAGATAGAACAATGTTCATCTTCTCAAGTTTTTCTTCTTCCATTAATGCATTTGATATAGATACATGTCTGAACATAACTAGGTTTCCAAGCTGGGCATAATGTCTTATAGCATCTTCCTTCTACCTCTACAGGATGAAATTTTTTCTCTAAATTTCTACAATAGAAACCCATCCAATATAGTTTCTATCATTAGCAACCTTATAATCTTTGGAGGCATCTGTAAGTTGAGACTCAATCAATTTCATTAAATCCTTGATACCTCGAGTGGCTTTTGACCACTTCGTGTAGTAAACAAATAGAAGTTGGGATTCTATGTCACATTTTATTACCTCTTTCAAAGTTTGCAAAGTCTTATCATGTGCAATTGTACACCTGTCTTGTAGAAACAATAGTCTTTTCTCTAGCAAACTCAACTCACTTCTTTTGTAGTTTGTAACTTGAGGTTAGATGTGTACTCTTTGACTGAATCAACTATAAGACTTAGATTTTCAATTTGGGCTAAAGAGTTATTTGTTGTAACATTGGGGGTTGTCTCTTATAAAGCTTTAATAGCTTCATTTATTAATTCATTTCCCTTTTGATATGCCTCCAAAGCTTGTTGTGTGATAGAGATGAGAAAAGTGTCTTTTAGTTTTATTCTATCACTGGGTGTAATATTTTTCAAGTCCACATAACTTGGGTGTGATGACAACTTAACTAGTTGAAGTGGAAGCACAAGTTGAAGTATAGTTTTCCTTAAAATAATACATTTAAGAGTACTTCTAGACGATTCTTTGGATGGATTTGACAATTCAGGGCCTTTGGAAATTTATCCTTTGCTCTTCTCAGCCAGAATGAAATTCTTCTCTTCTTCTTCATTTTCCTTTTCTTCTTCTTCTTTTTCCTTTTCTCCTTCTCCAAATGACTTTCTATAGGATTTGTTTTTGTTTTCTTTCTCCCTTTTGTCCTCATCATCCCTACAATTATTCTTCTTGTTGTCCTTACTCCCTTCACTTTCATCTTTGTTGTTCTCTTCCCTATTTCCAGTAGATTCTTGATGTTCTTTCTACTTATCATTGAAATGATCTTTATGTTCATCACCTAACCTTTTTCTGGTAGTTTCTTTTGTGTCAGTTGGAGGGTTCTCTGAATAACCATTTTTTCACCAATAGTCTCCAAGATTGGATTTTATAATACTTATGTAAAATTTGTAGGCATTTGTGCTTTAGTTGTGTGGGACGAATAGTTGGTTCTTGTCACATAACTTCTTGCTAGTTGTCTAATTACTTCCTATGTTTTATGTCTCACCTTTTCCATGCTCTCTTGCTCCTTAGTCATTATCATATTAACTCTCTACTTAACTCTAAATAAATTAGAGCATTCTTTTAATATATTGGAATCTTATGCTTTGGAAAGAGATGAACCACAAGAATTTATATCATCAATTGTCATCTTATCTCTTTCCTTCTATGTACTAAAGCTTCCCAAACACTTTCAGTTACATTGGATTATATGGTCTCCATACTTAAATTACAAATAACTATATACTGAATAAATGCATTTACGATGGTTTCCTTCCCTTCATCATTAACCTTATAATATAACACAATAGCTGACATGAGATCATTTTCAATCAAATTATTTACTAGGGTTCCTAGATTTAGAGTTGATGATCACTTACCGAAGGGGATACGAGCATGTCCTCCAAAGGATCAGAGGTACCTTCTTCATTCTTCTTTATGTGTACATGGATTTGGTAAGTATCCTCCTCTTCCTCTATCTCCTCATCCATTGAGATGTAAAATATGGTCTTAGCTTCTTCACCAGAGGTACTACTACTTTTTTTTCTCTTCAACTGATGCTCCTCTTTGATACCAAGTTCTATTTCTTCCTTAACAACATCACTCAAATTTGGTTTGCAGTTGGAATTTTGTTTTACTCTTCTTCCTCTTGAAGTAGTAGACGGTGCAATAGGAGGTGTGACCTTTCTCTCAGATTCCTAGGTACTGGGACTGATAGGGGCATCAACATCAACTGATACATGGGGACTCTATTCTTTCATCTTTCCCTTCTCAATATTAGTAGTAATCAAAGTGGAAGTACTGGAGATAGGTGTTGGTGTAGCACCAAAAGATAGTCTTCCTGATTTCCTATGTCTGGAGGACCGTTTAGTAGATTTATCTTTTCTTTCATCAAGGGATTCCTTTATTTGTTATATATCATCCTTAGAAAATGTTTGACCTTGGAAGAAAGCTTCAACTTTCTTTCTTCTTTTAGATGTGGTAGCCTCTAGATGTACTAAATAGTAGATTTCTCCTCATAAGTTCCATGTCAAGGTAGAGAGGGGTCCTTAGGAAACAATTTCAATGTATCTCTCTGCCACTTGTTCTTCACTGTCATATCCCAGTGGTTCAATCCATCAAGTTCAAGGTTTTATAGACTAAATGATACATTCATTTGTAGATACAAGAAAGGTTATCTCTTTTTCATACATCTTCACCAAACTCCTTTGAATTTAGTCTCTTTCATGCATCTCATTCTGAAATGCTGCAAATAAATCAGTTAGGGCATTGTTTTGTGCCCTAAAATCTCCTAGACTACATAGATGATCAAAAATTTGATGAGCATTCGGCCTAGATTTATCCCATATTATGCCTTTTCTTCCAAGTAGCTCCCTCAGGAAATAAAATTACAAGAAAACAACTAAAGTTCCAAATTTAAAGGGATTCTTCTTTGCATTAATCATAATTTTTTTCTCCATAAGTTGCAACCTAAGCAACTCACAAAGATTAAAATCTTCTCCATTCTCCACTATTTCGTATATAGTATGAATTGTCATAGAAGATATAGAATTTATTTGATTGATGAAACATATTTTTTTCCCAATAATGATGGAATCATACTTGATGATAGGGTTTGCAATAGGCTTTGTAGTTAAATCTCTTCCATCAAATGTAGCACCATTTAGCCACTACATCATTTTTCACCACCTTTAGAACTACAATGGTTCTAGTATCACAATGACTAGTTACAACTCAAATTGCCTCCTTGTTGATAACCCCTAGTTCATTTGTCCACTCAAATTTTCTATGAACCTTGCTAAGTTCCATTCTAACAAACTTCACTTCACTCTAATTGGAAAAATTTGGAAACTAGTTCCAAATGCTCAGCTTTATTCAAACTAGGTTTTCATATTCTATCTTAAGTAGAAAACCATCTCCCATCAACTCATTGTCCCACAAATCTGTAAGCTCTTGGTGATTTAAATTTTCTAAATTCCCATGAATGTACTTCTTTCTTCAATGGGTAGCACATGGCTTGAAATGTGTGAGAATGCAACCACAAGATCATTTTTATACACTTTCCACAATTTTTTCCAAATCTAGGTTGGGGTCTCTCAGATATTTCCATAACATTAGGAGTAGCCATTCTTCTCAAATAACTTGAATGTTCCTTAATAGAAAGTTCCTTCAACTTAATCCATAGGCTTTAGACAATAGAGAATACATTTTCTACCTATCAAGAACTAGGGTTTTGATATATGATGCTCTGAGTCACCTTCAACTCACTTCACCTTTCACTACTTCTTCCAATTGTGTAAATTTTCCTTGCCTTAATTTAGTTTCTTGATTTATTAATTATAAATTTTTTGCTAATTCACATTTATTATCTTTCAACTTTTAAAGATGATAAACACTTTATGAAACATACTGTAAACCAAAGATGGTTATGCAATTCTTTGGATTTTCCTATTTTCTACTAGAGATTTCTCCAATGCCTTTAGAATGATGACTCATATCTCATATCCTTGTGACACTATTTGACACCTCATATATGAGGGGCTTTTTAGATTTTTCTATGACTACTCCCCCTAAAACCATTACTGGGTTCAATTTTTGGAAGAGTTATTTGCACTAGATGTAGATACAAATGTATTTGAATCATCCTTTTTCTCAGGTTCTTCCTTTTTCCTCCAAATCTTTTCCATTTATTTTCTTACTTTTTTGGGATCCACTTTGTTCATAGACTTGTTCTTTTGTTCTAGATTAGGTTTCTTCCCAATTTTTCTCCTACAAAATTTTGAGATATGTCTTGGTTTGTTACAAGTGTAGCACACAACATATATTTTGTCAATCTAATTTGCATTCATCCCTAACCTGCACTAATTAGCCTTATGTATGAAGATATTACATGTGTAATAGTATCCTTGAAAATATTGAGTCCTTCTACTAGCATTAAACATGTTCAACATTATCTGGCTTCTACACTCGATAGCTCTATGTCCAAACCTATTAAAAGCATAACATTGTCCATCAAAGAATCAAACATTCTGACTCATTCTATTCTAGTCCATCCTACTTCTACATTTTTTTGCTCTATGACTGAATTTATTACATGAGAAACCAAAACCATTAATAGATGGGTACCTTTGAGCATTAGGTTTTTGAATAGGGATCCTTCCAATATTGCTCCTTTGGTTCTTGATTTGATGAATATTGCCTTGAAACTTTGTTTTATTGTCCACTTTGTTGGAAATTAGTTTTTCCTTTGAGCCTTGTCCTTCTTTAAGTGTTGGACCACTTTTGTCCTTAGGAGGTTTCTGAAATGCAAACAACTCATCAAGGCTTATAGAGCTTGTTTTGAATTTTTCTTCATGGGCTTTCACTTTTCCAGATCAGATCTTAGGGTTACTACTTCTTGTTCAAGCTTTGTACATTCATCAATTTTATTTTGAATGTGAATTTTATGGCATTCCTCAATTCACTTATTTTCTTCAACTTGAACCTTTAGTCTGGTAATGTCCTCATTAGCCTTTTTCAATTGATCACTGACTTCTCTATGCCCTTCCTTCAAATTTTTGATCTACTCTCTTAACTTTTTGAATCATTCATTTTCTTCCTTTAGGTTTCCTTTCAGAGTTTTTTTCTCATCTTCACTTTTGTCCAATTCTTCAAGGAAACTGATTTTCCAATTATGTAATTTTTTCTTCTATAGGAATAACATATATTTTGTTAGCCATGCATTAAAATTCTAGGACCTTCCACAAGTTGTAAGACTTCTTCAGAGGAACCAAGCTCTGATACCAAGTTTTGAATACATTGAATATTGAGAGGGGGGTTTTATATGTATTTTGCTAACACAATTAATTACTAACCATCCAATTATCAATCCACATATAGCTACAAAAGTAAGCCAAAACATAAAAGATCTCGTAACACATTCACACTAGAATTTTTATTTGGAAAACCCAAAAAGGGAAAAACCATAGTGAGGATTAGCTCACAATATATTATAACTAGTTACAAGATATTACAGGGCTCACTACCAGAACACATTGTCCTTGAAAGGCTCACAACCTAAATATAAAATATGGCTAACCACCAAGATACAAAAGGTATGGATCACTTCCAATTGATGAACTAAGTAAATACACCTTCAATGTGCAGAGATCAGTTTTGATTAGGCTCTTGAATACCAAAAATTCTACTCCAATCACATGAAAACAACACTATTAAAACCTTTGCAATATCACACTTGTTGCATCATAGCATGCCACACCATTCCTTCATCTATATATATTTTTTCTTATATCCTTTATCTACATCACACACACATATATACATAGCTTCACCTTTATACATCAATTATTCTGACCTAATTGAATGCATAACCCAAAAAGGTTTGTCAGCTTAAATCAAAATTCCTTTTGCTGCATAAGAAAAATCATAATAAACACTAATTAGGTTAGCCCAAACCTAATAAGGAACACTTTAAAATTTTATAAGATAAGCAGTTCATAACCCTATCAACCAAAAGAATGAAAAAATTTTGTCACTTGAATAACTCAACCGGATCACCCAAACTTGCTAAAAAATCATTTGTAGCTATAACCGACACTCCTAAGAAACATATCAAAAACTCATTGAATTTCCTTTTACTAAGAGGATTGATGGATCAAAATACTAGATCAGTGTAGAAAAATAGTTTACTTAGCCAGTTACCAAACTATTTCGTAGGTGAGAAGGAGGGTGCACTAATGGTACCACTCTTCTCCCATAAAGACTCAATAATATCCTAGGATTCCCAATTGGATTGACTATCGACCTCACAAGTGAGTCAATTTACAACAAGACCTAGGAGGGAGATTTTTCAACTTTTAGGAGTTCACCACCAAGGAAATTCTTGGAAAAGACAAATGAACATTCAACTCACAAAATCTAACAATGCAAGCTAAATGGATGATGCAAATAATGAAATTATGCAATAGGGAGTTAGGATGTATGTATGTGGGAAGTCTAGAGATGTTGTGAGGATTCTGGAAACATAAAGAAGTTGTAAAAATATGCTAGAGAGGACTAAGATGCCCTTACTATTGTCTTAGTCCTACTACTTTTTTTGAGGTAGATGCAAAATCTTTGGATGTTAGAACTGTATCTAGAATAATTTTTGAAAAATAGCCTTAGGAGGACTAAGATTCCCTTATTGTTGTCTTAGTCCCTTTTAGAATTTTTGAAATCTCTAAATGCAGTCCTAATGTTCAAGGTTGGCACTTCCTTCTTCTCCAATAGCAGGTTCTGAAACCTTTAGATTTGGCTTGTAGATGAGTTTCTATGAAGATGATATTTTTTTCATGCAACTTTTCAACTTTTCACTCCAAATGATCTTCAAATCTTCAACTTAGATCTACAATCACAAATATGTAAGAAGAGAAAAAAGTGTTGTTTGTTAGTGAATGGGGGTTTTCCTTGGTCAAACCCCTTGTTGGTAATTAAACCTTGAAATGAAATAGAATAATGAAGGGAAATGGTGAATAAACAACATTCAATGCTACAACTCACCAAACCCTTGTAAAATATACAAACTTTGCATGAAATGGTTGCAATGGATATGGATCTTGAACCAAAAGATGCTTGATAGATATGAGCTTGAATTTCTTGCTTGAATAAAAACCCTGCATCACAAATGTTAGCACAACAACACACATGATGCAAGAATATCTTTGAAATGATGCTTGAATCTTGATAATGGCTCCAAATGCTTGATGAATTGCTCTTGAATGCTAGAATTCCTGGATGCTTAGATTGCTTGTTAGGAGAAAATGAGAGAAGGAACCTTGTATTTTTAGTGTAGAAAAATGTATACCCTTGCATTTTCACACTTTTTTGGGCCCACCTTGCTCTATTTATGATAGTTTATGGCTTAATTGGTCCAATTTTGCATCCAGAAGCATAATAAAATATATATTTTATATGCAAAATCCTGAAAAAAATCAATAGATAAATGATCATTTAATGATTTTTTTTGTCCCTAATTTGTGGAGTGGGACTAAAACACCACCTAGGGAATCCTTGTCCTCCATGCATCTTCGGACCCTAATTTTGAATATACCTGAAAAGGTGCATTTTTTGAGTTTGTGCCCTGAGATTTGAGCCTTGGGACTAAGATTCCACCTAGGGCATCTTAGTCATCCTTGGCTTATTTTTGAGATTTAATTTCAAATCTTGGTGGGATCTAACCTCCTTTAATTAATGAATTCATATGATGGCTTGTTTTGATGTAATTTCAAGATATTAAGCATAGATAAGTATAAATACAAGGTTCCTCCACTCATTTTTAGAACAAGCATTCAAGTATTCATTCCTAAGAAAAGTTTATGCATTCAAGAGAAATTCATCAAACATTCAAAGCCATCATCAATATTCAAGCATCATGTCAATGGTTTAGTGCATCCTTTCATTTTGTTGATCCAAGATTGTGGATGTAGCATTGAAGATCTATTTCCAACCATTGTTCACATCATATCAAAGGATCCAAGATCTACATTCTTCATGGTAACTACATGATAGATTATATATTTGCTTCACAAGACATCATACAAGGTGATATCATTTAAATATTTCATGCTTCATGCTTCATTTCATTCATTTCATCATTTGGTTTAGTTACCAACAAGGGGTTTGACCAAGGAAAACCCCATTTACTAACAATCAACAAGTTTTTTCTCTCTTGCATGTTTGTGATTACAAATATATATTGAGGACTTGAAGATCATTTGGAGTGAAAAGTTGTAAAAGTTGTAAAGCTACATTACAAAGTTGTCATCTTCATGGAAACTCACCTACATGTAGAATCCAAAAGTTCCAGAACCTGAGATCGAAGAAGAAGGAAGTGTAGACCTTGGACCTTAGGATCACAATAAAAAATTCTAGAAATTCAGAATGGGACTAATACGCCACGTAGGGCATCTTAGTCCTCCCAAGGGTATTTTTTAAGAGATTCTTTCAGATCCTATTCTGGCATCCAAAGATTCTGCATCTACCCCAAAAATAAATAGTGGGACTAAGACAATAGTAAGGGGGTATTAGTCCTCCATAGAAAATTTTTATAGCATTTTTACATTTCCATAATCCTTAGAACATCTCCAATCTTCCCAGGCACACATACCCTGACTTGGTGTAGCTTAATTTCATCATTTGAACTCATTATTTAATTTGTAAATTGCTAGGTTTTGTAGGTTGAATGTTCAGTTGTCTTTTCCAAGCATTTTCTTGGTGGTGAACTCCTTTAAGTTGAAATAACCCCCTCCTAGGTCCTCCTCATCATGAATTGACTCACCTTGCAAGGTTTCTAGTCAATCCAATTAGGAATCCTTGGACATTATTGAATGATAATATGACCTAGGTTCTAAAGCACCTCACTTTGTGATCTTTCAAGTCAATCCAATTAGGGCTCCTAGGACATCCTTGAATGTTAGTGGGAGAAAGAGTAACATTATATGTCCATTTTTCCAATTAATCATTTTGGTGAACTTGACCTTGTTGAGCATTCATTTCTAATTTTTGAGTCCATTAAGTCCTTAGATCTAGTTTGTATTCATTCTTGCATTGCACCTTGCATTAGTGAAATTGCATCTAGGGTTTCTCATATTTAGTGAAATTTCATTTAGGATTTCTCATATTTGCATTAGTGAAAGTGCATATAGGTTGTATTTTTCTTTCTTGCATAATCTCATCTCATTGAAACAATGAAAAAGTGCATTCTTATTCATCCTAATTTCATTTAGGAACATTCTTATTGCATATCAAATTGAAAAAAAATCATTCAATTTTGCATCCAATTACTTTTCAATAATCACTTTTTCTTGCACATTCATTTACACATTTTTCTATTTATAAACATCATCATCCTAAATAGGAAATCTATAAACATTGTAGACCTTCCAAAAAAAATTGTTTTTTCTGAGAAAAACCTCTACTAGGAATAAAATTACCTTCTTGGCATCTTAGTCCCTCTTTTTTTTTAACCTCAGAATCTTGTTTGAGTTGATTTCATTCTATTCCAGAAACTGGAACCTTCAAATTCCTTTGACAGTAGGACCAAGACACCCTTACTGGTGTCTTAGTCCCTATTGAGTTTGAAGCTACAATTTCCAGGGTTTAAATATGATTTTATGTTCTTCTAACTATTGTCATTGGTTACCTATTTCAATGGGTTTACTTTTCTATTTCATGCATCTTACTAAATCTATCCTAAAGTGCTTCATTTCATGCATTGGTCAATTCCAAATTTTCATTTCCAATATTGCCTCCTTCAGATCATTGCAAATTGTAATCAAAAAATTACCTTGTTTGAAATTTGAAAATTACATTTATACATTCCATTTTGGTCCTTTACATTTCATTTTGAGTTTGCATAGATTATTGTTAAAAAAAATTAGTATATATCCTTTGCAAATTTGAAAAGAAAAAGTTAGTCAATAAGCATGTTAGTCATTCATTCAATGCATTCCCTAGTTATGAGAGTCTCTTATCATAAGAATGAAAATGGTGATGCTTTCCTTAAACCCACACCCCCTCTTATCTCTCCTATTTGTGTGAATGATGTGATAGAAGATTTTTCAAGCATAGACAATCATGATGATTATAATTGTTCTTCTCTCAATACCTCTCCTTTTAGAGAAAAAGGTATCTTGGTGAAAGAAGATACAATCATTGAAAATCATGAAGGTCTTGCTTTTTCTTCTCCTCATCCCCCTTGGGAAGATATTATGGAACAAGAGAATGAGACCATAGACAAATTTAAAAACATCACCTTACCTATCCTCTGTTCATCCATTTCTTATGAGCATGTCCTAGTTAAAGAGGATGAAAACATAGATAAACATGACAATCACATATATTCCTCTCCTAGTTGCAAAGACAATACTATGATTGATGTGAATATTATGTTTTCCTCTTTCCCTAAGGAAAACCTTATTGAACAAGACATTCCAACCATTGATTACTCCATTGCATGTGATCAAGTCATTGAATAAGAACCAACCCTTGAATGTCATGAACATTTAGTTTGTGTTTCTCCTTAAAACTCTCCCCCTTTGGAAGATATCATGGTGCAAGACAATGAAAACATTGACAATAGTAATTCATTAGATTAAGATGATGAAGTAACATTAGACTCCTATTCACTAAGAGATCATGAAAAAATGATATGTATTCTGAGGTTATGCACATTAGATACCCCTTGGAGTACTCTCCTGAGCATAAACTTATCATTTATCCAACCTCTCAAAAACCAAAAGTTCAAAACAAACTTGTCCTTATCCTCAAACCACCTAAGAAAAATGTTTCACAACAACTGAATTATAATACCATTGCTCATACATACAACACTAGGAATAGTACATAGCCAAGACAAACACCTTCAACATCCCTACCATTTCCTAATCCTATCTTTCCTAGTGCCCCTTGTTTTACTTCACAAAGTGGAAAGGAGTATGATCTAGTTGAACAACTTAAGAATACTCCCACAAAGATATTCCTCTGGGACCTAATTCAAAATTCAACTAACTATCACACTATGCTTCAAAATTCCTTACAACAAGTTCCTATCCCTTCTAATGCACAACTGAATGACATAGCAGCCTTGATACAAGGAATGCATGTTGATATTGTTTTCCACAAAAGTCAGCTCCTTACTTTGGAAGTGAAAAAAAAATATGATGCTTTTAATAGCTCGATACAATAACAAAGGGATAAAGTGAACCCTTGTTGACAATGGCTCAGCCTTAAATGTGTGTATTGCAAGCCTTTTGGATAAACATGGTGTTGATAAATAAAAACTTCCACTTGACTCTTTATCTATTAAAGGATTTGATAATGTGGAAAATAAATCACTTGGAGTGATCACTTCACCTATTGTAGTTGGAAAGGCTACCTTACAAACCACTATTCATGTTATGCCTCATGATATTTCCTATGATATTATTTTAGGAAATCCATGGATTCATGAGATGCATGTGGTGCCTTCTACACTTCATTGTAAAATTAAGTATGTTTACAAAAACAAATTATACACATTGGACACTGATAATGAGCCTTATAGTGTCTTAAAAGTCAATAAAAATAAAGAAAACCTCTTGAAAACATTAACACCAACTACACAAGTAGAACCTATGCAACAAAAAGACAAAGAAAGCACATTGAAGAAGTCACAAAGCTATTAGAATATTGGGGTTCCTTAGATTTTGAACATACATTCATGGGAGAATACAAGATCATAAACAAAGATTCAGACAAGGGGAAAGAAACAACAGTAATGTCAACACAAAATTTGGATAACCCTTCGAAAGCATCCAGCTCAACCACTTTCAAAAAAAAGACAAAAAATTACACAACAAACTTTGACAAAATTAATCATGAGCAACCACCAAATCCAAAAGAAATGAAAAAGCTTTATGGAAAAGGTTACGAACTTATGAAACAACTTGGTTACAATGGAAAAGGATGTGGTGCTAAAGAAAAAGGTATTTGTGTCCCCATAGAGCCACACATGCAAGAAAAGACTAGTGGTCTTGGTTATTTCCCCTTGAAAGAAACAAACAAGCCTTCACTTCGTATCAACACTATCACAAAACATCCTTCTAAGCCAAATTTAATAGTAGTCCATCCTAAGATGATAAACACTAGTGGTCTTTATCCTTCGCAAGAAACAATACAAATAGAGAAGTCCTTGCTTAACATTAATGTCATCACACAAAACACTTATGATTTGAATTCGTTAGATTTTACACCCTCTAGTAAAGGAAAGAAAAAAATCTTGCAATCTAAAGATTCTTGTGTATGTATGACACCTTGTGCTAAGAAAGAGATATCTTTGTCACAAAATAAAGCAACATCCTCAATTTTTTACTAAGAGAGTATCTTGATGAGACTCCTCCAAGATCTTCTAATCTCTCTCCCTCTAATAGCATGAAATGAATTTTATTACAAGACTTTATTTTTTGCATATCATAGATTTCATGTTCATGCTACTAATGAATGTAAGGCTTTAAGTAACCAAATTCAACATCTCAAGGAGTGAGGTGCTCTTGTGTTGAAGCACCTAATTCCTATAACTAGTGCTCATTTTCATCCTATTCGGCTCACCCTTATCTTGCACTAAGTGAGGGCAAGGGGTTAGGTAGCCTTTTCCCCATATGTCACTTGTTGTTGTGTCTTGTGGCTAGTTGACCACCTTTCATGTAGCTATAAGAGAAAGCTTGGGATGTGGCTGATATGCCTTAAGTTGGTTCGCATGTGACATACTATCTTTTGCTAGGGGAATTCCCTTATTCATGATGAAGCTTATCAAAAACATATGGCATAGGGATTTTTGAATAATCTCTCATATCTTCTTCTACTTTAAAGCAATTTCTCACAACAATGGTGTTAGAAACCGCACTAGAGTTGGGGCATACATTGACACTCATGTTTCATTATGTGATTTTCTTTATTCCTATGATGCATCCTTTTCTTGATGGTGTCATTGGGTTTGACTTCCTATGAGAGTGTGATATTTCCTTTTCCTCTTTTGGGAAAAAGATGAGACCCTTTGTGCTTGTCCTCTCTTGGAAGCATTAGATACAATGTTCCCCACACTACTAGATTTGACACCATTTTCTGACGGGCGTTTGTCGGTCGTTCGAAAAATATTTGTCGGAAGAGCGATGCAATGGCGAAAATCTTTCCGTCACTATTTTTTCGTCACAAGGCCGACGAAAAATTAAATGTCGAAATAATGGTGAAGAATCGTCGGTCGGCAGCATCGTGAAATACCTCAGGATTTTGTTAGAATATCGATGAAACCTTTGTTCATCCACTGACGAATTACACCAGAAGTTCGTCGTCAGTTCGACGAAATGGGAAAGCAGTAGCATGGAAACATGGAACGTTCATCGAAATAGCGACGAGATACTAAAGTAGTAGTGTTGAAAGAACACCAAAATTTTGTCGAATGTGTGATGAAATACTAAAGTATTAGCATCAAAAGAACACCAAACGTTCGTCGAATATGCGACAAAATAGGCAAGTAGTCGTGTCGGTTGCCCACCAAAAGTTCATCGAAAGTGCGACGAAATTAGCAAGAAGCAGCGTCAAAACAACCTGAAAAGCTCGTCGACTTTGCGACGAAATTAGCAAGGAGTAGCGTCGAAAGAACACTAAAAGTTCGTCGAAAGTGCGACGAAATTGGCAGGGAGTAGGGGAGCAATGCCGAAATATCGTCGGAAGGGCGACGAAATGGGTAGGGAGTTACGAAGAAATCATTGTCACAGCTATAGCAACTTTGTCGAGCCTTTCTGTTGATTTGTCGGTGGTTATCGTCGAAATTGCGATGAAGAAGCAAATTTTTTAAAATTTTTTTTTATATATTCATGGAAATGTACCATTGTGGAGATTGACAACTGATCATACATACAGACTGCATATTGGTTTGATGCTTCAAACGATGTATTTCTTATATTGAAAAGTGCATTACCTTATTGAGCTTCTCTTGTTTTGAGTATAGTTTAATATTCTCTACTTAACAAGGCCAACCACGTGACAGTGGAAGCTCATTTGGCCCTTCCCCCCACTCACATCACTCTCAATTCCCCATACCCAATCATATAACATTAAACATTGATTCATCCATTAATAACATATAACATTCATTCATTAACATATAACATTCATTAATTAACATATTCACATTCATTCATTAACATATAATAATCATTCTTTCAGTTTTTACATATTATCAAAAATATGGTTGTCATGATATGATTACAATCACTTTTTTTGTTTCTTTTTGAAAGCTACATAAAGCTAAAGTGGAGTATCATTTTCTAAATCAATATATGTCCCCCTTTAGTTGTTCTTCTACCCTCTCGCTAGGATCTTAATGTATCGCCAGAAGTCGTCAAGACATGACGCGGGATCGCCTAAGGATCTACTGCAATAAGAAAGAAATGTTAAATTGATATGTTTTATTATTATTGTTACAAGTATTTGATTAATTAAAAGAACATTAGAGGTTCTCTTTACCTAATGGGTCCACATCATGTTCCTGAACTTTGTTATAGACTCATGCTCAACATGTTGAACACGCCTAAATCCCGGGATTCAGTTGAAACACGAAGGTTACATTAATTAATACAATCTAATTGAAATTAAATATGCTTTCTAAGAGAACACAGGGTGGTCCTTCTTTAACGGATGGGGCCACATCATGTTCCCATCTTATCTAGCCCCTCGATCATGTCGAACATGTTGATCACAGCCTACATATACTCTAAAGTTGAAACATGAAAGGTTACATTAATTAATACACCAATTGCAATTAAATATGTTTAAAAGAACTTTAGAGTGGTCCTTTTTACTTGATGGGGACACATATTCCTGATCTTCTCTAGCCTGATCATGCTCAACATGTTGATCACGCTCTACATGCTAAAATGGGATGCACACACCATGACCTTCATCTGCACATTCTGCTCCACCCTCACCAGGCTGCATTCCAATGTCATGTGCTGTATATATTATCACTGCTTGAGTGTTTAAAACAAATAGGCATGTAATTACTTTATGGTGGAAATTAATATTGAATAGATTACACAAGTATTCAATTTTTAATAAGCTTTATTGAGTTTATTTACCTGCGTGTTGGATGCAATGTAAGATTGTGTTTGCCCAGTCAAGACTCTTAGGCGTTATTATGCCTCCATGTATTTGGAGAGAAATCTGAGTCCTCTTCTATAGAGACTCTATTGAATTCAAATCCCTACATTTATCACGAGGAAGATCATGAATTTTTCTTCTATGGTGTGATAAGACAAAATTGTTTTCAATTTATTATAATTTTGGATGCAATATTTCATTTATTGATACTTACAATTCTATGCGACTAATTTCCATATAACCACACGGAGCCAGTTTGTGTTGTATGCTTTCTAGTCTTACTTTGTTGCCTTAGATGTGTGCCGGTATTATGAAAATTTTGGAATATGTTAGATTATGTAAAAAGAAGAGTAAATCAATATATAATTACATTGTTGATAGTATCACACATAGCATACACTACTTTAAAAAAAATTTTAATGGCATTTCCATAGCATCAAGACATTGAGAGCAAATAAAATACTGAGTTCAATCCATGAATTATAGAAAATAGATATTTGTTGGTTATATTCATATCGCTGATTACATTGCACAAAACATACTACAACTACATAAATATCAGATGGTGACAGTTGTCTATGCTACCACATTTTTCATACATGTCTACCAAAGCATTTTATCAAACAGTTCATTGCCTTCTTGCTATGGCTAAAAGCCTAAAACAGGTGCTTTCGAACAAGCTATGGATGCTTGGAAAAAATCTATCAAAGCATAATAGTAAGCAATAGCATGAATAAAGGCGGTGAATTGTTCAAAAAATACCTCAAAAGAAAATGTGGTCTCATGGTGATGGAATGCCATGACAATCCATAGCAATTTGCTTGTCATGGCATTCGTTATGGTATTCCATCACCATGAGACCACATTTTTTTGAAGCATTTTTTCAAATAGTTCACTACCTTTTCTATGCTACCACATTTTTCATATTGCTATGGCTAAAAAGTAAAATCCTCAAATAGGTGCTTTCGAACAAGCTATGGATGCTTGGAAAAAATCTACCAAAGCATAATAGTAAGCAATAACATAGACAAGGCAGTGAATTGTTTGAAAAAATGCCTAAAAGAAATGCAGTCTCACGGTGATGGAATGCCATGATAATCCATAGCAATTTGCTTGTCATGGCATTAGTCATGGCATTCCATCACCATGAGACTACATTTCTTTGAGACATTTTTCAAGTTCAGCACTTGGCAATCTGTCACTACTACATTTTTCATACATGTCTCACCAAAGCATTTTATCAAATAGTTCATTGCCTTGTGTTGCTATGGCTAAAAGTCTAAAAGCAGTGCTTTTAAAAACAAGCTATGGATGCTTGGGAAAAAATCTATCAAAGCGTAATAGTAGCTCAATAGCATAGACAAGGTAGTGAACTATTTCAAATGCCTCAAAGAAATGGTCTCATGGTATTGATGGAACCATGACAATCCACATAGAAATTTGCTTGTCATGGCATTCATTATGGCAAATTCCATCATATGAGACCACATTTTTAAACATTTTCAAATAGTTCACTCCCTTCTTTCTATTCTACCACATTTTCATACATGTCTACAAGCATTTATCAAAGCAGTTCCAAGCGCCTTCATGCTATGGCTAAAAAGTAAAAACCTCAAACAGGTGCTTTCGAACAAGCTATGGATGCTTGGAAAAAATCTACCAAAGCATAATAGTAAGCAATAACATAGACAAGGCAGTGAATTGTGATGGAGCCTCAAATTTACATCCTGGGATTTCTTTTATTATTGGCTGGTCTTGTTTATCCGAGTGGTGCCTAGGGCTAGAGTTATTACTTTGCTTTCATAAACCCTTAGTTTTCTATCTTTGGTATGGGTCTGTTCTATCGTTACTTTTTGGAGAAGGTTTTTAAAAAAGAAAACAACCTATGTCTCATTAACTCGTCTAAGGCCTGGCCCCTTTTAATAAAATGATAAATATTTAATTGTTGGCCTCCTTTTATTTACCAAAGTCTGAGTTGGGTTTGTGCCTTATGTTTTTTAAACAACCTTATGTCATCGACCGTCGTTTCCCTAAGCCGCATCCCCTTCCTCGGGTTTTTCCTCCTAAGTAATGTTTAATGTTTTGCAGGGGTTATTTGATGGCTGTTGATCTCTTCGCAGATACATCTTGACCGCTCCCCACCATATCGCGATCCCAACTTGAGCCATCGCGATATCGCAAGTGATCGTCACGTGTCCTAGGTTGCTGATGTCCGAAAAGAAAATCAAATGATTTAATAAATGCATTAGACTTTAGTGTGTTATCAAGTGGGTTACTAAATCGCCTGAGCGGTGCATGTGTTTATAATCAACGGTGATGTTTTAATCTTGATGAAAAAGCTGCTCAGTGAATAGGCCTTAAGACTGTCCCTTGTTTTACTTGATCGTGGTCATCGATGAAGAGATCAACGATTGCCCGCTATCGCGCAATCCCAACTTGAGAAATCACGATATTGCGGGCGAGCGCCACGTGTATCTTCCTGGCGTTGCATATAATGGTGGGCCCTAGGGATGATGTGGAAGGCATTGTCAGCATTTTTAGGGAGGAACGTTCGATGATCTGACTGAAACAAGAGATCGACGACGGAGATTTAAATCTGTGTCAAATATAATTGAAGGCGTTGGCACTGTATTCAAGTAGGCTTTAATGGCAGATGAGATGTCTATTGGAAATGTTCATAAAGTTCAAGTGTTTAATTACAGACTACTTTCACCACTAAGGCATTTAAGCATCTTCGAAGCAGTCCAGAGCCTGAGATAGAGCTTTCAAAAGCAATTTCAGCAAGAGTTTGATTTTCTACAGAACGCGAATTTCCATCAGTTATTTTCTACATCACTGTTCTGTCTGAATGTGTTTCTTGTGAAAAGATTTGCTGTGTTGATCAGGGTTTTTTTAAATTAAGATTTTAGGGTTACTATTTCTCTTGAATTGTGGGAAATTGCAAATTCTACTGTGTTTTCATTTTGAGTAGCACCAGTCTATTCACAATTTGATTTTCTGAGAAGCCCTAGTTGTTTAAAATGGCACCAACAAAACAGCATTCTAGCCATATTGACTACATGCAGAGGAATCTGTATGATGATTTCCTTGACCAATTTTCCCTATCAACAAACGACAAGAAGAGGGGTTTGGTTTTGATGAGAGGGACAGCCTTAGGTGAAGGGTTGAGATATAGAACCTACAACATTGCAGATGCTAGGGTACCAATGACAGGTTTAGAACTGTTTAGAAGATGGTATGGCCAGCGAAATGCACCTCATCCTTTTTCAAATGGTTGGAGGTATGATATGGGAAAGCTTGTAGTACCGAATGTGTTCCTTGATGTTGACCTCCTCCGTGGCAGTTGCGAGATATGATCCTGTCACAAGGGTTATAAGGGATAATGATGGTGAGGTTTTACTGAATGTAAATGCAGATGTAATTCAGAGGGTTTTTGATTTGAGTGAAAATGGCTCATTCTTGGTCCAGATTGACTTCGAGGAGATGAAACAAGAGTATGCCAAGATTCAACCTTTTTTCAAATCAAAATTGCTTCCTCCTCATCTAGTTAGGGCAGTTCCATGATTCATATTAGCCCGACTGATCAGGAACCTTTCGGGTTAAATTGTTTTGTTGATCATTTCTTTGCAACCTTCTACTCATTTTGCCAAATTTTAGGTTTCAGTCCTAATACTGTGATGCCCATTGCCTATATGTTTCTGGGGGCTCAGATTCAGCATCCCAATTTCTCTGTAGTATATGATTATGCTTCTTTCCTTGCTGAAAGAATGCATGAGGGTTTGTTGAACTTATTTGTGGGGCACACTAGTGTTCCTTTCTTTTGGTACTCTTTGTTAGTGCATATGTTCTTGTATGAGAATGTCAGCTTCTTCTCAGAGAAGATGGAATTGAGGCAGGAGGTAAATGGAGAAAGTATACCAGTACAGGCCTGGAGTGTAGATATGTCTTACAACAAGAGGGTGCTAGCTATGTGCAATTTGACAATTGCTTTGCTTCTAGGCTCAGGGCTAGACTAATGGTAAATATTCCAAGAATTCCTGAGGATTTGCATGATTTCCTCCGGCCCAAAGCAAGAAGGCCTGAGTTAAAAGTATGTCATAATTGGGGTGACATAATTTCATACCGTGTAAGCACTATCTTAAGGGTTTATGGTTTCCAAGGAACCCCCATATTCTTCCATACAATGTACCATCAAGAATGGGATTTGCAGAGGTTTTGTGGTAGCTGGGATGCATCCATGAAGATAACCTGATAGGAAGAGGAAAAGGGACTTTGTTCCCTGATTATACTGTTGTCTCAGATTTTGTATTTTCCAAGGGTGGATGGGTTCATTTTGATCAATTTTTTATTGATTACTATTTGAAGAATGGATCCGTAGCAAGATGATCCCGAGGGATTCTTGCTCTGTTTAGACAAAGAATCAGGTGCAAATTTGCCCATGTTTTCAACTTTCCGAAGATTTGATTAGGAATGAATTTGATTTGGGTAGGCAAGAATTGAATAAAGAAAAATGGTTTGCCTATGAGAAATTTTTGGCCCTAGTGCATAAGTTGGATCCAAAGTATGATCCATTAATGGAGTTCACTCCATTTCACAAAAGAATTGATTTCCTGATGAGTAATTTCAAGACAAATCAGAGCACCCTGAGAACCAAGAAGATAAACTTGGAGGTAGATTTGAAAATCCAGATTGGAGGTGAGGCTTGTGGAAGAAAGGCCAATTTGTTAGCCACCAATTGATAGGCCCTTATACAGAAGAAAAAGAGATACTAGCAGTGATGGAGAGGTTGGAGACAGAAAAGGTAAACAAATAATGAAAGCCTCATCACAATCTGCCAAGGGATTAGAAAGCCTGGAGGAATAAAGATTGTGGATCTTGATTCACCACCTCGAGATGACCCTATGGAGCCGCCACCAGAGCCAAGCCCTAAGAGGCAAAGAATTGAGGAACCACAAGACACTTCGGTGGATGAAATAATTATCACCGATCATGACATGCAAGTTGGCACCCCTTCACCTCCTAAGTCAGCACAATTGGTGCTGACTGATATAGATATAAAAGGATAGAATGTTCAAGATGCAAGGATGTTGGCCTGCAAGGCATTCCTAGATGATGATGCCTTTGTGAAGACTCCTCTGTTCTTGCAGTTGGTCTGGAGGTTGAAACTTCAGGAATATCAAGACAAATGCAAGGAAAGAAGAGAAATAAGGCCTGACAGGTCTGATCAGGAAAATGATGATGAGGTCAAAACTAAGCTAATAGAGCAGTTCAAGAACCTCACCCCTAATGAAGGAAGGAAAATTGTGTCTCAAGCTGGTGTCCTACTTCTCCCTGAATGGGACATTGCTGATGTTGTAGCTTTTAATGCTATCATGCAATCAAAGCATCATATGCAAGGCAGTGAGGAGGAAGTCAATGCAGCACTACAAGACTCTACCTTTAGTGAGGAGTATGAAACTTTGGCGATATGGGCTTTAGCACCTCAGGGAAGAAAACCAAATGTAGCTGATCTCAGTCCAAATTTAAGAGGTGGGCTCATCATCAAGAGAGTCTCTGAAACCTCAACAACAGAGGCCACAAGCTTAACACTGAATGTGGCCAAATTGGCCCAGAAAATAGCTGAAAGAGATGAGGCTGAGAAGAAAAGCTTGACGGAGAAATATAACACAATGATTGGGGAGTATAGTAGGATACAACAAAGAAATGTTGAGTTGCAATCTGAAGTAGATAGGCTGAGATATGGGCAGGTGGGAGAATCTTCCAGTGCCGCCACTGCTAGAGCAACTACTGCTTTAGGGTCATTACCCCCTGTTGTTCGAATCATTTCTATTCCTGGATCCCCAATTCAGAAAACTATTGATAGCCCTACACCAGGGCCAGTTGAAGAAGAGGTTGAGCTTTCTACAGATCCTACTAAAGAGCAGATGATAAACAAAGTTATAGAATTACAGGCTGCCCTAAGGGCGAGTGAGGATAATGCTATGGCCAAGCACAATGAGGTGGTAGACATCGCTATAAGTCATTTAAATGAAAAGATTGATTCTAAGCTGCCAGTTGTACATTTTTTGTATTCTTTATTCTTGGAGGGAATTCAAAATATTAACAGAGACAAGGAGGTGATGGGTATGTGCAGGATCATGGTATGCCAAAAAGTGGCAATATTTGTAGGGTATGTGGCTGACGACTTTTTTTTCACCCAAAATTAATGAAACGAAAAGGGTTTTTAGAGGAGGTTCTCAGCTTTCCAAAAATATAAATTATGATTTAATTTGAATTTAATAAATAATTATTATTCATTTTCTATTAAATTGACTAAAGTCCTAATCGATGGTGATTGAAAAACATCTATAACTTTCAAACGGGTAACTTTCAAACGGTATCATATTTTTTGAATCCGCATATGTCACATTCTATGCTTTACATACTATAGGATTAAAAAGAAAAATAAATTTTATGAATTTTTGACCAAGTTAAGGTGGTCGCATTGCACGAAGCTTTATATTTTCAAAAATTTGTAATAAAAATTCATAATTAATTATTTACTTGGAAAAAAATTACAAAAAATATGCATCACATCCCATTACGAGTCCTCTTACTTATATATATAAAATATTACAAAAAACATATTATCATTTTTATTATGGTTAGAACCCATTTACACTATCTAATAGATTTATTTGATTTGTCCCAGAACCATATTCACACTGATTATTATTTTGAAATAATATAGATAACTTATTCAAATATTTACGCCAAGTTGCCTAACACTCCATTTTTCTAAATTTTTGCCACTTAAGGGCCTCGCTTTGGCATACCATGATCCCAAGACATGCCCCGATTTCCCCTAATTGAAAATGGATCCCTAGGGCCACTAATTTAGACATTATGTTTAAGGCTTCTAGGTTTGATGTGAACAATAGGCCCCAATCATTAAAGCCTACTAAAATTTTTTTGAAATCATTGAAGGGATTCTAGGCCTTGCCTGATGATCTGAGTAAGAAAATTAGGGAATTAATAAAGAATTTTAATGATTGGGATGACACTTTCCCTCGCCGATATAATGGATACAAGTGGAAATGTTCACATTGTAGCAATGGCGAAAAGGCGTAGGAGGTTATTAATGAACAAATTAAATTAATTTGTGATGATTCAAATCATGACTTGCTGGTAAATAGCATGGATAAAATAATTAATACTAGCATGTTTCTGGAATCATTTGAAAGGGAGGCCAACTAGGTTGCAGTGAAGTTCACACCTTATAGTACCAAGATGAAGGAGGTGATGGATTTTAATTGGCCGACAAATGAGGAATATCAGAGTTGGGTTGACAAGTACTTAACTGAGGAGGAGTGAAGTGGTGTATAGTACCGACAACTAACAACTCAACAGTTATGTATAAATAAATTTTGGTTTTGCTCCATGGCGGATTTGGGTGCAGTTTTCGAGGAGTAGTAGATGTTGTGGTTATTTTGCAATGAGTGGAATCAATAGAAAGATGCTCTGGGGTTTGGTGGCTGTGTTTTCAGTTTTGAAATGGGATGTACCGGTCCAATTGATCAATGACATGTGTAATTTTTGGCCCGATGCTTGTTGCTCCTTCGTTTTATATAAGGATTTCAAGGCCAGAAATTAGGGATGGCAAGTTAGATATTTTTTGTAGTCGAGTCTAGGTAAAGTTGCAGAGCAAGAAATTGTAAGAACTTTTGTGAATACTATGACAATTTAGGTTTGGGTTATTTTGTAAAGGGTTTTAAACTTATGAAGACTGCATGTTTTATAACAGTACCAACATTTCATGCTAAGATGATATATCTTGAGCTCGAGTCTCTCCTCTGTACAAACATATCATGTTTTGAATAAAATAATCAAGGATTATGATCATCTCATCATCTCAATGTGTGTGTTTTCTGTCTTGGCTTTAATTCAAAGAATTAATTAAAATGCTTGGATGAAATCATGGATGGGTATGTTTGTAAAAAGATTAAATAAGAAGTATCGGGTTGGGGCATAAATTGATAATGTTGTAATGCAACATTGTTAAGGATCCTATATGCTGAGTATTTAAATATGTTGTCGAATTGTGACTGTTTATGAGTTTGACTCCCCAATGGTATATGGCACTGATCTAAATTGTGCAAGTTTGTAAATCTTTGTGTCTGTATGTTTTTGCTTAGGGCTTGCCACCAAATTTGCAAATTAAATGACTATCATAAGATACATAATAATGTTGTAATTATCTCATGCTCCAGGTAGCTGACATTACTGGTGAAAGGCCAATTCATTTTGTTAATGATTGTTTATGATTTTGGTGCAGAGATCATAAACACATTTTAGGGATCACCCTCCTGGGTCTTGTAGAACCTGAGGTGTAGGAGGTTATTTTAAAATCCTCATCAGTTGGTCTAGGTTCTCCGAGCTTCCCTTGATTGGAATTGGAAATTCCATAGGTAGATTAGGAGACAAACCTGGTTAACAGCATAATAAACCACCAACAAATTGTTTGAAAAAATGCCTAAAAGAAATGCAGTCTCACGGTGATGGAATGCCATGACAATCCATAGCAATTTTCTTGTCATGGCATTCGTCATGGCATTCCATCACAATGAGACTACATTTCTTTGAGACATTTTTTTCAAGCTATTCACTGCCTTGTCTATGCTACTACATTTTTCATACATGTCTACCAAAGCATTTTATCAAATAGTTCATTGCCTTGCCGCTATGGCTAAAAGCCTAAAACAGGTGCTTTCAAACAAGCTATGGATGCTTGGAAAAAATCTATCAAAGCATAATAGTAAGCAACAAGCCATGGTCTCATGGTTTTTTTTGCACGAAAATCAGCACAATTTTATTCACATTTTTTTGCAGATTTTAAACACGTTTTTTTGGAAATTTTGAAGTTTGAAACGGGAAAAAATCATTGCCCAAAAACTCAATGATTTTTTCAAAAAATCAGGGAAAAAATCGCCCAAACTGTAGTTTTTTTTTTAAATCACAATTAATCAGGATTTTTTGCAGATTTATGCTTCTATATCACATACCTTCCTTGGCCCGGTGGTGTCTTTCCTTTTTTCTTTTCAACCTTCTCCTTTCCATCAAACACCAGGTCCTTCCACTCCCAATCGGGAATCATGGGGGGATGCTCATACTTTTTGTTCTTCTCTAAATGTGACCTATATTGGTCCCTCGCATACTTTAGATATGTACCAGCTTTCTTAAGGACCTTGGTTCGCTTGAATGTTTTATCACCGAAAAACATAACTAAACAGTTAATGAGCTCATCTTTTAAATCTTCATTTTGGGCATTCCAACGTGTATGTATGGTGGGCCCAAAGAGCTCCAATGTAATATCACTTAGATGTTTATAAAAAAACATCATTTCTTGCAAAATGATCATGGGATCAATAGTCTAAAAAGAGCGATCAATAAGTAAATTTCAATTGGATTATATAGGAATAATAATTAAAATATTTTAAAGCACTGGACCTTCTCTATCTTTATGGGAATGAGTCCCTGGCCACCACAAGTGTGACTTCTGCATCAGTAATACGCAAAGATCCAGGAAATGCTGCTAAAACATCACCAGTAGCAGTGGCCTCTGCATCCCCAGGTACATGTCCTGACGCATGTTCTGGTATGTGTTCACTGCCAGAGGGTGCGTTAACGGATGCCTGCATGGTATGTGTTGCCGACATTTCAAACAAAAATATAGGCACAGATGATGGGGTTAGATATTGTGATGTATGCCTAGGAAGATCAGGATGGACACTTGTACCAACCCTTACTCCTCGGGAAGCACTTGCAGTACCCTGATCATGGCCAGGAGGATCACGAGGAGGCAAATAATCCTATAAAAACAACACATATTTTAGTTCATGACATAAAAGAGTACAAAATATAAAACCATGAAAGAACTTACATTATAATTAAAGACCTCATGACAACTTACTTGCAAGTTTTGTAATCGCTCTCTCAATACTTTAACCCTCTCTCTTATCTCATCTATTTGAGGCATTTTGAACATCAACTTAGTCATTTTTTCATTGCATATTTTCATGAGCTTCTTTATCGTATCAGAAGGGTTTTTTGAATAAGCCATGTCATCATCAAAAAATATTGACTGCACCTCAGTATGGATGCTCTCCTCTACTGCTGGTGCCTTTCCCTGATTAGTCGAATGCAACAATAATATTAAAAACATTATCGAAATTAACCCAAAAAACTTATGAAAGAAACATAATAATAAAACATGTTCCTTGTATCTAATTTGTACAATTACAATGAGGTAAACCTGTTAGGTAGAAGCCGCTGAAGATACATCAGGATTTGTGCTCTGGGCCAGAGCCTTCTCTGTACAATCAACATCCCCCTGTGACAAAAATTAAATATAAAAAAATATTACCAAAATGAAACCAATAGACTTATGAAAAAAAATATAAGAATAAAATGGTATATTGGAGTCATTAATTGGAGGTTGGGTAAAATGGTACATAGTACCTACCACCCCCATAGTAATTGTGTTTGTAACTAAGCGATTTAAATTGTAATCAATTAGCAACTCTTCCCCCCTGTAGTTATTGATTTTATCGCACATACGAATACACGGTTTCCCTTGCGCGCCTTGAATATGCAATTGGGTTTCTTATTTGTTGACCCAGGTCATGTACTGTTTATAAACCCTGCAATATTCTCGGATGCTTTTGGCCTTCCGTCAATGTACATAGCCACTCCTTTATTTTGATCCTTATCTTTTAGTTGGATATAATTTGCTGACAATGCATACCTACACATACTTCGTGTATATCGAACCAATTGCATCCAATGTTTATAACTGTAAAAGGGTCCAACATACTTCAT
>VDFB02105785.1:153310294-153375399 GCA_007258455.2 Sequoia sempervirens | reverse complement strand
AAAAAAATCCCCTTGTATCCACCCACACATGCTCTTTGTTCACATGTCCTTATGGACCATGTTTCCCATTAACCCTAAAAAATTCCATGCATTTGTGCACTTCTAAAAATAAGTTCTAACTTTTCTAGCTACTTTCAATACATTTATATTCCTATTTGCTATCTAGAAACTTTTCCTATCTCTAAGCTACATGACTTTTACCTGTTGGCAAGAACTCGACGCTTGCGTCACTTGTTTAAAATAGTCCCACTTTCTATTTTTTCCCTCTCTTAGTAAATAATTCAAATTAATTATTTACTGTCACATGACCCCACCTTTTTGAATTAAATTAATTTTTAATTCAAAATAACAATTTTCTTCCATAAATCAAGTAATTTCTAATAATATTTGATTTTCTAGCTCTCTCTTTTTATGTGCCATTCTTATCTCCTAGTCACATGGAAGCTTGTCCCTTGATTTTATTTTCCAAAAATCAAACCTTGACCATTCATTTCAAATTTACCCTAATGTTTCCCTAACCCTAATTGTGGGTTGTCACATTCAATATTAACCATTGATCTTAGGGCATTTGGCAGTCTTCAATCTTGGCCATTCATCCAAAATTGCATTTTCAATAAAATGGCAATTTTGGTCTCATTTGCACATCTCTTAATCTCCTGGCATCTACTTCTTAAGCAATCTTGACAATTTTCATACTTTAGGCTTGCTTCATAGTCGCTTCATTGTAGTTGCATACTTGCATTGTGTAGCATTTTAGATCAAATCCTTCAACATTTTCTTAGGGAATTAGCATAGTCATAGGTTGCTCACACAAAATATCAGGGAAAACTACATATTGTAGCAAATAGAGAAGGTGAAATGAAGGTGAATCATGGAGGTTGAAGACACTTAGTAATGGGTATGTGCAGGATCATCATGGAAAAAATAGGCCCTTAAGTGGCAAAAAAAATTTAAAAAATCAAAGTTAGACAACTTTACTTAAAAATTTGAATAAGTTATCTATATTATTTCAAAAATATGTAAGAAGAGAATCTGTAGCAAATTGAATGTAGTTTCTAAACTACTAGGTTTGTTTTTAAATCTATTTGGTGAAAATTTGAAATTTCAATGCAAGCAGTGGTACTTAACCAAAGAAAAATAAGAAGTAGGTGTCTATCTAACCACCCCTCGACTAATACTAAATGATAATATTTTTAATAATAGCTGGGGATATGGTGAAAGAGGATTTGTGCCCATGTGATGCATATTTTTTTGTAATTTTTCCAAGTGAATAATTAATTATGCATTTTATTACAACTTCTTTAAAAATATAAAAAACTGTGATGTCTAACCACCTAACTTTGGTCAAAACTTCAGAAATTTAATTTTCTTTTTAATCCTATAGTATGTGAAGATAGAATGTGACACATGTTTTGGATTCAAAAAATGTGATACTGTTTGAAAGCTATAGATGTTTTTCAATCAGCCTACCAATTAGGACTTTAGTCGTAATTTGAATAGAAAATGAATAATAATTACTCATTAAATTCAAAGTAAAACATAATTTATATCAGTGGAAAGTTGAGAATATCCTTTAAAAACCCTTTTCATTTCATCAATTTTTCATAAAAAAATATTCGTCAGCCACATACCCATCATAGTGCCACTTTTTGGCCCATCATGATCCTGCACATACCCTAATATGTTTCTTTATTTTCATGTTATTTACTCTTTTGTATTTTACTGCTTACTTTGGGTTTTGTTTATAAATGCACTAATTTGCTAACCTGAATATTTCCCATAGTTACATATCCCATTGTAGGGCAAGTGAACCCATTGTGTATCTTGATCCATGCTTTCAGTTTGTCATATATATCTTGATAGAGATCATGCAAAAGTAAGAATTCCTTGGTGATCATATTCTCTCCACAGATAGGATCTATTCGCATCCCATTAGTGGTATTGTGATAGATTCATCTGGATATGTAAAGAGGACCATCGGGTGCATGTCTAAGTATATATTTAGAGGTGAAAGCAATGTCAAGAGGATTTTTAGGTCATCCCCTATGATGTTGAGTTTTGACTAATGCAACCAAACCATCAATAGGATTTTTTTCTTATTGATCAGTATCCATAGGACTTTGTTGAATTGTATCTATGTTCTCATCATTTGTGTCAACATCCATTACATTAGTCTTTGTAGTTTCACTAGCTTTTATAATTAAAATATTATGTTTTGGCATGGGGTATGTAAAGATCTACAAGATTTGGTTAGGAGGGGAAACAAACTTATTTCCTTGATCACTAACACCTCCAATGGAAAGACAACCCAAATCAATGGGATCTTGCACAAGATGTTTAAGATGCTTACAATGTTCTGTGTCATGTCCATTTTGTCAGTGATAATGGCAAGAAAGATTTAATCTAAAGTTTGGGGGTAAAGGCTTTTTAGGATCAAGTGTTTTGACGGGAGGCAAGGTAATCATTTCTTGTTCTAAAAGTTGAGACATTATGTTATGAAGAGTATTGGGTAAGGGAGTGAATTGTCTTTTCAGGTCTCCATAGCTAAAGGGTATTGCGGAATAACAACTACTTGGTTATTGACATTCTGAGTTGTTTGTTTAGGGGGATTAAATTGGAGGAAACATTTGTTCTATTTTCTAAAGGGTTGGGAATTGTTTTGGTTTGCGGGCTCAAATTTCTTAGTACAGATAGAGGTGAATTTTGTATCTTGACTACTAACTAAAATTTGATAATCAAGGAGGGTGGTACATAAGTGCATAAAGGAGGTAAATTTCATCATGGTAAGCTTGTATTCTATCTTAGTTTGCAAATTTTTTATGAACATCTTTTGAAGGTGAGGGTCGGGGACCTTGACATCAATTTGGGAATAAAGCGATTGATAGCATGAGATAAAGTTAGTTATCTTGTTTTCTAATTTTTGCTTACATCTCATCAAATCAGCTAAGATCATCTTAGGAGTCATATGCACTTGTAAATGGTTGAAAATTTACTGAACAAGTTCATTGAATGAACCAATTGAGTTGTTTAGTAAAGAAGAAAACCATTCTAAGGTAGTATCTTTCAAGGACCTAGGAAAAGCTTAGCCAAGAGTTTATCATCAAGGACAAAGTCACTACATAAAGGGTATAAGCATTAACATGGTTAGAAGGATCTCCCTTTCCTCCATATTTCTTGAATCTAGGCACCTATACACCTTGTGGCATCAGTGTTCACAATATCTCTAAGGATAATGGATTGCTTTTTACATAATATGTAGGTGTGTCATTTTGGTTTTGGTTGATGGTGGAAATTTATTTTTGAAGGTATGAAATGGTTTGGAAGAGTTGATTCATGAGAGGGTCATTTCTTGTGTTATGAGATGGAGGTGAAAAGGGTGGAGGGGTGTATGTGTTTGAGGGACAAGTGAATGGAATGCTTATAGATGGTAAGATAGTAGGAGATATGACATGCAATGTCATAAAGGTACTAGGGATTCCAGTGGAAATACCCAAGGAAGGAATCACATTACTAGTTGGTTGCATTGTTGTTGTGACTTGAGGGTTGGTATAGGTAGGTATTGAGGCAATTGTTGTGGGAGGAGGAATTTGACTTCCTCCTTGGCTTGTGATATTACTTATAGGTAAAGGATAAATAGTGGTTGAGGTGAGGTGTTATCCAAAGATTTGAGCTATGTTTTGTATAAGGTCAAATCCATCTTCACTTTCAAGCATGCGGTGAATGTTATCCATAGTAGGGATGGCAGCAATTGAAATGTTGTAATTTTGTTCTTGATGTTGTTTGTTTGCTAAGTCTTCATTAATTTGAATTATTTTTTCTTGCAGAACGTTATCAATCCTTGTTTCAACTTGCATCACACTACTTGAAGGTAAAGAGTTGTTAAGGGTATGGTCTATACCTAGTGTACTAGTGACAATACTAGGAGTGAAAGAGCTAGATAGCCCAATATCCACAATGATTATGCTATCACATGATGACATCAATCTTGAACTTCATCTCACTGTAGTATTAGAAATAGGACACCAAATACTCATACAAGGGCTACTAAGTGCAAGATGAATTAAAATACAATGTAAGCTAGGAACAATGAAATGATTATAACAAAAAAAATGGAAACTAAAAAAAAAAGCTATAAAATAGTGCTTTAAATGATATAAAATGTAGTGCAAAATCTGCACTAGGACTATTTCGCCCAATGTAGCAGATGAGTCCCAGTGGGGATTTTTTTCAAAAATTTCAAAAATTTCAATTGATTTTTATGATTTTGATGTTGTATTATCTGAATTCTAAGTTCAAATGCAAATTTTATTTTATTTTTAATGAAATGAGACACAAAAATAAAAGCTATATGAACTTTCACTAATGCAAAATTAGAAACCCTAGAATGCCAATTAACTAATGCAAACCCTAATGCAATGTTAATGCAAGCAAGATATAGGATGATAATGCACTCAAAATAAAAATTATGATGTTCTAAATGAAGGTTCACCAAAATGAAAGGTGGAAAATTGTATGCTTTTCTAGGGTTTAGGACCTAGAATGACAATCTTCACTCTCTCTCATTCAAGAACAAACCCTTGAGATCTCAATGCAAAGGAGAAAGTGATCTTGCAATAGGGCTATCATAGGTATTTAATGTAAAAAAATAAAGGGTTCACCACCAAGTAAGAACTTGGAAAGAAAAATGTAATGCAAAGTATAATGCAAGATGAAATGCAAAACCCTAGTATGATGCAAAGCTTCACTAACTAGCTTAGAAATGCAAATGAAACAAAACAAAAAGCGACATGATGGAATGTATGCACTTGAAAATTTGTAGATGGATGAATGGAGCTATGAAATGATAGAAATTTTAACTTTAATGCTGAGTGGGACTCATTCACCAAGATGGGTGAATCAGTCCAAAATCTGGGTTTCTATGCAAGAACATGAATATGGAAAATGGGTATATGAATCTAAAAAAAACTGAATTTTGACCAAAAATGGGAATCATTTCACCAAAAGTCGAAAATAAATCCAATTAGGGTTTTTTGAAACTTCAGTATTTGAATCTACTCTTCTCAACCTACTCAATCTACTTCTTCAATTTTTTAGATCCAAATTTATGTAAATCAACCTGTAAGTGCTCTTCAATGTTCTCCAATGCTTAATGATAACTTTGGAAACTTCAAGGAACTTTGAAAACATTTTCCAAACTTGATCTTCAATGTGTCTTCAATCTAAACCTACAAATCACACACTGAAGAGAGGAAAAATATATTGTTTTGTTAGTGGAAAGGATCTTGCCTTGGTCAAACATTGTTTTGATAATTGAACCTTGAAATAGAATGAGAGAGGAATGGATAATTATGAATGAAAAAAATATGATGTTGCAACTCACCTAAACCTAACAATGAAGTGCTATAAACATGTATGAGATGGCTCCAATGGATGTAGATCTTGAATAAACTACTAGCTTGAATCATAAAACCCTACATCACAATTGTTAGATAAAAAAAAACACGAGGCATGCAATATTTGACATGATGTTTGATGCTTGAATGTTGCTCTAAAATACTTGATAATCTACCCTTGAATGCTCTTGTATGCTTTTGTGAATGCAACTTTGCTATAAGAATGCTCATTCAACTTGCTAGGTGTAAACTGACTGAAATAAACTTGTATTTATACTTAATTATGCAAGAATTCTCCAAATTCCAACACTACAAGCCGACATTAGATATAGGAGGATAAAATCCCACCATAAAGTTGAATTGATTTTTATTTTGGGCCACACGGGACTCATTCACCCAAGTTGGCGAATGAGTCCCATTAGGCATAATTTATGGGACCATTTAAAAAAATGCTTAGAAAGGTGTGAAACCAGGTTCAGGACCCAAAAACCTAGGTGGGACTCATTCGCCCAAGGTAGTGAATGAGTCCCAGATCACTAAATATGGGGCCATTCAACCTGAAACATCTAAATTATGATTGTCTATTGATTTTTGTTGGGATTATCCTTGAAAATATGCATTAAATGGGGCTTGTGGATGCAAAAGAAGGCCAATTAAAGCATAAAGAAGCCCAATTATTAATAAAAACACTAGAAAAGTGTGAAAGTGTGTTACAACACTTTACAAAACTCCAAATAAGGCATGCTTAATTGATAAAACCTTAAGAAAGTGTGAAAGTGTGTTACAACACTTCACAACACTTTAGCAAGGTACCATTTAAATTCATTAGTTCGCAAGGGCCCAATACCTAATGTGAGTGTGTTAAACACATTACAACACTAAGTCAAGGCATTATTAGGCTCAATTTTAAAAGGAGGGCCCAAACAAGTGTGAAAATGTTATCAATGGCATTTTTCAACACTACACCAACTATAATAGGTAATGTGATCACACCAAGTGGTTGTTTCCCTATGTTATCAAACTCATAAATAGATAAAGAATCAATTTGAATTTGGGTTTTTTCTACTCCAATAATATCAAGAAGGTTTGTACACTACACAACTTAAGTGTCAAACCATTTTCAATCAGAGTTTTTTTTATCCTTCATGTGTTAATCTTAGCTATTATCATGGAAGCATAATTATTTTTTTCACTTCCAAAGGAGGGAGCTCACTTTGGTGGAAAACAATGTCAACATTCATTCCTTGAATTAGGGATGTTAAATCATTTAGGTTTGCACTATGGAGAACCACAACTTGTTGCAATGCATTTTAAAGCATATTATGGTAACTAGGTGGGGCTTCAACAAGGTTCAATAAGGATATCTTAGTAGGAGTATTCTTAAGTTTTTCAACAAGATCATACTCCTTTCCACTTTGTAAAGGAAAATGAGGAGCAGTAGACAAGATAGGTTGAGGCAATGGTAATGAAACATGAGTGCTTTGTATCTTGGTTGTTGTGAAACATTATCATTGTCAATTTTCCTTGTAGGTGGTTCTAAGATATGCACATGGATTTATTTTGAACTTGTGGTTGTTGTGAGGGTGGATAAAGGATAAGAACTAGCTCAAGAGATTGCTTCAAGGGATAGATCTAATGTATAACCTCAAAATACTTATCCTTATTTTGATGATCTTTTAGTGAAGGAAAGTTTAAGATTACCTCATCCTTTTCATCATATGAATCCACATTATTATTGTTTGAAAGACATGCATCAATTCTACCATGATATCTACCCTTTTAGGAGAAAATCAAACAATATGTTGATCACATTCCATGGTTAGGTTTTGTAAGGTAACTTCATCACAAGTAGGGGAGGCATCAAGAGAAGAATAATTATGATTGATTGGATCCTTTTGTTAAATTAGATGTTTCCAAGTGGGAGAAGCATTCGGAGAGAGAGAGAGAAACAAGACTCTCATGACTCTCAATGAGTGTATCTTCTAACACCAAACTATATTTTTCACAAATAGGAGAGATATTAGGAGCAGAACAAATTTGATTGTCATTTTTATCTATGATTTCATCCTCTTTAACTAAAACATTCTCACAAGCAAGAGATAAATGGAGACTAGGTAAGATGATGTTTAGAAATATTTCTATGATCTCATTCTCTTGTGCCATAATATCTTCCAATGCAGGATATGTAATGACGAAAAATGTATCCCCTTACATTTTTGCATTTTTTAGGTCCTCCCTATTGAATTGAGCATAATGTTGCCTTGATTTAGTGTTGTAATGTGTTGAACACATTCACATTAGGTCTTAGGACCTTGTAAACTAAATGAACTTAATTATTCCTTATTTAGGGTGTTGTAAAGTGTACCCTTACACTCTCACACTAATCTATGGTTTCATTAATAAATTGGGCTTATTTATGCCTTAATTGGCCTTATTTTATATCCACAAGCCTTAATTCATGCATCTTTTCAAGGATAATATTGACATAAACAAACATCCAATTATAATTCATGTGATTTTGGATTGTATGTCCCAGATTTAGTGATATGGGACTCATATGCCACCTTGGACACATGGGTCCCACCTATGTTTTAGGGCCCCAATCTTGATTTCATATTCATCTAAGCATTTCTTTAAAAATGTGTCCCAAAGCCTAGCCTAATGGGACTCATGCACCACTTCTGGTGTGTGAGTCACATGTGGATTAAACCTAAATTAAATTTAAATTTTTTGTCAGATTTTATCTTCCTAGATCTGTTGTTGGCTTGTAGTGTTGTAATTTTGGGAAATTAGGTAGAAACAAGTATAAATGCAAGGTTATTTCACTCATTTTCTACCTAGAAAGCAATCAAGTGACCTAAGACTTTCATGAGAGCATTCGTAATAGAAAATTGGAGATCATAAGTGTTTACAAGAGCATTCAAGAGCTAACTATCAAGTGTTTTAGAGAATTATTCAAGTATCAAGCATCATGTCAAAGTCATCATGCATCATGTTTGTTTCTAAGCTAACACTTGTGATGTATTGTTTCATGATTCAAGCAAGTGTTCAACTCAAGATCTATAACATTCAAGCAAGAGTCAAGATCCACATCCATTGGAGTCATTTCATACATGTTTACAAAATTTCATTCCTGTGGTTTGGTGAGTTGCAAGATATCATTTTGTTGATTCATCATTCCTCCTTTCCATTTCATTTCATTTCAAGGTTTGATTACCTAAATGGGGTTTGACCAAGGAAAACCCCTTTCTACTAAAAAAACAACATTTTTCCCTCTTTATTGTGTGATTTGCATATCTAGGTTGAAGAAACATTGAGGAGTGATATTGGAGAAAAAATTGTCAAGTTGTCAAAGTTGTCACCTTGTTTAGGAGATCACTAAAAGGCATCTACAAAGCAGAATTCATCAATTCAGATCTAGAAATTAGGTTGAAAGAGAGAGAAGAGATTGAAGAGAATATTAAGACTTGGATCCTCTAAAAGAGCCAAGCAAGACTGATACACCAGTTCTGGCATATGAGTCCCAACATAGTCAAATTTCCATATTTCCATAGTTCCAAACTCATCATTGCTAGATTTTTGTTCTTGCCCAAAAACACTAATCTATGACTAAATTTCCCATCCTAGCGTATGAGTACTAGTGTACATTAAATTCAACATTTTTAGTATTTTAGGTCTTCATTAAAGCTTCTATAGGCTTTGAGGTGCCCTTCTGTACTTCTCTAATTTTCTATTTTGTTGTACATCCCTTTCTGGGTCATTTAGTGAAGCTTTGCATATCATTAGGTTTTTCATTTTACTTGTCTTTCCAAGCTTTAGCTTGGTGGTGAACCTTCCTTTAGTTCTTAATCACACCCCAGGATACCTTATTTCAAGATCTCTTTCCCCCACTCCATCCTTGGGTTGAGATCTCTAAGGTTTCCTTGAATGTAACAAGAGTGAAATAGGAACCTTATCTCATTGTGCTCTATCTCCTAAAAGGTGGGGCACCCTATTTCTACTATTACATGAGAGTTTATAGAAGAGGAGATTTAAAAAAATTTATGATTCTCAATGGGTGTATCTTCTAACACAAAAATACCTTTGTCACAAGTAGGACAGGTATTGGGATAATAGAAGCTATGATTATCATGATTGTATATGATTGCATCTACATCATTCCCATAAATAGGAGAGATATGAGGGGGTGTGGAATTAAGGAATGTTTCAACATTTTCACTCTCTTGCACTAAGAGACTCTCATAACTAGGAAATATATTGGAGGAATGACTAACATGCTTAGTGATGATATTTTTCTTGACATACTTGGAAAGGAAAGATATTTTTCTTGGCATACTTGGAAAGGAAAGATACTAACATTGTGAGTGTGTTCCCAAAATGAAAAGTAAGCTATCTAACTTATGTTGATTTTTTCTATTGAAATGATTTAGAAATGAAAACAATAAATGCATGAAAATTTTTAATTTTTTTAGATTTAAACAAATGTAAAAAATGTAAATTTAAACCTCTATAGGAAATGCAAACTAATGCAATTGTTAAAGAACCCTAAATGTTATGAAACTAATGAAAACCTAATACAATCCATTTCAAACTAAACATGCAAGTTCTTAAATCTTAAAACAAAAATCCTCGTAAAAATATTGATCAAAAGTATGCACATGAACAAAGACTAAAAATAGGGACAAATATAAATCTGAAAAATTATATTAGACCTCTAATTAGGGACCTATACACCCAAATGGGAGTATTAGTCCTACTTTTTCACAAAGTTTCCCACTTTTTTGGGTTTTTGATTGATCAAGGACCTATATTCCCAAATGGGTGTAGTAATCCCAATTTTATGGTTTAAGGCAAAATCACAAAATTTTGAGCTAACTTCTATGTTTCTAGATTGTGTATTTAATTAACTATTTGTAATTATAGATTTCCAATGAAATTGAATGATGTAACGTGCAAAAATGCAACCTATATGCACTTTTGACTAATGCAAACTTTAGGAGCCCTAATTGAAATTCAACTAATACAAATCTAATGCAAAGTTAATGCAATCTAGATCTACAACTACAATGTTCTCCAAATAATAAATTCATGGGTCTAAAGGTTGGGTTCACCAAAATGAAACAAAAGGGAAATAGGGTAGGGTTCCCCCTTTTGGGAGATGGAATTAGACCTATTTCTCACTTTAATTCATTAAAAAACACTAGATCCCTCAACCAAGTGACTTGATTGAGGGATGGCTAGTGGGTGCCTAGTGAATTGGATGGGGGTTCATTATTGAATGAAGCTTCAAAAAGGAGAAATGAAAATACTTATGAAAACTCACTATGAAGCCTAGAAAATTGAAAGCATGAAATAAAACTGAGAAACTAAATGGAATAAAAAATTACTTGGATGAATGGTGATTCCAAGACAAGATCTGCAAACTCTAAAAACTATTGTTAGGGTTTGCACCAATATTAATATGCTAGGTTGGGCCTATGAGTCTTGTTCCATGGTTTTCATGGAAGAATTTGGAATTCTCATAAAGTTGATCAGGATCTACTAACTGGTAATAAAATATTTCCTTGGGAATAATATGGTAGATTGGGTGTATGAGTCCTACTACAAGTATTTTTGACGATATTTCCAAATCTTCCAAACTCAAATTCGACACCGCTGAACACCGTCAAAAAGGTCTTATTAGGGAGTAATTCACTAGGTTGGGAATATTTGTCCAATTCACCTAGATCTGTAAAAAATACATCGCAAGAGAGAGAAAAATGTTGTTTTGTTAGGGGATGGTGGTTTTCCTTGGTCAAAATTAATAATTAAAACTTGAAATGAAATAGAGAAGCATGAAGGAATGATGAATCAACAAATACATGTAATAACTCACCAAACCTTGTTGAAACCTTAGATTGAAAATTTGAAAACTAGCATGAAGTAGTCTCAATGAGTGTAGGTCTTGATCATGAAACTTGAATAGGATAATTGCTTGAACACTTGATTATATCTTGAATGCTACATTAACATATTAGCTCAACAATGCATGATGCACTAAATCTTTGACATGATAATATCGATCTTGATTTTTGCAATAACCATCTATAAATTTTTCCTTGAATTCCTCCTTGAATTCTCTTGAATACTCTATAATAATCTTTTGAAATCTTAGGATGGTTGACTCAAAATTTCTAGGTGAAACTAAGTGAAATAGCCTTGTATTTATACTTGTTTATGATTAATTTCTTAAAATTACAACACTAGAAGCTGACATTTGATAATTGAAACTAAGGAAAATAAAATATCACCAAGAATTTGAATTAAAATAGGTCCTACATTAAAGCGGGACTCATACGCTAGGTTGGGCATATGTGTTCCAAGCCCTAAAACCCGAGACACATACTTTGGAAAGTATGATTTTAATGTTGCATTTGAATTTCGGGGCCAAGACCTAGGGAGGACCCATACTCCCAAAGGGGCATATGATTCCTAGATCGCTCAATCTACAACACAACAAAAATTGTTAAATTATGAAGTGCCATTTATTAAATGTCGGGATTCTCATTAGAAAAATAAAATTTATTAGGCTTATGGATGCAAAATAGGACAAATTAAAACATAAATAAGCCCAATTTATTTAGAGAGGGCCCAAACAAGTGTGAAAATGTAAAGGAATAAATTTTTCTAGACACTACACATGGAGTAATATATTGAACTAGAAAACAAACCTATTTAGATAGTTACTACTTTTGTTAGTCTTATCAATATAACTTGAAATTATGTCACCTTATCTAAGGAAATAAAGTAACTTAAAGAAACAATAAATGAATGGAGGAGTTGAGAAATTTAATCACTAAATTTACATTTATTTATGTTCACTTTTAATTTCTTATCAAATTTAAGTTGGAAAGATTGATTTTTTATAGGATAATTAAATGAATATTATCTCACCTTGTGTTGAAAGGAAAATATGGAAGCACACCTAGATTCTTTGTTATAAAATCATTTAAACCAATCCTTAGCTTTATATCTCAAGTTCATTAGTTGGGACTTGACCTTTGGTTGTGTATCCATCTATGTGTTATGTCCCTTCATCACACATCCCTTAGAGAACTTCCCTTTCAATTTGGTGAACAAGATTGCCACCTCACTTATGTTTCTAAAATTTTTTTGGGCTTGCATCTGTTATGTTCATGCTTGAGTGATGTTATTTCATGAAAAAAGAGAAGTTTGACTATTTAAAAAAAAGGGTTAATTTTGCATCCTAAATATGGGCATGACACAACCACTTGTGTGTAAAAGTGGGAAATAAATTTTAAGCCTTATTAGGATAAATTTATTATGAAAGCTAAAGCTCAAAGGGATCTTTTGGTTCCTAAATCCTAGAAGTAAGCCACATTTCATGCTCAAATCTAGTGTAGGATTAGGCCAATGAACAAGAAATGAGATTGAAACACATTTCCCCTACACTTCAGGCTCTATAGGACCTAGGGGATGACCCTTTTAGCAACACATAAAGATTTATACACACAGTCAATAGAGTATAGATTAAAAAATAATGCTCTCACAATAATATACCAAGAAACATGAAATATCACTCAACATTGGCAAAGATATTGGGAAACTTTCATTAACTAGAATGGAGAACATGGTAGATACAAATAACCCATAAAATAGGAAAAACATAATTGAATGTTGTGGATTGCTTTTGAAAATGTCTTAGGCTTTTCAATAGATCAATGTGTAATCATGGGCCACAGAGTCAACTATAAAACTAGAACAGAGATCCTATCAGCAAACTAGGTTCAACCAATGGATTTAAAATATGTTAATGCCTTACATTAACAAATCCACTCATGTCATCATAAAGTTCTACTTACCAAATCCCACTTGTGCACTCTAAATCACAGTTATCTATTGAAAGTAATTTAACTCTTTACTTGAAAGAGAATCATGGCCAAACAACACAATCATAAGAAAGTTGCAATGAAAAATTCAAACATCTTTGATATATTGAATTCATATGATTAAAAGCTTAAAAATTTGTAAATAACTTCATGATAGTAATATGATATTGTGCAAATTGACTCACACTTGCTCAGAAAATCTAGCTATTACAATTTACTTACTCAATTCATGACTTAGACTCAATACTATTCTACTTTTCTTCCTAATCCAAAATTTCATAATGCTTACAAATGAGAAACAAAGAGAATAAGAAGAAATAGAGGAATCCCTAAAATCAATCCATGGAAGACACTTGGCAGTATTTCTCCACTTTGATCAACAACAAGAAAACATCTAAAATCTTCTTATTTCCCTCCTTGATATGCAGCTGCAAATATTTAGTATTCCTCTGTGAAAGCTCTTCACTTCTCATTTTACCCTGCCATGAAAACCTCACTCCATTTTACCCAAAATCTAAAAACTTATTGTTTCACATGTGAAAACATCTATCCTCCACCAGCTGTAGAAAGCCCTTTTGTTTTTCTGCTTTTACCTTGCTACACTTTACATCTTCACTTTCGAGCAAATAATTTTTTCTAACTTTATAATGGAGGCTTTTAACCTTGTTACTTGGAAATGTATAGAAAACTTACCTGTGCACTATTATTATTTTCCCAACAACGTTTTACACTTTACTTGGGAAAATAAAAAATACATTACTTGCACCATTACATTTTTAAAAGAATTCACTGAGCACTAATAGCTTTTCCCCGTGCTTTTTACTTTGCACCTTATATCTAAAAACTATTTTCAAGTAGTGAAGATTTAAAAAAAAAATCTTATCGGGCATTATAAAACTCTACCCGCGCCCCTTTCACATTTTATATTTAGAAAAAACTTGTTATTAAAAAGTAAAAACCCCACATCTTTTTGGGAATTTTTTTTTAACTCACCATCGAAGTCATACTTTAAACAATACATTTTAAAATATTTCCATTGGGCCCACCACAAGCCACATGGAGGTTGGTCGTGCACCCCGCTAATTTTTTCTGACTTCACATTCATCTCAATATGGCTGGCAGGCGATGATGAGGATGCATCCATGATACTTCGACTCTACTGGTCATTGATCGAGCTCCTCAATTTGTCCTAGTTCCTCTATTTTCTATTGTCCCTTATGATCCTCGCAATGTTGAGCAAATGTTTTTAGCAGTCAACATGAAACTATATCATCTTCTCACTCAAAACCATAAGTGTACATGGGATTTCCATTGCCAACCACTATCCAAACACATAGAAATGCATTCACTTGTTCAAAATGCTCAAAAAACCCCATTGGAAGCATGTTTTTTGCACTTGAACAGATGAATTTAAAAGCTTATACATTGCAACACCATGTAATATGAGGGTGCCATTGTATTTCTCTTAATATTGTTTTTTTAACTTTTACAATCTTGACACCACTTTGCTTCATAATGTGTTAGGGCCAAGCATGATAAAACTTGGATGCAGGGACAAAGATGGAGTTTCACCAAGCAATTTTGGTGAATTTTCACCTCAAGCACATACCTTTTTTTCTTTTGCACAAGGTAAATCTATGCCAAGTTCACCCATACATCACAAATTTGAACAAATATGTTTCCGTAAGTAGCTTCTTGTACCTGTCTAAGAATTTCTTTTACAATGTCAAATTGACCTCGTTTAGAGAGCACAAAGGTTGCTCAACCCGTAGCCAAAACATTGTCTAGTCTGTGCACCACAATTCACCATACAGTTCATGCCCCCTCAAAATGTATTACCTCATTTCTTTGGATCAATCCTTTATCTTCAGAGAGTTGTAAAATAATTCCCATTTCCTTGTGAAATATCAACATAGAATTCTTTACGTTTGATTTGCTTGATGCAACTTTAATTATTTCTCTACTTTAGGTTAATCATCTAATCCATGGCTTCTTCTGTGAAAGAATTTTGTACCCTCCTGATTGTTATTGTTGAGAATCTATTTCCTAACTGCTACACTATGCAATCATTCCATGTCTGGAAGTAGAAGTGTTTGATTGGAAAATGGGAGAGGGAAGGATTGATAAAAACCCAATTTCGAAAGACACCAAGTACTTTGTGCTATCAAGGCACCCACCATTGGGGCATCTATTTTATTAATAGAACAAATTAAACATACATACCTACTCCTATGAGTACTTGAGTTCTTTGATCTCAAATTCACCTCCCAGATGCCCTAAAACTTTCCAATTCCCATTAGGCATTTCACTTCTTTCATCTAACCAGTTCATATTTCCTATTAAGTTAGAGTAATTAAGATTTCTATGATTGTTGCATCTAGAGCCTTTTACTAGTACCTTTTAATATTTCTTCATAATGTGATCCTTACAAAATGTGGATCAATAATAAATTGTAGGCTTAGTTAGAAACTTCAAACCTAAGCCATGGCTACAAGTAAATAAATGTATCCATATAATCAAGAAACTTAACAGTGCTAGCATGTATAAAAAGATTTGATTTCTCGGTATTATGTGGTTGTTCAAACAACCAAGCAAGATTAAAAAGAGTTGTGACTTTATCCTATGTTTGCTCAAGTGAAACACCACCCATTTCATCAAGCTATCAAAAACAAATTTAACCTTGTTCAGCCTACTGGATAAAAACTTCCTCAAACTATGTGACACATGTCGAGTCCCCTTATGTTCCCAACTATTTTTTTTTTGTTTTGAAATAATTTTTTTTCCTTAATTGATTTGAGGTTTCCTCTAAATGCATCTTAGATAAAAAAATTGAAGTTGGTTTTCATTAAAATTTGCTTTCTAGCATATTTGCACAGTGATCAAAACTAGCCCAATATCCTCCAAAATCATCTTGGAAAACTACTCAAACAACCTCCTAAAGTCATGAAAATGCACATTCATGTAGACATTTGACCCACAAACTTAGTGCAATAAATGAATTGGAAAAATTCACCCCGAGGTGCAAGATATTCAATGCCAAAGTGGCTCACATAGACTTTTCTGAAACTATGCATGTCAAAAACCAATTAGGGCTCACTAAGTCACCATCTTGAAAAATACCAAATCATCTCTTGGGAAACTACCACTGGAAACACTAGATCATTTAGGTCCATTTCAGTACATGTGCAAGAGATATTTCCTTCAATCCACATTCATCACAAGATATTAGGGGTCAAAGTTGACCTCCTTAAAACATTCTAGAAATGAAAATGTAAAAAATAGAACAAACTACATTTGCTTTTGACCTGGTAAAAATATCAAATCTGATCCTAAGACTCTAAAACTAGACCTGGGAATATGAGGGGAATGTAAAACACCAATCTGTTTGTCATGATGATCATCTAGCTATGAAATATCAGCCTGAATAGGAGGCCACTTCGCGGGACTGAGAGTTTTCCAACAACAAAATAGTCCCAGAACCCTCCAACTTTGTGTTTCAAAACCCTATCAGATCTCATCAGGAGAAGTTGAAATCAGACATACATGTTCACATATGTCAAATGAATACACTCACCAAGTGATTTGGCATGAAATTCAATTGGCTTTGAATTATTCCCCTCCAAAGTAGGTCACTTGGGTAGATTTTTCAAGTGCATTTTTGAGTGTGCAAAGCAAATTTTTCAACTTGGGAATTGTTTAAGTTTTGCAAAATTTTATAGTCCCAATAGGATTAATCTCATTATGTGTAGAAAAAATTAACTATCAATTCAAGAATTTTTTTTTTAAAGGGAATAAAGAGGAGGTTTAGACATAGGCTAGGGAAACAACCAATACATAAATGTTTAACAAAGGGAGAAAGTAGGGGAATGAAAAATGAGATAATGGAACAAAGAAGGGAAAAAATTAAATAAAACAAATCAAGGGTTTGAATGCCAAAAAAAAATAGGACAAGAAGGGAAATGGATCATGGATAGGTAGGGAATGCTTAGGCTAGGGGAAAGGGGCCAAATTAACATGATGTGATATTAGAAAAAAAATCTGGGGTGTAAATCACACTCCTTTCAATATCATAAGGGAAAGGTGACTAAAATTGATCTCAAATACCCACTTGGCTACTAACCTCAATCAAGGACCCATAATAGTGGATTAGGGTTTTAGTCCTTTGTTAAAGTGATGATGATGATGTGATTTTAACTTAATTTGATAATGCAATGACATTCCTAGTTTAACTATGAAAATACAAAAAAATGAGATTATTTCTTTAAAATATAGAACTAATAAACAAAAACAGATTTTAGAATAGCAAAAGATAGATACAAAGAAACCAGATATATTAATTTGGGCTTGATTTGGTTGGATAGGGGTGTAGGGTACACTAGACTAGGAAGAAGATACTCATAATTAGGTTCCAAACTCCTATTTCTCCTTGTCTATAGGTTCTTCTTCTCTGAACTTAGTTTTGAAATATTTGTTTGTTGTTGATAAAACCCACTTTCCCTGATTTATTAACTTGTAGGACTTAAATGCTTGATCAAATAATTAGGTATTCAATCCTCTTCAATTTCACTTTAGATCTATACCGTACACACAAGAAAGAGGGGAAAGGATTGCGTTGTATAGGGTCTTGCCTAAGTCAAACCCTATTTTAGTATTTCTATGTACACAATCGCATTGATGATGTAAAAAATAGATTATCCTCAATTAGGTAGAGGCTAAATGATAAATAAGTGACAAATTTATAATAAATGCAACTTACCACTTAGATCTACATTCCTTGATGGAATAAACACATTTTTCTCATCACCTTCAAGGAGAAATTGATGCTTGATTTGAAGTCCCAAAAGTGTTAGTACTCATAAAATAAATAAATGTGAAACATAAACAAAATCGCATGAAAATATGATACATTGCTAACATGGTTCTTAACTTAAATAGTGCTTCTATAATTTTGTTAATTTTTCTCTTGGCTTCTCAATTGCTCAATTCAAAGTGCTAATATTGCTTCGAAAAGTTTCTAGGATTGATTTATGGTAAAAATGGCTTATATTTATATGTAGTTATTCACTTTACTACAAATTAATTATAGATAAATGAAAAATGATTTTGGATTTTAAAATATTAAAATGTTGACATTGACATATATTTTAAATTGAGCCAAAATAGGTTAGACAAGGGCAATGGGAACCTTAGCCCAAACCTATTTGTAGTGTATAATAATGTATCCATTTACATTTTCAAACTTGCTTGGGTCCTCGTTAAAATATAGCTTATTTATGCCTAAATTGGTCCTATTTTTACATCAACAAGCCTAGTTAAATGTATTTTTCTAAGGATAATCCTGACATATAAAAAATGACAAATCATAATTTAATGTTTCTTTTTGTGTTCCAAATTTAGGGATCTAGGACTCATACACACATCTAGGCATATGGGTCCTCCCTAGGTCTCATGCCCTAATTTCAAATGTCACATTGAACATAACACTTATTGAAGTATGTGTCTTGGGTTTACGCCTTTGGGACTCATACGCCCTGTTGAACAAGAAAACTGAGAGGGCGGGGGGGTGAATCACTTGTAGCAAATTTTAATCCTTAAAACATTCACCAAAACATAGATCAATCACAAATCTTTACTTTGCTAAATAATTAAACATTTAATGTAAAGGAAAAAATTGAAAAAAAATCACACATACATAGTAACACCATATTTACGTGGAAAACCCAATAAGGGAAATACCACAGTGATTATTAGCTCACACTATAGAGAATATCAAAACCGATTATAAAAGGCTTGCTGCTTGATAAGGCTCACTACCAAGACAAGAATCACTGTCTAGATCAGGACTCACTATCCAACAAGGGTCAACCACCTGAAGGGATCACCGCCACAAATTTACAAAGAAGATAGAATAAATATGTTACACAGAGAAGAAAATCTCAATGTAATAGAGATTCCCACCATTATTTACTCAACCACTTGTAGACATGCATGAATGATAGATTTCGCCTTCTACTCACTACATCCAAAAACTCAACATTTAAGATTCACACTGATCTACCACACTCACTCCACATACATCAATCTTGATCTATATTTTTTACTATCTCTTTTCCATAAACACAAACATACACACACTTGTTTTACCATTAGCTCATTTTGTATTTATACCATCTTCAGCATTGAAAGAAATCCAAAGTTGGCCATCCATTATTCAATTTTAAATTAGGTCGGCACCAAAACATTCTAGGGTGGAATTAGAATGAGGGAGACCCAAACACATGCTTGATGAGGACCCAAATAAGTCCCAACACACTTCATTAACTTCAAGAGTAGTGTTTAACATAAGGTCAGCCAAACTAATGTAAAACACATAGAACAATTAAGCACACACAACCCTTAGCACAATCCAATCCTTCTAGATACAAAAAGTATCTTCAACATGATCATAACAACTTAACTCTAGAACCACAAGTCATAAGAATCAACTAAAGAGAAATCTAGATCAACAATATTTCTCTCAAACCTCAACTAGATACACAAAAACCATAGCTCACAATTGGTGAACATAAATCAAGTTGTTCAATGATCTAGAAGCCCAAATCCTGGATATAGCAGCTTGCAACGATCATGATCAACATATATGAGTCACACAAACATAGGATAAAAACCCAGAGAAACCATAGAACACCTATAACCTTTCTCCATTACAATTTTCTCAATATCCTTGACATATACAACCAATAACTTGCATCCATGGCATTAATGACAACAAAAACTAGTTGATAACTAGTTAACCATTTGACATCAATGACAACACCTTCATTCTTGCAACACACCCAACTTGGCATATGAGTCCTGCTTGAATCTAGGACCTATTTTAATTCAAATTCTTGGTGGGGTTTTATTATCCTTAGATTCAATTTCTGAATGTTGGCATTTAGTGTTGTAATTTTTGGAAATTAGGCATAAACAAGTATAAATATAAGGCTATTTCACATAATTTCTCTTAGCAAGTTTTCAAGTCATCTAATATTTTCAAGGGAGCATTCCTATGGAAAGTTAATGAGATTTTAAGAGCATTCAAGATCAAATCATCAATAATTTGGAGATAAATTCAAGATTCAAGCATCATGTCAAATTCTTCATGCATCATGTGTGTTTGTGAGCTAACATTTGTGATGTATGTTTCATGATCCATGAAAGTATTCAAGAAAAAGTTTCAAGAATTCAATCAAGATTCAAGATCCACATCCATTGAAGCCATTTCACACAAGTTTTCAACCTTCATTTCAAGCATTTAGTGAATTGCAATATTGCATTTGTCCACTCATCATTCATTCATGCTTTTATATTCCATTTCAAGGTTTAATTACCAAAACCAGGTTTGACCAAGGAAAACCCTCATTCCCTAAAAAAAAATATTTTTCTCTCTTGATGTGTGTTTTAAGATCTAGGTGAATTGTAACTTGAAGTTCCTTTGAAGGAAAAGTTGCAAAAGTTGTCAATGTTGTCAAGAAGTTCTCATCTTCATGGAAACTCACCTAGAGACTAGAATTTGGACTTTTAGACCTGAAGATTGGATAGGAAGGAAGCTATAGAAGATCACTAGAGGCTATAGAAGTATCATTCAAACCCTATTAATAGGACTCATACACCCAAATTTGTGTATTAGTCCCACTATATTCCTTTTTTTCCATCTTTCTACATATCTTGACCAGTCATTTGAAGATTTCAGATTCTATCCAAAAGCCTTGTAGCAGGACTCATACACCCAACCTAGCATATTAGTGCCAATATAATTCAAAAAGTAGAATTTAAAATTTGCAAACCTTGTTTTGAGTCCATGATTTTGCTAGGTACTTTACAGTTTGATTTTAGTTTTTGCATCTTGTTTCATGCTATTAAATTCCTAGGTCATATAGTGAGTTTGCATAGTGCATTAAATTTCCTCTTTTAAAGCATTGTTTAATGGTGAACACCTATCCAATTGCAATAGGAATCCTCTATCCATCCATAAATCAAGTCACTTGGTTGAGGGATCTAGGTTTCCTAATGAACTAAAGTGTGAAATAGGTTCAATTCCATCTCCCAAAAGGTGGACCCCTATCCTATTTCCCTTTTGTTCATTTTGGTGAAATTGACATAGCTTCATTTTGGGGGCAACCACTTTTCATGAAATAGCTTCATTTGGAAACATATGACATGGCATAAGGATTTCTAAATAATCCCTCATGTATTTTTAATATTTATCATTTGCTACTTTAAAGTGATTTCTCACATTAGCAATTTCTTTAAAGTGGGGGCATACATTGGCATTATTATTTTGCATTTCAATTACAACTCATGTTTCATTGTGTGATCTTCCTACTTCATGTGATGAATATTTCTCTTTGTGATGATATTTGGTGTGATTTCCTTCAAGAGCATGATATCTCTTATCATATTATATTCCTCATAGTGGAAATTCCAAGCAAAGTACATTCCCTAAGTTGTGAATTTTCTATCCTTTGATTGGTCCTCTCTTGGAGATATTAGGCATGATGTTCCATAGGTTGAGACCTTACATGAACTAAAAAAAATCCCTTTGAATGTACCTTACATTGTTTCAAATTTACAATAACTGTTATATGGCTACCTTGCATAACACACTTTGGTTGCCTATGGAGCCATCCTATTTGTTCATGGGTGTTAGCATACAAAGTTGTGTTTGCCTCATGAATCTCATTGTTCATGTTGTGTGGTGCCTTATCAAAGTTATAAGGAGATATAGCTTTGGTATGGTTAGTATATATGGGAGCCGAATATATTCCTGAATTTCCCATAGCCACTTGCTTGTCTGTTTGGGCACATATCAGTTGCATGCATGTGTATCTCACCTCTTTGGGGTCTCACCTAGTGTATACCAGTTTCCACTAGCCTATATGAGAATGTGTTTTTTTTTCATAGTGGAAATTTTGTTCCACTTGTAAAAAAATTTTGGACAAACAACTTAAACCTTGTCCACATCACGTTGGGCAAACAGTTGAGGCTTGATCCACCCTCTTTTTCCTTTTCTTTCTTGTGTATGTCTTTGACAGTGTATGCTTGTATCTTTTGTTGCTTCATACATTATTCACATGCATGTTCTTTCCCATCTATGCTGGTTTTCCATAGGATGTCCATCCTAGTGGCTTGTTCATCCCTCTTGATAGTTTTTTTCATCCTATCTCACTAGCATTGGTACACTCAAACCCCTCTTGATGAGAATTTATCTACTTTAGTGTGAGTTTGACACAAGGTCATCCTCTCACTAAATTGGGGGCTAAATGTAGTTTAGAAAAGTTTATCCCTTTACATTTTGACACTTTTTTGGGTCCTCCCTATTAAAATCTAGCTTATTTATGCTTTAATTGGTTTTATTTTTGCCTCCAAAAAACCTAGTTAAATGCATTTTTCTAAGGATAATCTCGACATATAATAAATGAAAAATCATAATTTAATGTTTTTGGCTATGTGTTTCATATTTAGGGATCTAGGACCCATACTCCCATCTAGTCATATGGGTCCTCCCTAGGTCTCAAGCCCTAATTTCAAATGTTACATTGAACATAACACTTCTTGAAGTATGTTTCTTGGGTTTAAGCCTTTGGGACTCATATGCCCAACTTGGCATATGAGTCCTGCTTTAAACTAGGACCTATTTTAATTCAAATTCTTGGTGGGATTTTATTATCCTTAGATTCAATTTCCAATGTCGACTTGTAGTTTTGAAATTTTAGGAAATTAGGCATAAAAAAGTATAAATACAAGGTTATTTCACATAATTTCTCCTAACAAGTTTTTAATTCATCTAATATTTTCAAGAGAGCATTCCAAAGGAAAGTTTATGAGATTAAGAGCATTCAAGAGAAAATCATCAATCATTTGGAACTAAATTGAAGATTTAAGTATCATGTCAAAGTCTTCATGCATCATGTTTGTTTGTGAGTAACATTTGTGATGTAGATTCCATGATCCAAGAAAGCTATAATATAGGGGGATTCACTACTCATGAGTTCTCTTCACTCAGAGAGCCTCACGGGGTGAACTTCCCTATACTACCTCAATGGAATAGTGCAGAAGTTTGAGAATCCAAAAGAGTAGGCCACACAGATTTTTTGGACATATTGACAAGCTCTTGACCAAAGAATGAGAACATAGAATGCGAACAACAGCGTGGCGCATTGGCATCCCAGAGGTGCATTGGCATCTTGTATAGACCAAAGAGTGAGAATGTCTCATAAAATGGCTAAGTGACAACTTACACTCTGATTACAGAGAACCTCTAGAATGCCATAAAGCAACATGAAGTAATAAGACTGAAATGAAGTGAAATAGAGATGATAAAGACAACAAGAAGAAAGGAAATACTTACGACCGTTTGAGTGATGAAGCTTCCAGCTCGTGGGTGTCTTCAATACCTCCACACAAGAGGGAGAGAGAAAGTGTTGGGGTTGTATAGGGGCCTGCCTTAGTTAAACCCTATTTTGGTGTTCCCACCTCCACAGATAGCCAAATAGATAGAGAGAAAAGTAGAAATGAAGTAAAGAGCACTTAAAGCACTACAAAACAGTGTTATGCTACTCAACCAAGTAATAGAGGAGAGGATTGAAAGCTTACCACCTCCACCAGGAGCACTCAAGGCTAATGGGGGAGAAAATGAGAGGAACTCAAGCTTATGCTACAATGGTGTTTTGTTCCACACTTTCTCTACTGAAGTGGTGGAGTGTTGATGTTGCTGCTATGAAATGTAAAGTGTTTGGAGATTGAAGAGATGGTGAAGAAACTACTTAGAGCTTGTGAATGGAGTGAAGAAGATGGTAGAAGATGAGAAGATATGTGTAGAGGGAGAGGGAAGAGGTGTAGAAGATGGAAGAAGATCTTAAGAGATCCAAATGCTTGTTCAAGGAGTTTATATGAAGAAAAGATGAAGAGAAATGACCATATTTGGGTCAGTCACCCAAGGAGGGTGTGGTGTTATGAGTCGCCCCCTAATGGGAAGTGTAACACCTCTGTAGGCTCCAAATGTGGGAATTTGTCAGGGATAGAAGCACACCGTGTAGACATTTGTGTGTCATGCGGGAGTCCTCGATAGAAATTCCTCCACCGATGCTCAAACTAGGCATCAAGTGTGATGTAAGTAGAGGGCTTACGTGGAATTAAGCCTCAGAACTTGGTTTTATAAAGTGGATAAAGGAAAAAAATGGGATTTGTACTTGGGGTGCAAATTTTCTCTTATACATTTTTCCCCCACTTTAGTGAGTATGAACATAGATGAGTGCTCAATAAAGTAGATAAAGAAAGAGTAGAGCTAGAAATGTATACTTGTACCATTGAGGAAGTAGACCACAATCTGGTGAACTTGAGAGTGTAGGGTCAAAAGAGGACTTCATAGTTCCATAGAACTACAAAGCTGAAGAAAGAGCATATACTCATGATGAAGAAGATGTATATCTTCAATCTGGTATATACAAGATATACTTGAGAGAGATGAAGAAAGCACGTTGTGAAAGAAAAACCTGCTCAGGAGTAGAACCCGCACCATAGAATAAGCATGTGATTAAAGAAAACCCCACTTGAGGAGGATAACCTGTGTCACCTAGTAAGTATGTGACAAAGCTCTACAGGTTCTCGGTCCTGCAAAGCAAGTAAGTAGACAGTCACACAGACCATTGTCAAGTTGGAAGACTTTCAAAGGGGTCCCTCAGGAACCCTTCATAAGGAAGAGGGGTCCACTCAAGGGATGCGATGTTTGAAAACTGAGGTCTAGTTAGGCTGCCCCCAAGCTAGATGCAAGGAATTCTCTTGAGAGAAAAGATTTCAAAGAGGTCCCTTGGGAACCCTTCAAAATAGAAAAGGGGTCCACTCAAGGGACACTTCATTTGAAAGGTATAAAGAAGAGAGGGGTCTATAAGAAGGACACACATCCCCAATATGAGTTATCACTGCCCCTAGCATATAGGGGAGGAGAACCATGCAAGATGCTTGGAACATGCAAGATAGAGGTAAACCTCGATATCACTTGTCATGAGAAGTAAAGGAAGGTGCATCAATCAAATGGGATTTTGATGGCACTTGAATCAAGAAGTTGTTGAATTTTATCTTTCAAGGCCTTACATTCACTAGTGGAATGGCCAGGCACTCAATGGTATGCATAGAAGGAATGTTTTCCTTCATCATGTTTATGAATTCTATTACTTGTAGGAGAAGGAAGGGTGATCAAGAGGGATTTGAGGAGCCACAAAAAAATACGCTCTTGCTTAGACAAAGAATGAGGAGTAGGAAGCAACCCTTTCTCTTGTCGAGAAAATTTTGACTGCTCACAAGAAGAAGATTTGAGGATAGAAAATAAGGGTGGATCAAGATTAAGAATATTAAAATTATTTCTCACACTATCCCACAATACAAAAGAATAATCTTCTTTGATAGAGGGTGTGGATGATGTTTTCAGAAGGTCTAAGTGGATTGGGTCAACTTTATATTCCTAAATAAATGAATTTGTAAAGTCTAAGGGACCCCAATCATCACCAAGACATGCATTCCTTTGAGAAGAGGTAGAAGGAGCACATTTAGGACTCCTTGATTTAGAAGTATCTTCTTTAGGGACATCTATCTCAAGAGTATCCTTTGTAGTAGGTACTACTAGAGTAAACATCAACACAGTGAAAGGCACTAAAGGAATAAGAGTAGGCGCAACCAAAGCTTGACTGACAGCTGCCATTTCACATAAGTGCATAGCATCAAGGTCAACCTTGATTGTGACTACTTTATTATTACAAATGAACTTAATAGACTTATGCAAGTTAGATGGGATTGTACCCATAGCATGAATCCATTTTCTACCAAGAAGGTTATAAGGTAACTTTTCTGACATAACATATACAAGGGTAGGTATGGTAACAGGTCCAAGTTGCAAAGGTAATACTATTGTACCTAGAGCTTGTATCACAATATTATCAAGCCCAAAAATCATAATAGAAGAGGTATTAAGAGAAGATGAATCAACATTAATTTTAGGCAATAGATCATTGCTACATACATTGAGCGTTGAACCAGTATCAATGAGAGTATGTCTAATTCCAATTTTATTAATGTTGACTATAATCATTAGAGGTTCTACTTTCTTATGTACTTATGGAGGTGGAAGCTCTTGTAGATAGAATGCAATATTTAGCGAATCCACACAAATATATGCCATAACTGTATTAGCATCTATCGACCTAGCGGAAGAAGACAAGAGGATATTTTACAAATTGAAGCAAATCCCATAGTGGGATCTTATCCGGAGTAACCCAAGGTTTCTCGACAAGATCATTATCACTAGGTGCTTTAGCTATAGGTTTAGGAGCTAAAGGAAGACTTGGTTGTTTATTCATTCTATTCTCATAAATATGGGCTACTGCTCTATAAGAGGGAGCCTTAGAAAGATCAGGAGAACCACCATCAAATGGAACACCATCAATAGAGAAAAACCTCTTAGGATTGGGACTAGCTGGAGTCACGTAAATGACTGGTCTCTTAGGCCTTTGAGGGGCGGTAGAGACATAAACTATAGTTACAAAATCATCACAACTAGTAGAACAATTATTTGAATACATATTCTCAACATCAATCCAAACATGATCAAACATGGAATTATTATTTGAAGAACCATTCTCAACATCGATCTAGGGAGAATTAGTTGTGGAAGGAGGTTCATCATTCGCTAATGCATCATCTCTAGAAGAGAGTGTATTGGAACAAAGATGAGATTCATCATTCGCAAATGCAAAATCTTTAGAATAGAGTGCATTGGAATTGAGAAGAGAATCATCATTCACAAATGTAACATCTCTAGAAGAGAGTGCATTGGAATGAAGGGTAGATCCATCATTCACAAATGCATCATCTCTTGGAGAGAGTACATTGGAATGAATAGTAGGTAGAGTAACATTAAGAAAGGTATCAATGATTTCATCTTCTTGCAACAAAGTATCCTCTGAAGAAAGAGGACATTCGTGAGAAGGATATTTGATATCAAGTGACATTGGAAAAGCCAAGTCACCATTACATGCATTAAATGGAACATCATTAACATTTTGAACAAAACTAGATACTGAGCTAATAAAATTAGATATTAAATCCATTACAATTTTTTTGGTATTTTATATGTTCTAGTAATTCCCATTTTCGAAGGTCTTCAGATTAGAATTTGGGGTTGGAACTTGCATTGGTCCCTAAAATTTGACTACCTTCCCTAGGAGACCTCTAGGAGACCTTTCCAACAGTGCAAATGGTTCTAAATTCCAAGCACCGAGTCAAAAGTTATGACCCCACAAAGTAGGGGTAAATAAATTCCTAGTTTTTTGAAGAACGTTGTTCTTCATGTCGAGTTCACCAAAATGTAATATAGGGGGATTCACTACTCATGAGTTCTCTTCACTCTGAGATCCTCACAGGGTGAACTACCCTATACTACCTCAATGGAATAGCACGAAAGTTTGAGAATCCAAAAGAGTAGGCCACATAGATTTTTTGGACAAACTAATTAACTCTCAACCAAAGGATGGAAACATAGAATACATATGACACCATGATGCGTTGGCATCCCAGAGGTGCATTGGCGTAGTGTATGGACCAAAGAGTGAGAATGCCTCATAAAATGACTAAGTGATGACTTACACTCCGATTACTGAGAACCTCTAGAATGAAAGAAAGCAACAAGAAGTAATAAGACTAAAATGAAGTGAAATAGAGATAATAAAGACAAGGAGAAGAAAGGAAATACTTACGACCATGCGAGTGATGAAGCTTCCAGCTTATGGGTGTCTTCAATACTTGCACACAAGAGGTAGAGATAAAGTGTTGGGGCTATATAGGGGCCTGCCTCAGTCATACACCATTTTGGTTTTCCCACCTCCATGGACAGCTAGATAGATAGAGAGAAAAGTAGAAATGAAGTAAAGAGCACTTAAAGAATTACAAAATAGTGTTATGATACTCAACCAAGTAATAGAGGAGGGGAGTGAAATATTACCACCTCGACCAAGAGAGCTCAAGGCTAATGGGGGAGAAAATGAGAGGAACTCAAGCCTCTGCTACAATGGTGTTTTGTTCCACACTTGCTCTACTCAAGTGGTGGATTGTTGATGTTGTTGCTGTGAAGTGTAAAGTGTTTGGAGATTGAAGAGATGGTGAAGAAGCTTCTTAGAGATTTTGAATGGAGTGAAGAAGATGGTAGAAGATGTGAAGAGATGTGTAGAGAGAGAGGGGGGAGGTTTAGAAGATGGAAGAAGATCTGAAGAGATCTAAATGCTTGTTCAAGTAGTGAATATGAAGAAAATATGAAGAGAAACAACCATATTCAAGTTGGTCAGCCAAGGAGGGCATTACAAATCGACCCCCAATGGGAAGTGTAACACCTCTGTAGGCTCTAGACATAGGAATCTATTAGGGATGAAAGTGTTGCGCAGACATTTGTGCACTGTGCGGGAGTCCTCGATAGAAACACCTCCACTGATACTCAAAACAAGCACCAAGTGTGATGCAAGTAGTAGGCTTAGGTGGAATTAAGCCTCTGAACATGGTTTTCTAAAGTGGATAAAGGAAAAAAATGGGATTTGCACATGGGGTGCAAATTTTCTCTTATACACAAGCATTCAAGACAATGTTTCAAGAATTCAATCAAGAGTCAAGATCCAAATCCATTGAATCCATTTCACACAAGTTTGCAACCATCATTTCAAGCATTTGGTGATTTGCAACATTACATTTTTTCATTCATCATTCCTTCATGCTTTTCTATTTCATTTCAAGGTCTAACTACCAAAATAGGGTTTGACCAAGGCAAACCCACATTCCCTAACAAAAGAACATTTTTCTCTCTTTATGTGTGTTTGTAGATCTAGGTGAATTGGAACTTGAAGATCCTTTGAAGGAAAATTTGCAAAAGTTTTCAAAGTTGTCAAGAAGTTGTCATCTTCACAAAAACTCACCTAGAGACTAGAATTTAGACTTTCAGACTTGAGGATTGGACATGAAGGAAGCTACAAAAGATCACTGGAGGCTGCAAAAGTATCAGTCAAACCCTAGGAACATGACTCATAAAACCAACTTGGCATATTAGTCCCAACATACCCCCTTTTGTCATCTTTCTGCAAATCCTGACCAGTCATCAAAAGTTTCTAGATTCTATCTAGAAACCCTATAGCAAGACTCATATGCACAACCTAGTGTATTAGTCCCGTTATACTTCAAAAATCAGATTTTTAGAGTATCAAACCTTGTTTTGACTCCATAGTGCATTCAATTTCATCTTTTAAAACATTATTTAATGGTGAACCCCCATCCAATTACTATAGGAATCCTCTAGACATCCCTTAATCAAGTCACTTGGCTGAGGAATCTAGGTTTCATAGTGAACTAAAGTGTGAAATAGGTCCAATTCCATCTCCCAAAAGGTGGAGCCCTATCCTATTTCCATTTTTCTCACTATCATTTCATGGACTTACGTATTGGTAAATAATTATTAAATCTTTATTTCCAATTCCATTTTTGATTTTTCAAATATTATTGCAAAATAGGAAAATTAAATACACAATTAGGCCCAAGCACATGAGGGGGAGCTAAACCCAGTATGAAATTGTCAAGGGTGACAATTTACAATGCTACATGTAGCCCCAACTTTAGTGGGAGTATGAATTTATGCTCAGAATCACATTAAAATGAGAATAAGCCAAGAAGGGTTCAATTATCCAAACATTGAAGAGTAGGATAATGCTGAATCTGGGGGACCCCCTGGCCCCTAGACTCAAGATCATATGGTAAAATAATGTTGGAGGAAAGGAAAACATACATGAGGTCCAATGTAGCATGAAAAATACAAAGAATACACCATGAAGATACATCACAAAACATAATAAAAATATAAACATGATGTAAAATAATGAGGACACAAAGAAAACACACAAAAACAAGGAAAATATATAACAATTACAAAAAAAACACATGATTAGTAATAATCGATTGAGTTAGTAATGAAAAAAGACCCAATTCTAATTTTGTCTCAAATACTAAATGTTATCTCTCGAGTATGATGTTAGACAAGATTGTGCTCCCATGAGGACCAAAAAGTTGTGTTATGCTAGATCACTATATGAGCTACATAGAGCTATTGGCTAACAATCTACTTTATGCTAGGTGTCCATACAATATGATGGGTTTGACAAGGCTAAAAAGATGCATTATGCTAGTTAACTCATGAAATAGATGGCTCCATTGTAAAGGAAGGTGTGTTATGCTAGGTGGCCAAGTTAAAAATTCTCAAGTACATGAATCAACAAGTTAAAATATACCAAATACATGGACTATTTTGCAAATCATTCCTTAGGGAATGCATAAAAGTAACATTATAGGGGATCATTCAACATCATAGGGGATGAATCACCTTAGGGGGTGTACACAAGTTTAATGTCATGGGGGACCATTTGAAATAAAAAGGTACAAATCACCTTAGGGGATGTATAAAATTTTAACATCATGGGGGATGAAACCATAAATCATACCTTAGGGGGAAATATAAATAACACCACCACAAAGGGTGCATGCCCAAAAAATGATCATGTACTATACTTCCTAGGACACTATTTAATGCATGGGAGGTCACACCTTAGGGAGTATCATATATGATACCACCACAAAAAGAGAAATAATCATGGAATAAATAACCACACCTTAGGGCATATCATATATGACATCTCCACTAAAATAATACTACTCATGGAATGAAGAGCCAGGCCTTAGAGATTATTAAGAATACTACTACCACTAAGGAGACACTAATATGAATTGAGGAGGCCACACTCTAGGGAATACCATTCTTAATATCACAAATAAATGGGCATCACATGAAGATGTAAGACCACACTTTAGGGGTGTAGTCTAGGAAATAGTATACCCTTTACAATTTCACACTTTATTTGGGTCCCCTAATTAATTGGACTTAATTAAGCTTCTAATTTTCCCAATTATTCATTCCAAAGCCTTATTTATCTCATTTTCCGAAAGTGAAACCAACATAATCTAATGAATACAATTAATATTTTAATGACATTGGTGAATGAGTGTCCCATATTTTTATGCCTGGACCCATTCATCCAAGGGAAAATGGATCACCTCCAAGTCCTAGGACCTATTTTTAAATATGATTTTGGTATTATTTTAATGATTCAAATTTCATATGCAATTATCGACTTTTGGAATCTAATTTTTGAGATATTAGATAAAAACCTATAAATACATAGTCTTTTTATCAATTCAAATCCAAGAAGCACTCTAACATGCATGATAAAACATTCTTAAGAGAAAATATTATTGCCAAAAGCATTCAAGAGAATATTTATCCATCATTTTTTGCAGCATTCAAGATCCTATCATCATGTTCAAGCTTATGTGTGTTGATCTTGTGAAGACTAATATGCATTTTTCATCCTCAAAGCATCCAAGCATTCAACTATCCAAAAAATCAAGAAAAGAAAGATCAAGTACTTGGAGTGATATGTTTGACTTCATTCCTCTAAGGGAAGCCATTGAAGGTTTGGTTAGTTGTAGAAAGCAAGTTTTCATTCATCATTTCTTTCTCCATTTTCATTATCTTTCCATCAAGGTTTAATTTACAAACATGGGGGTTGACTAAGTCAAACCCCCATTAAAACAAAATAATTTTTTGATCTTGGTATGTGAATATTATAGGTTGAAGGAGGGTTGAAGATATTGAAGAGAAATTTTACAATCTTGCATTTGTTGCATTAATATTGTCAAGTCACAAAAACTCTGGTTTAAAATTTATTTCTATCTTTTTGATGGTGAAACCTATGCAAATTAGAAGCTAAGATCCTACCTCAGAGGACTACAAAAATGATTGTTAGGACCCCTAAATAAGACCCATTCGCCCTTGGGAAAACCTATCCTTCAAAAAATCTTAAATCCAACTTTTGGTGATTGGTACATGTGTCCTAACTCTTCTTAGATCTACCTGCAAAATGTGGTTTTAGTTTTTGTACTTTCAAGAATTTACATTTCATGTTTTAGGTCTTATAGTTCATTTATTTTAGGCATTGCATATCATTTCAAATTGGTTTCAGATCTATCCCATTGTCTTATTGCCATAAAGTAACTAAGATATAGGTATGATTGACTCACCTTTGAGGTTGAAAGTCAATCTCTACTCCTTGTGATCTCTTTCCTAATGAAATGCAACTAGGGAAAGACACCTATTTTGGATCTTGAAGGTCCTATCTAGGGAACTCCTTTCCCAACATTTCATTTTGGTGAACCTAAAATTTCACATCATACCTTTTTTTGATTTGGAGATCTTTGAAACCATATATCTAGGTTTTTCAGCATCTTGCATTGCATTTAGGGTTACATATTGCATGTTTGCATCATTTAAATTCATAAAAATCTAAAAATATTGCATACTTTCTACATAATAGCTTGGAATGAATTGTGTCTTAGTCATTAAGATCAAATTTTATCCAAAATTGCATTATGAAAAATTATCATTTTGTTCATACATTGTCATAAAATTGTATTTACATTTTCACCATATTTCTAGGAAAACCATCATTTAAGAATCTATGTTTTGTTAGGAAAAATGAGCTTAAACATTAAGTTAAATAGTTAGAATTTAATTTTTTTAACCATTTTCCTACGACTCATTCACCCTAGGGTGAACTTGTCCTTGTATAGGTACTTTGCAAAAAAAATTCATAATGTTTTATCTCTATTTAATTAGTTTGTTTCAACCTCTAGATCTCTATTTCAGTTTCTAAAATTGCATAATCTAGAATTTGTTTTCATCTAGTTCAATAGGTGTAAAACAATGTATTATTTTAAATTAAAATTGACATCTAAAAGTAATCATTTTCAGGTATTTGTATATAAAATTAGTTAATTATCATATTTCAGACCTGAAAGTTGCATTAAATATCCATTCATTTCATATTCAAAGCAGAGTATCATCATGGACATGTGTTTTTGTAAAATATGGATAACTCTAAAATCTTTGGTTGATGTTTCAAGTTGTGTATTTTGTAATTATCCTAATTCAATTGAAAAAAATCATGAACCTTGACCTCCTAATGAATTTCCTCAGGAGATAAACATCTTATTCCAAGATGAAGATAACATCCAAGAATTCATACAAAAATCTGTGTAACCTTGAGAATAATGCATCCTTCTATCCCTCCATGCAATGAACAACACTTCCTATCATCACACCACTTGACATGTTCAACCTTTTGCATCTTAAAATTGAATCACAAAGCAAGCCTCATCCATCAAACATAGACGACCTCATTGATAATCACAACATTGATACTATTCTATCCTATGCTCATAAAGTTATTAATACACCCATCAACCTAGAAGAGAGTTATGGTCAAGGCTTTAGAATCTTAAGTAAACAAGGATGTGACATAAAAAATGAGCATGAGATTGATAAATTATTATAAAAACCATCAACAAACACCAAGGGATTAGGATATCAAGATCCCCCCTCCATATCAACCAATTTCCAAATCAAGTACGAAACCCAAGCCCTGTAAACTTAAGAAGCTACCATTTTTACATACTATAACTAAGACTGAACAAAAAATGGATAAGCTTCTCCATTTTTACATACTATAACTGAGATTAAACTCTTAGAGATCTTATTGATGACTGTTATTCTTTAAAGAATATGATGGATGAAAATGATATTATCCATATAATTGGATAGCATGCACACACTTTTCTCCTTGTCATGTGATAGTAGTAGAATCATAGAATATTCCCAGTTACATGTATTACACTTTATGTAAAGAATTATTTCTATATTGCAAGGAGCACAATATAATGACTTATCTCATTTCATCCTTTTCCTACATCTTTGGTGGGGCAATGGGTTTGATAGCCTTCTCCTAGTATGTCATTTTTTGTTGCTCCTTTGGATAGTCATCCACCTTCCGTACATGATGAACATGATTTGGATGTGTATGACCTACTATAGGTTGGATCACATGTGACATAATATTTTTATTTTCTATGTTCTTTGTGATTGCATGTATGTAATGTGACCCCCCATATTTTTTTGCTTGGTGTGCCTTCATTTTTATGAGTTTTCTTTGGATGAACTTTGTTTCTTTCTTGGTACAAGGAAATAAAGGAAACAAAACATGTCATGAAATTCTTTTATCTGTATCTACATTCTTCTATCTATCATAATCATTGTCTTGTGTTTTCCTTTTGGGGATGATGCAAAGTGTTGAGACATTTAGGTCTCTGCCATGTTGATGTAAATTGATTGTTTGTCTTCTATCTCTTTATGTTCCTTTCTTCTTTTGTGTTCATTGTTCCACAAGGTATTTTGGGAATGATGATGGCTCCAATATCTATTATATCACTATAGAAAAGACATGAACTAACCTTGAATCCATCGATCCCTTATGTTATCTTTTGAGATTGCATGTGGGGGTAAAAACCCTCCTTTTTCATGATGTAACTTTATTTGGAAACATATGATTGACATAGGGCTTTCAAACTAATCTCTCATGGCCTCTTGTCAATTGGCATATATCATTTCAACTTTAAAGTAATTGCTCACAATATGGTGTTTAGGGATTCCTTTAAATTGTGGGCATACATTGGCATTATTACATTGGAATTCTCATTTTATCATGAACATAATGACATATTTTCTTCAGTTTTATTCGCAAAGGTTGGACTTAGTGTAGTGTTGGTATATTATTGAACATTTTGGCACTAACTTATGGGTACAGATTTACCCATGTGCCACCATTTGTTATGGGTACACACCTTATAGACCTAGTGTGTTTTTTCATCCCACCTTTGTGGCTCACCTAGTGTATACCATAATTACACTAGCCCTTTTGAGTTTATTTTCATGGGAACCTAGCATAACTCAACTTGCTTTCTAGTGGATCCATGAGCATGTTTGATGGAAAACGGTGCAACCATGGCTAGTCTATCCCTTTTGCATTAGATTCAACATTATATGCTTGTGTATTTTTTCTTGTTGCATGTACCTTACACATATTGTGTGTCCCTTTGTCCTTATGTTGGTTTTCCATGGGATCTTCAATCCTTGGGGCTTGATTGTTCTCCATAATCTTTGTCATCCTATCTTTCTAGTATGTGTACACTTGAACCTCTCTTGATGGATATTTTTCTACTTTAGTGTGAGTCTCAGCATAAGTTCATACTCTCACTAAAGAGGGGGCTAAATGTAGTGTAGGTAATTATATACCCTTTACAATTTCACACTTTATTTGGGTCCCTTAATTAATTATACTTAATTAAGCTTCTAATTTTCCAAATTATGCATTCCAAAGCCTTATTTATCCCATTTTATGAAAGAGAAACCAACATTTAATAAATGAAATTAATATTTTATTAACATTGGAGAATGAGTGTCCTAAATTTTTAGGCTAGGAACCATTCTCCCAAGGGTGAATGGGTCCCCTCCAAGTTCCAAGACTGATTTTTAAATATATTTTTGGTAGTATTTTTATGATTGAAATTTCATATGCAATTATCGACTTTTGGAATCTAATTTTTAGGAAATCAGATAAACACCTATAAACACATAGTCTCCATATTAATTCAAATCTAAGAAGAATTCTAACACATGATCAACCATTCTTAAGAGAAAATATTATTGTTAAAAGCATTCTAGGGAAAATTTCAGTAATTTGTTGTAGCATTCAAGATCCTATCATCATATTCAAGCTTATGTGTGTTCATCTTGTGAAGGCTAATATGCATTGTTGATCCTCAAAGAATCCAAGCATTCAAGTATCCAAAAAATCACGCAAAGCAAGATCAATTCCTTGGAGTGATGTGTTTGAATTCATTCCTCTAAGGGAAGCCATTGAAGGTTTGGTGAGTTGTAGCAAGCAAGTGTTCATTCATAATTTTCTGCTGCATTGTGGGTATGTGTAGGATCGTCATGAAAAAAATAGGCCCTTTAGTGGCAATGAAAATTCAGAAAAATCAGAGTTAGGCAACTTGATGTAAAAATTTGAATAAGTTATCTATAATATTTCAAAAATATGTAAGAATAGAATCTGTAGAAAATTGAATCTAGTTTCTAAACTACTAGGTTTTTAAAAAAAAAAAACCTATTTGGTGAAAATTTGAAATTTCAATGCAATAGCACTTAAATTTCAGGGAAAAAACAAGAAGTAGGTGTCTATCTAACCACCCTAACCACAATAAAATGATAATACTTTTTTATAAAATTTTAGATATAAGTAGCGGACTCATGTCCCAATGTGATGCATATTTTTTTTTATTTCTTTTCCAAGTAAATAATTAATTATTAATTTTTTATTACAAATTTTAAAAAATATAAAAGCTCATATGTCTGACCACCTTAACTTGGTCAAAAATTCATGAAATTCATTTCTTTTTTTAATCCTATAGTATGTGAAGCATATAATGTGACACATGTTTCAAATTCAAAAAATGTGATATTTTTTGAAAGTTATAGATTTTTTTCAATCAGCCCATCAATCAAGACTTTAGTCATAATTCAAATAGAAAATGAATAATAATTATTTATTAAATTCAAAGTAAAGCATAATTTATATCGGTGGAAAGCTAAGAATCTCCTTTAAAAACCATTTTCGCTTAATCAATTTTAGTTTAAAAAAAGGTCGTCAGCTACATACCCTACACATACCCATCATATCGCCAATTTTTGGCCCATCATGATCCTACACTTCCCCCCTTCATTATCTTTCCATCAAGGTGTAATTTCCAAACATGCCTGTGACTAAGGAAAACCCCAATTCAAACAAAACAATATTTCCCTCTTTGTATGTGTAGATTATAGGTTGAAGAAGGATTAAAGATATTGAAGAGAAATTTTACAATCCTATATTTGTTGCATTCATTGTTGTCAAGTCACGAAAACTCATATTTATAATTTATTTTTGGCTTTCTGGTGGCATAACCTATACAAAACATAAGCTAAGACCCTACCTTAGATGACTACAAAAAGAATTTTCAAAACCTCTAACCAAGACTCATTCACCCTATACCAAATATATCCTTTAATAAAGCTCAAATCCTACTTTTGGTGATTGGTAAATGTGTGCTAACCCTTCTCAGATCTACATGTAAATTGTTGTTTCACTTTCTATACTTTCAATAATTTGAATTTCATGTTCTAGGCCTTATAGTTCATTTAGTTTGGGTATTGCATATTATTTAAAATTGGTTTTAGATCTATCCCATTATCCTATTGCTCTAAAGGAATTGAGATCCAGGTTTGATTGACTTACCTTTGACGTTGAAAGTCAATATATTGATGCAAATGAAGGAGAAATACTTTAAACAACTTTCCTATCACCTTCAAACACCGTGTCTACTCCTTATGATATCTTTATTAATGAAATTCTCCTCGGGAAAGAAACCTATTGTGGATATTTAAGGTCATGTTGATGGGTGTTTTTGCACCTTCTCAACATAGGTAGCACACAAGTATGTTGCCTCTCTTGAAAGGTAATTTCTACAACTAAGTTTCAGAAATCACCCCAAGGCCTCTTGAGTGTTAGGTCATGACAATGCTTGGAATAGCTCAATTGGTTGATGTGATTTTATAGTAATTATAGGGTGGCCTTTATGGTTTACAAAGTGTGATAAGTTGGGTTTACAAATGGAGTTTAAAAGTGTTGGAAGTGAATGAAGAGTGGCTACCCACTCAGAACAACAAGTTGAAACACACTATGTTCATCAAATTTATCATTGTGGTGATGCTTGGAATCCCACTCTAACAAAGGACTAAAAGAAATAGCGAAAGAGGAAAGGGTGAGAGAAGCTAATCTAAATCTTAGCTATGAATGAATAGTAACAGTGGAGGATGCTACAGTAGATAGACTCCCACAACCAAGTTTTTCTTGACCAAGAGAACCTATAGCTACACAAAACTAGCGCAATCTTCTAAGGCCTACAAATTTTCAAATTGTGCATTCACCGCATGAACATAAAATTGAACTAAGTTGCAACAACACTAAATAGCTCATACTAGCTTTGCAAAGTGATTCATCATCAACAAATCACAAAAAGCATGAGCTTGGGAGTTCATCAAATACTATAACAACATTCACCATTAAAGCCATTCAAAAAACTAAAACTAACATGGATGTTGAATCATGCATGCATAATGAACAAATTTAAAGAAAACATCCAAAATAATGCAATGCATCCTTTTATTGCAGCAAAAATCCCTTTACACCAATTCACCAACACTTACAAATGGAGAAAGCCCCTATTTACAGTTTTCCAAAGCCCAAATGAATGGCCAAGATTAATTTACATTGTGTGGCCCAAATTCATTACAAATTAGGGTTTCACCTACCCCCAAATATTTTATAATTTAAAATAGACTATTTTGTCCTTTTCCCTATTCTTTCTTGTAGCCTATTTTTTCTTTTAGTTACTATAGTTTTTTTGTCTTCTAGATGCCTTCTCTAATTTGGCTAAAAACTATTGAAGTTTTTCCTCTATCTAATATATTTACAACATTATTTTAGCCAATTGAATGGGTCTTGTTACCGATTTGTGCTACAGAGAAGTAGGTATACTACTCTTCATCTGGGTGGACAACTCTTGACAATCATCATCATTTGATGGAAAATAAAATAGCTGCCTTTTGCTCCTTGTTTGAAATAATTTCTCAACTTGGTATTGCCTAACATAGATTCTTAAGCAGGCTTATTTAATTAGGTAGAACTCCCCTTAATGTCAATTTTCTGATAAGTGACTCCTTTGGTGGTCACAATCACCCGCTAAGCATAGAAAAATATATGCCTTTAGCATGGTTCCATGAATCCTGCATACAAGAGGTGCAGTAAGTGCTTTCATATGTAAATCAAGGAAAATGTTAGTCAAATCTTGCAAACTCATTGTTAGATCCATCCATGCATCATTAAAAAATCATAATATTCATCATTGTTCCACATCTAGAGCTCAATTGGAACATAAACATAAATGCAAGTTCAGGGGTGAGGGATTTCCCTAGGTCAAAAGCAATTCGTAGCCGCTAGGAGTAGGACAACGCCAAGGCCATGGAGAACCACATGTAGTTGCCTATAGTAGAAAGTTCCACATGGTGAACTTGGTGATTAAATTCCATGTGAGGCACTTTGGCATGTGTACAAATCAATTATAAGGCACTTGAAGTTACCAGGTTAAGCTTGATGCATTTGTGGGTCTAAGGAATGCAAGTGTAGGAAGGTTGAAGGATGTTTGGATTCTCCTTCGTTAAGCAATGGAATTTAGAGCACAACAACCCATAGGCGGAAGTCTACACTGTAGGACTAGCGGGTACCTTAGACTTTAAGGGCTATGTGCAAAATTTTGACCAATTTAGGAGATGTGGGAGGGAACTACCGGTCTACCATCTTATGTTCGCCATTAGGAACGACATTAGAGGGATGGCGGTGAAAGGAAAAATCTTCTAAGGAATGATTAAGCAAGGAGGAAATTGGGTCATGAGACACTTGAAGTTGTTAGATGATGCTTTGACGCTCTTGCAAGTTTGAATGATGCAGGTGTCATGAGGTGGAAAGGAATTAAAGCTCAGCCATTACACAACATTTAGGAGATGACAACCTGCATGCAGAGTTTTAGAAAGCCACAAATCTTAGCAATTTTGAGTTTTTCCAAATTTAGCACATGGAAGATGCATTAGAAGGGTGCCTAGACCTATTCCTCAATGATTTGGCCCTTTTCAAAAAATGTAGAAATCTAGAATGCAAAAGCTAGAGGGTTTGTTGCCTTAAAAATTACATTGAGAACATGGAAACCTGTGGATGACAATGGAGGGACGATGACCCGTAAAGAAATCCTCGTGGATGGCAGTAAAGGGACAACAACCTGCAAATAAATTCTTGTGGATGACAATGGAGGGATAGTGGCCCACAAAGAAATTCCCATGGAAAATGATGGAGGAATGGTGACTTGCATTGAATTTCTCATGGATGGAGATGGAGGGGTGGCAGACCGCAAAGAAATTCTTGCAACTTCACAAAACTTAGTAAATTTGAGATTTTTCAATTTTAGCACATGGGAAAAGGGGGAGAAAGAGTTCCAAGACATATTTCCTTAAGATTTGACTCATTTTGAAAAATGTGGAAATTTGGAATGTGGAAGATGAAGGGTTTGTTGCCCTTTACAATGGCATTACTCAAATGAACTTCCACAAACAAACTTTCGTGAGCAAGTTTCCACAGTGAAATTTCTATAATGTCTAAGAACATGGAAAAATTGATGCAAACCCCTTTAGGTATGTGAAGACACTCATTTTATGGGCCCTAGATGATGAAAACTTGAAGTTTGCACCCTTTTTGGAAATGGAAATATTTGGAAGGGGGAAGTTGGAGGGTCCGCCACCCTAAAAATGACAATCCATACATAAAAAACCACACATGGTGACCTATAAATAAATTTCCATAGACGGTGATGGAGGGATGGTGACCTGCAAATAAATTCTCATAGACGATGATAGAGGGATAGTAAACCACAATGAAATTCCACAAATGGTGAGAAAGGGACGACATTCCCGTGGAAGACAATGGAGGGATGATGACCTAGAAATAAATTCCCATGGATGATGATGGAGGGATGATGACCCATGAAGAAATTCCCATGGATGGCGATAGAGGGATGGTGATCTGCAAATAAATTCCCACAAAAGACAATGGAGGGACAACAACCCACAAAGAAATTCCCGCAACTTCCCAAAACTTAACAAAACCTTGGAATTTCACTTAGGAATCATAGGAACATCCCAAATCCAAAGGAAACTTGCTTGAAAAGTCAAAAAATGAAGGAAAAAGCAAAGCAAGCGAGAAGGGACCAAGCTAGTAGGAGGAAGGAAAAAAAGCAAAAAAAAGGGGGGGTCCTTGTCTTTGGCGGGGCGTGTGTGCAAAATATGCACATGTCCTATTTAGGGAACCCATTTCATAACATATCAAGGGGATATCATACATAATACCACCACTAAAGGGGCCATATTGCTTAAATTCTTAAAATTTGGCACTAATAGATAAGGGAATAAGACCCCCTTTAAAATGTTAGTGTACTTTCTACACTAATATTTTAAGGATGATAATAAAAATTTCATAGAGCAAGGAGAAACACCATAGTAATTAATTTAATATTTTATGAATTGACATCAATTCCATATAATTGTATTAACTATTATAAATTTTTCTTTAAAGAAAAATTCTCATTAGTAGAATGACCAAATTTTTTGTTATATGCACAAAAAGAAAAGAAAAAGGTTGTTTTCTTATCGTATTTCCTTTCACAAATAGGTGGTAGAGTGATTAATTCCCATTGCAAAAACATACATAATGTATGTTCTATTTTAGACAAGGGATGTGGAGCAAGGAGGAGACCATCTCGATCTGGACCATGAGGTGGTGGTGGGTTTAAAGATGGAGTAAATGTCTTATGTAAAGGTGGAGGAACTTGGTAAACAATACCTATTGTAGAGTCTTTTGGTTTTTGTTTGAAAAGAGTAACAATTTTATGTTCTTTCATTATATCACAACCTTGTTTAGAGAGAATCTTAAATCCATGACCATAGCAATTTTCTAAATCAATTGGTGTGTCACTAAATTTGTTTGCATAGAATGGATGAGTATTTTTGGGAACATGTTAGTTTTTATTGGCATTAGAAAAGGCCTTTATACATAATCGGTGAGGGATGAATTGTAAAGGATTCTCTTTGTGAGAAGCATAAATAATGTCAAATGATGGTATAGTAGGATTTTTGGATTTTTGGTTAGTGTGATTAGGAAAATAGGTTATTTAAGGATAATATTGAATTTGAGGTAAGGTAATTTATTGTTTGGAGAGCTATCAATGATATATTCATCTTACAACAAGATATCCTCACTAGGAGGAAATGCATTGGGTGGAAAGGATACATGAGCCTCATCACTTGTTGAAGAACCATTACCAAAGACACAACATGAAACATCAACCAAACACTTTGAAGAAGAAATAATTTTTCCAAAGCACTCATAAATTGTGAAAGCTTTGTACTAACAATTATATGCACCAAGAAAATAATTGTTAGAAAATAGTGAAAAAATAAATTAGGAATACATATGGACAAACATAAAGAGATCACTATCACCAAAAATATAGTCTAAATCAGTTAGGACAAGGGTACTAGGAGCCCAATACCTAATGAACTAAGTTTCAAAATTATAAAGATCTGAAAATAAATTTTTACATCTAAGGATCCTAATTTACAGATGATCAAATCTCATAGTAGGCATATTTTAAAAAATGCACATGATTTTAATTTTTCTATATGTAAAACACAATTATACAAGCAATTTGAGATTTTCCAAATAATATAATGTATTCCAAAAGTAATTTTTAGATTGTAAAATGCAATAATTGACTAAAACTAATTTGAAAAATCTAGAAATTTTATTTTTTCTATCTTTTGAGATGACAACATGATGTAGATTTTAACTTTTTCAACAACACATACATGTACTCATGATAATGTGGCAATGGAAAAAGTATCCCTCTACATTTTTGCACTTGATTTGGGAATGGTTAAAATTAAAATGAACCTAATATCTCCTTGATCTAGCTTTGTTATGTGTTTTACACATTCACATTGGATTTAGGGCCCTTTTAAGCTAAAAAGACCTAATTTTGCCTTAATTTAATGTTGTAAAGTGTATTTATTTTCACCTTTGCAATAAATTTGGAACCCTTGTAAACTAAATGGAATTAATTATGCCTTATTTAGGGTGTTGTAAAGTGTACCATTACACTTTCACACTAATGTAGGGCTTCTTTATGCTTTATTTGGCATTATTTTGCATCCACAAGCCTTAAATAATGCATATTTCTAAGGATAATCCTAATGTATATCAAGTAACCAATCAAAAATTAATGTTTTTGGATTGTTTGGCCTAGATTTAGAGATCTGGGACTCATAAACCACCTTGGAAATTTGAGTCCCACTTAGGTTTCAAGGCCTTGATCTAGATTTCACATCAATAAAGTGGGACTCATCCACCACAACTGGAATATGAGTCTTGTGTGGCTTAAACCTAAATTAAATTCAAATTCTTGGCATTATTTTTTTCTCCTATATCTGATGTCAGCTTGTAGTGTTGTAATTTTGAGGAATTTGGCATAAACAAGTATAAATACAAGATTATTTCACTCGTTTTCACTTAAGACTTCCAAGAGAGAATTCCTAATAGCAGGTTTGAGATTACAAGACTTTACAAGAGTATTCAAGGACATTCAAGAGCATATTGAAAGAATTCAAGGGAAAATCTCTTCATCATTTGTTGCAGTAATTCAAGATCCATCATCATGTCAAGATCCTAATGCATCAAACATGTTGTTGAGCCAGTGTTGTGATGCAACATTGAAGATCCATTTGTAAGCATCTTTTCATATCCATATTCAAGATGGAGATTGACATTTGAAATTTCCACTTCATGTTAGATTGTTGATTTACATCTCAAGACATCATTCAAGGTATCATTGTTCATTTTTCATGTTCATGTTTCATTGTTTCTTCATAATGTTTAATTACCTAAACAAGGTTTGACCAAGGAAAACCTCTATTTCCTAACAATCAACAAGTTTTTCTCTCTCTACATTTTTGATTGCAGATCTACGTGTCTTGGAGCTTGAAGGATCTTTAAAGATTAAGTTACAATATTGAAGAAACTTGTTAGAGTTGTCTCCTCACTTATAAGATCATAGAAAGTCACCTACAGGTTGCAAATCAAAGTTTCAAACCCAAAAATAAAGTGTGGAGGGAAGATCAGAGATTAGAGAGTAGATTCAGGTCTTAACTATCCAAAAAAGTAGAGTGGGACTGATACACCACTTGTGGCATATGAGTCCCAATACAACTAATTTTATAGATTTCAGTGCATTTAGATCAACTATTGCGAGATTCTAGTTTTGGAACAAAAACCCTAGTCTAGGACTAAATCACCTAGACTAGTGTATGAGTCTCATTGTGATGTAAGCAAAGGAAGAAAACTTACTCTCTCAATATCAACTCAACAAAACTCAAAAATAACTTTCATGTCATTTCAACTACGACTCAAACCTTCTTCACAAAGTCCACACCAAAATAGAGATTAATGGAAAAAAATCTTTAATATTCCTCAAAATACATTAGACATCAACAAAATATCTATCCCAGACCCTATCATCATCTTATTCACCTCAAACATAAAGACTTTTCAACTAACTGTCCAAAAATAGAAAATAGGCTTATTGAGACCACATAATCAAATAACCACACATTCCCAAGCTGATTTCAATTGATAATTCCATAAACATGTTCAAAATTACCTGCCCAATAAAACTAAACCATCTCCCACCCTTAACTCATGACACTTTATCAAACTCTAGCATCTTTTATTTCAAATCTGGACTATCAACTAGACTTCCTTGACATGATAGCCAATAAAACCATGACATCAAACCTTAATTTCACCAAGTCCTAACAAGAAAGGATTCCAACAACATCTATTCAATATTTTCAAAATAATAACACTCAAAAGAGACACAAAAATCCTAATCAAAACTCATAGAGTCTCATTGTACCTAGTTTTACCAGTTGTTTCTATCATTTACAGACTTAAGGATTATTGAATCTACTAATTCCCAACATAAATTCACTGATCCAATGCTTAAAAAACTTGGTATTTGTCTTGTAAAAGCTTATAAATCCTCTATATATCCATTACCATAAGCATTTTCATAAACCCTAAGTCAAATCCACATGCTACACTCTGTTTTAGCATTCTGTGTATAGATTACAGTCTTAAAACTCCATTCTTCACACATTAATCTTTCATAATTTGGTATAAGACTTCAAAAATATGAAAAAAAATTCTACAAAGAATATTCCCACCAAATATGAGAAAGACTCAATGGATATAATGGGAGAAACAAAATTTACATGTTTACCCTAACTAGGGTTTTGAGAGTTTTATGGAAAATTGCAATAAATTACTCAAATTTGCACCAATTTAAATGAAACCAAGTTTTTATGGAAGGTGATTGAGATTATCATCAATTTCAATCACTTATACATGCACATAGGCCCATACAGAGTTGTACACCTACAAAAAATAATAAAATTTTGAGAAAAATATGCACAAAACAAAGATTTTATTCATTCCAATTCTTATCTTCAATCACCCACACCTTCCAAAGTGTTTACAAAGAATTTTAAAGGAATTTAATAAATGACTCTTGAGTGTCTAATTACCTCCAATGATGAAAACTAACTTGACCTTTCACCTTCCAATTTTGGATCTATTTTGCAATTTTACATTTTAGATGACAACTTTTACATTCTTTTCAAATTTGACACAAAACATTAAATATTGACCTCCTGATGACCTAGACACATGAAAAATTATCAATTTAACCTTGATACAATGTTAAAACACCAAAATTGAATCATCCTTCAAAAATTTCATCATAGAAGCATGAGGTTGTCAGGGTGCTCCTGCACCATACTCCTGGCTAAATAAAATTTTAAGTCTTCTTGAATTTGAAGTTGTCAGAAAACCTACACCTCTTGTATGCTTTGCCTCTGATTGACCTTGAAATTGATCTTAATCATGTTCATTTTCACCTTAGGCTTGAACTTTTCCATGCAAATCAACTTCCTATCTTGCTTTTCAATTGAAATCAAATTCATTAGGCTTTGGTGCATCTCATTTTCTTGTTTCTCCCTTTGTCCTTTGATCTTCGATTTGTTCCATGTCCAAAGAGTTAGCATAAAAAAGAAATGACACATTAGTTTAATCACAATACCTCCATCTGTCTTCAACTCTTTGAAAATCTCAAAGGTCAAGTCATATTTGGTCATTTCTTCATCCAATCATATCACCAAAACAAGGTCTTCACTCTTTGAAATCAGGTCCTTCATCACTAGTTCTCCTTCATCTACATGTTTGGGAATAACTGCAATGTATTCATCCATAAACTCTTCTTTTGCATCTGCAAAAACTTCTTCTTCTATCATCTTCTTTTTCCTTTTCCTTCTTTTCACAATCATTTGAATGGGCCATACCACTTTCTTTCTCACTAATAAATTCCAACTAAATGCTTGTCTATACAATTTTTCCATCTTCATTCTAGACTCCTGGAACTCTTCATTAAATCTTCGTAAATCTTGCCTCAACTAGCTATCTCTTTGTCTAACTTCTCTTTCCTCTTTCTCTTTTTTCTTTCTTCCTTTGCCTACAAATATCTTCTCAAAATATCCATCTTCCCAAGCAAGTCTCTCCTTACTTCATTCTCTCTTAACTTTCTCTCCCTTCTCTTCGAAGCAACCAGGTTCCTCTTAACCTACAAAACACCACACCAAAAACACAACACCAAATCTCTTTTCCCAGAGCCTTCTAGCTTTGATCTTAAACTGATGTAAGCAAAGGAAGAAAACTCACTCTCTCAATCTCAAGTCAACAAAACTCAAGCAAATCCTTCATGTCCTTTCAACTAGGACTCAAACCTTCTTCACAAAGTCCATGCCAAAATAGAGATTAATGGCATAGTTCTTGAAGATTCCTCAAAATACATTAGACATCAACAAAATATCTATCTCAGACCCTATCATCATATTATTCATCTCAAACATAAATAATTTTCAAGTGACTGTCCAAAAACAACAAATAGGCCTATTTAGACCACATAATCAAATAACCACACATTCCCAAGCCCATTTCCATTGATAATTCCATAAAAATGATAAAATTTACTTGCCTAAGTAAACTAAACCATATCCCACACTTAACTCATGACACTTTATCAAACTCCAACATCTTTCATTTCAAATTTGGACTGCCAACTAGATTGCCTTGATAGGACAGTCAATAAAACCATGGCATAAACCTTAAATTCACCAAATCTTGACAAGAACTTATTCTAAAAACATCTATTCAACCTTTTCAAAACAATAACACTCAAAAGAGACAAAAATCCCAATCAAAACTCATAGATTCTCACTGTACCCAGTTTTACCACTTATTTCTATCATTTACTGACTTAGGGATTATTGAATCTAATAACTCCCAACATAAATTCACTGATCCAATGCTTTAAAAATTTTGTATTTTTATTTTACAAGCTTATAAATCCCTTATATATCATTACCATAAGCATTTTCATAAACCTTAAGTCAAATCCACATGCTACACGTTGTTTTATTAGTTTGTGTATAGATTACAATCTTAAAACTCCATTCTCCACACCTTAATCTTTAATAATTTGGTATAAAACTTCAAAAATATGAAAAAAAATGCTACAAAGAATGTTCCCACCAAATATGAGCAAGATTCAATGGATATAAAGGGAGAAACACAAAATTTATATGTTGTTTACCCTAACCAGGGTTTTGACAATTTAATGGATAATTGAAATAACTTACTCAACTTTGCAGCAATTTGCATGAAAAAAGTTTTTATGGAAGGTGATTGATCTTACCATCAAATTCAATCACTTATACATGCACATAGGCCCATATAGAGCCGTACACCTAGAAAAAATAGTAAATTTATGAGAAAGTATGCATAGAATAGAGATTTTATTCTTTCAAATTCTTATCTTCAATCACCCACACCTTGCAAAGTGTTTATAGAGATTTTTAAATTCATTTTATACATGACTCTTTAGTTTCTAACTACCTCCAATGAGGAAAACTAACTTGACCTTTCACCTTCCAAGTTGGCATCTTTTTTGCAATTTTACATTTTAGATGAAAACTTTTACATTCTTTCCAAATTAGACACAAAATATTAAATATTGACCTCATAATTACCTAGAAACATGAGAAATGATCAATTTAACCTTGATACAATATTAAAACACCAAAATTGAATCATCTTTCAAAAATTTCATCATAGAAGCATGAGGTTTGTCAGGGTGCTCCTACACCATAAGTCTGGAGGTTCATGTAATAATAATGAAGGAAGATTCCAGATTCATTACAAACTGATCTAAGCTATTCATTTCCATTTCCTTTAAAATTTTCATTTCATTTGCAAAGTTTGTAAGCAATATAAATTTTTTGTTGCATATGGAGCTTCCACAAAGGAGAATGGGATTGGGAATGTAGTGTTTTTTTTTTAATGAAGAGGAATTGTTAGATTGGATATCTTCTTTAGACAATTATTTTGAATGTGAAGAGATTCCAGAGGAGCAGAGAGTCAAGATTGCAAAAACAAAGCTCAAAGGTCATGCACTTTTATGGTGACATTATTTACAGTCAGAAAGAAGAAAGAAAGTAAAGTCTAAGATTATGGCATGGGACAAGATGGTAGATAACTTAAAAGGTAAGTTTCTCCCTTCAGATTGTTCAATTCAAATGTTTAAGAGATTGCAAAGTTTAAGGCAAAAGGAAATGGATGGAAAGGCATGCACTGAAGAATTTTATAGATTGAGTATGAGATCTAACTACAATGAAAATGAAGATGAAAAGATAGCTAGGTACTTGGGTGGCTTAAGAATGAATATATAGGATGAGTTGGCTTTGACAAATCCTAGGAGAATGGAGGAATGTTATCAAATGTCATTAAAGGATGAAGAAAAAGTAAAATGAAGAAAAAATAAAATAGTTAGTGGAAGAGGTAGCACAATGAGAGGAGGAAGATCTTTCTCTACTCCAAGACAAGCAACTGAAAATCAAGAAGAACCAAGCAAAAGAGATGAGCAAGTTGTAGACTTTAGAGGTGGTTATAGAGGCACAAGGGGTAGGTTTGGAGGTGGAAGGAATTCTAACACCTTTGCAGGTAGATGTTATCATTTTCAAGAGTATGGTCATCGTGCTTGGAAGTTCCTTGAGAAGGTTGGTTAAACTTCAAGTGGAGGAGAAGGGAAACTTGATAGGAGGAAACAAATTGTTCATGAAGATGAAGCTGAAAGTAGTTCAAGTTCCAATAGATTGGTTGCTACTCCTGAAGTTGGTGAGATGTTAATGATGAATAAACAAGTTTTGAAGACAACAAAGGAAAGAGAGATACTTCAAAGAAGAGCATTGTTTAAGACATCCTATAGATGTAAGAACAAGGTATGCAAAGTGATTGTTGATTCAAGTTGCACTAATAACATAGTGTTTAGTGAAATGGTGGAAAAGTTACATTTGTAAAGAGTACCTAGGGAAAGACCATATAAGGTATTATGGGTTAGTGATAATCAGTCTTTGGTGGTGAGTGAACAAGCTATAGTTGAATTTTAGATTGGATAGTATAGAGATGAAGTTCTTTGTGATATATTACCCATGATTTGTTGCCATATGTTGCTTGGAAGGACCTGGTAGTTTGACAGGCCAGCCTTATACAATGGAAGACAAAATACATACATAATTGAAAAGGATGGGAGAGAGTTCATTTTAACTCCATTGGTTGAGGAGACAAGAGAACAAGGTGAGATTATTGTGCTAGGGAGAAAGGAGTTTATTACTGTGGATGAGGGTAAGGATAAAGAGTTGATAGCTAGTGTTAAGCATGACAGAGGTAGGACAATAGACACAAGAAGAGAAAGTGATTTGCAATCAATTGTGAGGAAAAATGCTTTTGTGTTAAGAAAGAAGGTTGAAGGTAATGAGTTTCAGACTGGTAAAGTGCAAAGCAAGGTTGAAGAGCCTTTGGAAAGGAAAGTCAAGAGTGAAAGCATAATGATTGAGACTATTATGTTTCCTATAATAGGGAAAAATATGGACAAAAAGTTAAGAGATGTTATGATAGTGGTTGATGGTACTAGTAAAATAGTAAAAGAGAAGATAGTGAATTGTGATGATGATGTGACAGTGGGTTATCAGGTTGAAAATATAGAGGACAAGAAGGAAAAGGTTTGTGATGATGTTAGGATAGTGGAGCAGATAGAGGTAGGTCTGATAGAGATAGTTAAGGCTACTGGTACAAAAGTTTAAGTTTGATAGTGATAAAGTTATGGTTGAGAGGACTAGTGGACAGAGGATGGAACAAGAAACAAAGAGTAAGGTAATTACAGTTGGAAATTTTTTTAGTATAGATGAAAAGGAAGGTGAAATGACAATATTTGAAGTTGGGAAAGATGAGAAACACCCCACAGTATATAGTGAACAGTTGGATCAAGGTATATAAGTGTTGATGATTGTAAGAATGTCAAAGACAGTGAGAGACAAAAATTACATGAACCTAATGAAGGAGTTCTAGAAGGAAAAAATAATGTAAAGGGTAGAGGTGAACAAGTTATTGAACCAATTCCAAGAGACATGGAAAACTTTCAAATTGGGGTGTATGGTTGAGGGGCTCCATTAACCAAAAATTGTCAATTCAAGTTGCTAAGGTCTAGGCTTTAGATTTTGGGGTATTTTGTCTAGATAAGGTCAATATGACCATTTTGATGTTAAATAAGTCATTTGAGTTGTGTTTAGGCATCTAAGGAGTCATTAGTGTTAAATTTGCAAAAAATGCATTTTGTTGCAAATTTGTCAAAGATTAAAGTTACAAAATTACATTCTAAGGGAATATGAATAGTCAAATCAGTTCAAAGGGAAGTTAGGAAGTTGTATCCATTTATTTTTGGAGGGAATTTTTTTTAAAATCCATGCAGATCTCGAGGAGAAGGGGTTGAAACATTGTTGAAGTTTGAAACTTGAATAAAACTCTATTTTTTCTCCAATTTTCTGTTTTTTGTGAAGTTTTTTGGGACTGTACGGCTTGTACAACACTTTGATGATTCAAATTTATTTTAAATAGCATATTATATGGTTATAAACTTCTTTTGAATCAATTTTGAAGGGTTCTTATTGAATTTTGTGCATTTTATTGTCCAATTTCTAACACTAGCCTGAGTTTGCAGATTTAGGGGTTTGTGAGTCAATAATATGGCTTTTTGACCCATTCCTCTTATTTTTTTCACTATGGCTTGAGGAATGGGTTTGAAAAATATTTAAATAAGTGGGGAAATGTTGAATTAGTGTAGTGGAGGTCTAGAATGGAGTTGGGAATGAAGCCCTAAGAAGAGAATTTGTGTTTTCCATAAGAAAAAGAGTGGTTTTGATGTATCAAATTGAGTTTTGTGTTGGGGAAGCATTATTTTATGTTGAATTAAGTTTTATTAGACCATTTTAAACTTTTTTGAGGTGGTGTTATGTTTTGGTAAGGCTGGGAAGTGTATTTTTCAGTAATCCCTAGGTTTTGTGAACAAAAAGGAGGGTTTTGTGAATAGGCACATGGGTGTTTGTATTTATAACAAAAAGTGATGGATTCCTTAGTTTGAGAACATGGTAATTTCTGACCAAAATAGTTTAAAATTTTTGGAAGAGTTTAGAGAGTAGTCTCTTTCGAAAAGAGACCTAATTAGAGGCCTAAAAGGCATAAAAACCCTGATTTGAGAAAGTTGATACCAAATGATGAATGGTGATTTGTTAGTATGTTATTGCTTGTCAAAAGGGGTCGCTAAAATGGGTTAGGTTTTGGTCTGAAAGGTTGTGATTGTGAAGTTATACCCGATTGAGTAGTTTACCAATGCTACAAGGAATAGAGTGGAACTGAAGAGATTGAGTGAGTTTGAGGGTTTGTGGATTTGAAAATTGTTGTTGCTGGTTGGAATTGTGTTTTGTGTGGTTGTAGGACCCCCCTTGATTGCATCAAGTGGTATTAGAGCCAGGTTTCAGTCATGGGACCTGTGGGTTATGGGCCCACCACACTTCCGTTGTGCCACTCTGATTGAATTATTGCCATATGTTGAAGAACTTTGATGAGGAATTGTTTTGAATAATGTTCGGGAAATGGTCTAACCCTATTGTGTAGGAAAGTTTACACCTGTTTGAGGTGTTAAGAAGATGGAATGGGCTTGGTAATGTATATTTAATAGTTTATATGGTCTAAAGGGGCCTAATGGTTGTTTTGAATATTCTACTTAGAAGAGTTCATATATTTGAATTGTTTGTCTTGGGAATAGATTTTGATTCCATCATTTTGATGCTGTCTAAAGGTGTTTTTGAATCAAAAAATGGTTTTGAGTTACAGTGTACTCAATTTTGATGATTTGAGTCAAGTGATCACTAAAGGGAAAAGTTAAGTTGAAGATTTGAGATTAATTGAATGGGATGATTTTTCAATTGTTTTTTTTTGGATAAATTGAGGTTACTAAGGAGTTTGAAGGTCTTGGGAACTTTAGTTTGGTCAAAGTTGTAAGAATTCAGTTGCTTCCATTGTTTTATGAAGAATTCTAGTGAAATCATGAAGAATTAGAGGGATTGAATCCCTAATTGTAAAAATTGTAATCATGTGAATGATGGTTTCTTCCTTTGATTGCATCAGTACAAAAAGGGTGCTTCATTTTAGAGCACATAGACTAGTAAAATAGAGTGTATCATGTGGAGAAACACCAAAAAATTTATATGGGTATGTGCAGGATCATCATGGAAAAAATAGGCCCTTAAGTGGCGAAAAAATTCAGTAAAATTAGAGTTAGGAAAATTGATGTAAAAAATTGAATAAGTTATATATATTATTTCAAACATATGTAAGAATAGAATCTATAGAAAATTGAATGTAGTTTCTAAACTACTAGGTTTATTTAAAAAATAAAATCTATTTGGTGAAAATTTGAAATTTCAATGTAGTAGTAATTAAATTTCAGGGAAAAAATAAGTAGGTTTCTATCTCACCACCCTAGCGACAATAAAATGATAATATTTTTTTATAATATTTTAGATATAAGTAGAGTACTCATGTCCCAATGTGATGCATATTTTTTTGTAATTTTTTTCCAAGTAAATAAATAATTATGAATTTTTTATTAGAAATTTAAAAAAATATAAAACCTCGTATGTCTGACCACCTTAACTTGATCAAAACTTCATGAAATTAATTTTTTAATCCTATAGTATGGAAGCATAGAATGTGACACATGCTTCAGATTCAAAAATGTGATACCGTTTGAAAGCTCTAAATGTTTTTCAATCGGCATATTAATCAGGGCTTTAGTCGTAATTCAAATAGAAAATGAATAATAATTATTTATTAAATTCAAAGTAAAGCATAATTTATATTGGTGGAAAACTAAGAATCTCCTTTAAAAACCCTTTTCGTTTCATCAATTTTGGGTAAAAAAAAAGTCATCAGCCACATACCCTACACATACCCATCATATTGCCACTTTTTCGCCCATCATGATCTTACACATACCCATATTGCTTACAAAATTTGCAAATTAAATGAAAATTTTAAAGGAAATGGAAATGAATTGCTTACATCAGTTTGTAATGAATTTGGAATCTTCCTTCATTATTCTTACATCAACCTCTAGACTTGTGGTGTAGGAGTACAATGACAACCTCATGCTTCTATGATGAAATATTTGAAGGTTGATTCAATTTTCTTGTATCAAGGTTAAATTGATAATTTTTCATGTGTCTAGGTCATTAAGAGGTCAATATTTAATTTTTTACATCAAATTTTGAAAGAATGTAAAAGTTGCCATCTAAAATGTGAAATTGCAAAAAAGATGCAAAGTTGCAAGGTGAAAGGGAAGGTTAGTTTTCCTCATTGGAGGTAGTTATAAACTCAATAATCATGTATGAAATTCATTTAAAATTATTTGTAAACACTTTGGAAGGTGTGGGTGACTGAAGATAAGAATTGGAATGAATAAAATCTCTGTCCTATGCATATTTTCTCAAAAATTTATTATTTTCTGTAGGTGTATGGCTCTGTATGGGCCTATGTGCATGTATAAATTATTTAATTTGATGGTAATCTCAATAACCTTCCATAAAAACTTGGTTTCTTGCAAATCCGTGCAAAGTTGAGTAAGTTATTGTGATTTTCCATAAAACTGTCAAAACCCTGGTTAGGGTAAACAACAACTTGTAAATTTTGTGTTTCTCCTATTATATCCATTGAAACTTGCTCATATTTGGTGGGAATAATATTTGTTGCATTTTTTTTGATATTTTTGAATTTTTAGACCAAATGATTAAATATTAAGGTGTGGAGAATAGATTTTTAAGACTGTAATCTATACATAGACTGGTAAAAAAAAGTGTAGAATGTGGATTTGACTTAGGGTTTATGAAAATGCTAATGGTAATGGATATATAAGGGATTTATAAGCTTGTACAAGAAAAATACCAATTTTTTTAAGCATTGGATTAGTGAATTTATGTTGGGAGTTAGTAGATTCAATAAGCCCTAAGTCTGTAAATGATAGAAATAACTTGTAAAACTAGGTACAGTGAGAATCTATGTGTTTTGATTAGTAGTTTTGTGTCTCTTTTGAGTGTTATTGCTTTGAAAAGGTTGAATATATGTTGTTGGAATCATTTCTTGTCAGGATTTAGTGAATTTAAGGTTTGATGCCATGGTTTTATTGACCATCCTATCAAGGCAATCTAGTTGACAGTCCAAATTTGGAATCAAAGATGTTGGAGTTTGATAAAGTTTCACGAGTTAAGTGTGGGAGATGGTTTAGTTTGCTTGGGAAGGTAATTTTGAACATATTTATGGAATTATCAATGGAAATGGGCTTGGGAATGTGTGGTTTTTTGATTGTGTGGTCTAAATAGGCCTATTTGTTGTTTTTGGACAGTCACTTGAAAAGTCTTTATGTTTGAGATGAATAAGATGGTGATAAGGTCTGAGATAGGTATTTTGATGATTTCTATTGTATTTTGAGGAATCTTCAAGAATTTTTCCATTAATCTCTATTTTGGTGTGGACTTTGTGAAGAAGGTTTGAGTCCTAGCTGAAAGGACATGTAGGATTTGTTTGAGTTTTGTTGAGTTGAGATTGAGAGAGTGAGTTTTCTTCCTTTACTTACATTAGTTTGGTATCAAAGCTAGAAGGATTTAGGAAAAGAGATTTGGTGTTGTGCAGGTTAAGAAGAAACTAGTTGCTGCCAAGAGAAGGAAGAGAAAGTCAAGAGATAGTGAAGGAAGGAGAGACTTGCTTGTGAAGATGGATATTCTAAGAAGACATTTGCAGGCAGAGGAAGAAAGAAAAAAGATAAAGAGGCAAGAGAAGTTAGATAAAGAGATATCTGAGTTGAAGGAAGAATTGAGAATATTTGATGAATAGTTCCAAGAGTCTATAATGAATATGGAATAGTTGTATAGACAAGCATTCAATTGGAATTTATTGGTGAGAAAGAAAGTGGTATGGAACAGACTGGAAAATACATTCAAACAAGAAAGAGTTAGCATCACAAAGAAATGACACATTAGTTCAATCACAATACCTCCATCTGTCTTCAACTCTTTGCAAATCTCCAAGATTAAGTCATCTTTGATCATTTATTCATTCAATCTTATCACCAACTCAAGGTCTTCACTCTCTTAAATCAGCTCCTTCATCACTAGTTCCCCTTCATCTATATGCTTGGGAATAACTACAACATATTCATCCATAAACTCTTCTTTTGCATTTGCAAACACTTCTTCTTCTATCATCTTGTTTTTCCTTTTCCTTCCTTTGATAATCTTTTGAATGGGCCATACCACTTTCTTTCTCATTGATAAATTCAAATTGAATGCTTGTCTATACGACTGTTCCATCTTCATTATGGACCCCTAGAAATCTTCATGAAATCTTCTCAACTCTTGCTTCAACTCAACTCTCTTTTTCTAACTTCTCTTACCTCTTTCTCTTTTTTCTTTCTTCCTCTTCCTACAAATGTCTTCTCAAAATATACATCTTCACAAGCAAGTCTCTCCTCGCTTCAATCTCTCTTAACTTTCTCTTCCTTCTCTTGGTAGAAACTAGGTTCTTCTTAACCTGCACAACACCACAACACAAACACAACACCAAATCTCTTTTCCCAAAGCCTTCTAGCTCTGATACAAAACTAATGTAAGAAAAGGAAGAAAATTCACTCTCTCAATCTCAACTCAACAAAAATCAAACAAATTCTTCATGTCCTTTCAACTAGGACTCAAGCCTTCTTCACAAAGTCCACACCAAAACACAGATTAATGGAAAAATTCTTGAAGATTCCTCAATATACATTATACATCAACAAAATATCTATCTTAGACCCTATCATCATCTTATTCATCTGAAACATAAAGACTTTTCAAGTGACTGTCCAAAAACAACAAATAGGCCTATTTAGACCACACAATCAAATAACCACACATTCCCAAGCCCATTTCCATTGATAATTCCATAAATATGTTCAAAATTTCCTATCCAGGAAAACTAAATCTTCTTCCACACTTAACTCATGACACTTTATCAAACTCCAACATCTTTCATTTCAAATTTGGATTGTCAACTAGACTGCCTTGACAAGAAAATCAATAAAATCATGGCATCAAACCTTAAATTCACTAAATTATGAAAATAAAGGATTCCAAAAACATATATTCAACCTTTTCAAAACAATAACACTCAAAAGAGACACAAAAATCCTGGTCAAAACTCATAGATTCTCACTATACCTAGTTTTACTAGTTATTTCTATCATTTATAGACTTAGGGCTTATTGAATCTAACTCCCAACATAATTCATTGATCCAATGCTTCAAAAATTTGGCATTTGTCTTGTACAAGCTTATAAATCCCTTATATATCCATTACCATAAGAATTTTCATAAACCCTAAGTCAAATCCACATGCTACACTCTATTTTACCAGTCTATGTACAAATTATAGTCTTAAAACTTCATTCCCCAGACATTAATCTTTAATCACTTGGTCTAAAACCTCAAAAATATGAAAAAAAATTCTACAAAGAATATTACCACCAAATATGAGAAAGGTTCAATGGATATAATAGGAGAAACATAAAATTTACAAGTTGTTTATGCTAACCAGGGTTTTGACAGTTTTATGGAAAATCTCAATAATTTACCCAAGTTTGCAGAAATTTGCATGAAACCAAGTTTTTATGGAAGGTAATTGATATTATCATCAAATTCAATCACTTATACATGCACATAGGCCAATACAGAGCCGTACACCTGCAAAAACAATAAATTTATGAGAAAATATGCTTAAAATAGAGAATTTATTCATTCCAATTCTTATCTTCAATCACCTACACCTTCCAAAGTGTTTACAAATCCTTTTAAAGGAATTTTTATACATGAATATTGAGTTTTTAAATACCTCTAATGAGGAAAAATAACTTGACCTTTCACCTTCCAATTTTGCATCTTTTTTGCAATTTTACATTTTAGATGACAACTTTTACATTCTTTCCAAATTTGACAAAAATAAATAAATATGGACCTCCAAATGACCTAACATGAAAAATGATCAATTTAACCTTGATACAATGTTAAAACACCAAAATTGAATCATCGTTCAAAAATTTCATCATAGAAGCATGAGGTTGTCAGGGTGCTCCTACACCATAAGTTTGGAGGTTGATGTAAGAATAATGAAGGAAGATTCCAAATTCATTACAAACTAATGTAAGCAATTCATTTCCATTTCCTTTAAAAGTTTCATTTCATTTACAAATTTTGTAAGCAATATAAAATGTGTTGGTGTTTCTTCACATGCTATACTTTGTTTTACTAGTGTACAATACAAGTTGTTTACCCTAAGCATTCAAAATGTACATAAAGGTTTTAATGAGTTTTTTCAATGGTTATCAAGTCCTTCAAGAGCTATATTGTTTTAAAAAGGTGTTAGGGTGTATATAATTCCATTTATTGATTTGGTTTGGTGTATTGTTAAGTTTGATATCTTTGTTTATTGACTGTCATGTTTGGACATAGTTGCACAGTCCTATTTTGAAGTCAGTACATAAGGTTTAGGAATGGAGTATGATAAGATGGCATGAGTAAAGTGTGGGAGAGGGTTTAATTGATTTGTGCAGAGGTATTTGAATATTCTTGAAGCTTCCACAAAGGAGAATGGGCTTGGGAATTTAGTTTTGTTTTGTTGATGAGGCCTAAGTGGCCTAATGCTGATTTGGAAAGTCCACTTTGAGAAGTTCTTACAGTTGTGTTGCCTAAATTGGAAATGGGATCACGATTCAAGCATATTCAAAAATTTGGTGAAAGTTGCAAAAAAATTTAGGGTTTTGGAAAAAAATTTGATCTCATCATTCTTCTAGATGCACTATGTTTATTCTTAGTTTGTTATTTTGCATTTTAGTTTCATTTCTTAGGTCATTTAGTTAGGTTTTGCATGGTACTTTGCATGTTACATTAATTTCTTGTCTTTCCAAGCCCTAGCTTGGTGGTGAACCCATTTTTAGACTCTAATCAAACCCTAAGACATCCCTATTGCAGATCTCTTTCCCCTTTACATTCTTGGATTGAGATCTCTAGGGTTTCCTTGAATGAAACTTGAAGGAAATAGGTCTAGGTCCCTAAATCAAGCACCTAGTTTGTGTTCCACCTCCCAAAAAGGTGGCACACCTATTTCTATTGTTTTAGATAATTTTAAATACTTTCAAAATATTTTTAGAATTTATCATATGACCTAATGAATATTTTTTAGTGAAATTATTGACTAGATATTTCTTGCAACAATTGAAATTAAAACAATTTATCTTTTGAATTGAAAATTCTATGCAATTTTTTACGTTTTCAATTATTTTTATCACAATTTTCATGTGAAAATCATAACTTCAAACTTTTTAAAATTGTATGTAGATTTTAAGATGACCTAATTGAGATTTCAAAAGATTTTAGAGTGCACAAATTTCAAGGTCCACCAAAATGTGATATTGGAAAAAGGGATCTACGGTGAAAATCACACTCCTCCCAATATCACAAGGGAAAGGTGACTAAATTGATGTCAAATACCCACATGACTACTAGCCTCAATGGAAGAGATAGAATGGTGTTGCAAGGATGGAAAGAGGAATGAAAGTGTTGTTACTGATGTCAACCAATTAGCTAGTTATCTACTATTTTTTGTTGAAGGTATATGTTGAGGATATTGAGAAAATTGTATTAAAAGAAGATTACAGGTATTTGGCCATTGAGGGTGATGCCGGTACTTGTGAACTATGTTTTTCTATGTTCTAGTTGAAGTTCGGGAGACTTTTTGCTAGTCTAGATTTCTCTTTGATGAAGTCTTATGACTTGTGTTTCTATATTTTTGTTTCCTTGGTTCTATTGAAGATGGTTTTGACATTTGGAAGTATTGAGCTTAACTGATCTATGTGTTTTACACTAGTTTGTCTGATTGTGTGTCAAGCACAATCTTCAAAATTGATGAAGCATGTTGGATATATTATGGGTCCTAGTGAAGCATGTGTTTGGGTCACCCTCATTCTAATTCCACCCTAGGATTTTTGGCACTGACCTAATTTGAATTTGAAGTTGGATGGCCAATTTTGTATCTTTTCAAGGTTGGAGATAGTATAAATATAGAGTGTGCTAGAAATGAAAATTATACATAAGAAAAGAAGGAAGATAAGTGAAAGAGAAAATGTGACTTTGATGATATTCTGAAAGTGTGTGAGTTATGTGTGTGGTTGATTAGTGAGAAGCTTAATGTTGAGTTTCTAGATGCAGTGAGCAGAAGGTGAACTCTATCATTCATGCAAGTTGATTAGTGATTATGGTGGAATCCTTTGTTGCATTGGGATTGTTGTCTCTTTGTAACAAGTATTCTTTGTCTTCTTTGTATCTATGTGGAAGTGAGCCCTCTGGGTTGTAGCCTTGTGGACAGTGAGTCCTTATTTTAGGTAGTGAACCTTATCTCAGACAATGAGTCCTTATCTTGGGCATTGAGCCTTATTTTATCTAGTGAGCCTTTTTGTAATTGGTTTTGATATTTTTTATAGTGTGATTTAATACTCACCTTGGTTTTTTCCTCATTGGGGTTTCCACCTAAATCTGGTGTTATTTTGTTTGTGCATTAACATTTGATGGTTAATCACTTAATTAGTTTATGTGTTAGTTCTGATAATTGAATTTGAGGCTATAATCTATGACAACTGATTCACCCCCCCTCTCATTTGTATACTCACCTTGGTTTTTTCCTCATTGGGGTTTCCACCTAAATCTGGTGTTATTGTGTTTGTGCATTAACATTTGATGGTTAATCACTTAATTAGTTTATGTGTTAGTTCCGATAATTGAATTTGAGGCTATAATCTATGACAACTAATTCACCCCCCCTCTCATTTGTCCTATCCTACAATTCATATCAGAGCTTGGTTCCTTGGTGAAGAGCTTAACTACTTGAGGAAGGTCTAGGATGGCTAGCAAAATGGTATTTGATTATTCGAGGTTTGATGGAACTAATTATGGTATCGAGAAAGTACTGATTGAAGAATATCTAGAGTGGAGTATTGTAGATATGATATAGAGAAAGATTATAAGAATCCCTACACTCCTACTAATGTTATGAGTACACCTAAAGAAACTAGAGCACATGAAGTGAATAATAAGGAAAATTTCATCTTAAAGAATAGTTTAGTACATTATGAGTTGATTAAGGTTTAGAATTTGAAGATAGTTAAGGAAGTCTGGGATGCTTTAGAAAGAGCACACAATGGTGATTAAAGAGTAAAAGAGGAAAAAGTACAAAATTTGGAAACACAGTTTTATCTTATACATATGTCTAAACATGAGAATGTTAAAGCCTATGTATAGAGATTGGATGAGGTAGTGGCTAGAATGTGATCTCTTGGTGCTACTATAGATGGAACCAAAATTGTAAAGAAGATTCCCAGAACTCTTCCTAATGCTTATAGTGAAAAGGTGAGTGCTATTGAGAAGACTATAGACTATAAGACTTGTACTGAGTATTTTCTGCTAGGATTTTTCACATCTTATGAGATGAGGAAGTCGAATCTAAGAAGTGGAGGAAAAATAGAGACTACTTTTAAAGCTACAAAAATTGAAAATATGGATGAAGAAAACTTTGTAAGAAGAATGAGAAAATGCTCCAGTAAGTATGAAGGTAAATTTCCCTTTAAGTACTTTAGTTGTGGAGAAATTGGTCACTATGTTGCAAAGTGTTTGGAAAGACCTAACAAGAATAAACAAAGATATGAGAAAGAAAAGAAAGGAAAGAAGAATAATATAGCTTACTATGTTAATGAGAATGCTAGTATTTCAGATGAAGATTTAAAATATGAAGATCCAAATAAAAATGAATGCTTTTTCTTGGTAATTAAGGATGAACCTACTTCTACTAACTTAGAAAATCAACCAACACAAAGCCCTTCAGAGAAGGAGGAGAAAAATGAAGGTACAATTATCTCTACCCTACATACTAAATAGGAAAATAATTTTTGGGTAGTTGATAGTGATTGCTCACATCAAATGACTGGTGACAAGAGTAAGTTTGTGAATCTTGAGAAATATGATGGAGGTTTGGTTATGTTTGGAGATGATATTGGTGCTAAAATCTGTGGGATAGGTTCACTAAGTTTTGATGGAAAGCATCATACTGACGATGCTTACTATGTCAAGGGTTTAGGGAATAATATGTTGAGTGTTGGTCAGATGTGTAGAAAAGGATATGATCTTGTGTTTAAGGATGAGAAATGTGAGATCCGAAAAGGATCCAGAACATTGATTGCCATAGGAAATAAATTTGAAGGGAATATTTATCAACTTAAAGGTGTTGATGGATGATTTTTTATGGCTCAAATAAATGATAGCTTGGAAAGGATTAGTACTTTTCAGGCCATGAGAGATCTACCGAGAATTACAAAGCCTATAAATGCTATTTGTAGGAATTGTGAGTTCAAGAATCAAACAAGAAATCATTATAGATCAAGAGAACAATCTACTATTGGATTACTAGATTTGGTTCATACAGATCTTTGTGAAAGGTAATTTATTCTTTTAATTGATGATTATTCTAGATATAAACGGGTTGCATTTCTAAGAGAGAAATCAGATTCATTAGATAGATTCAAGGCATTCAAGGCTATGGCTGAAAACGAAGTGAATTTGAAGGTAAAATGCTTGAGATGTGATAGAGGTGGAGAATTCACCTCCCATGAGTTCAATATGTTTTGTGAAGTGCATGGAATAAAGAGAGAGTTATATACTATGCGAACCCCTTAGAAAAATGGAGTTGTTGAAAGGAAAAATAGAATGGTACAAGAAGTTGTTAGGTCAATGATCACTGAAGGCAGATTACCAAAACTTTATTGGAAAGAAGCCATTCACATTGCTATATATGTATTCAATCAAGTTTAGACAAGAGAAAATACAACAAAGAGTCCCTATGATCTATGCCATAGAAGAATTCCTATAGTTAAATATTTCAAGGTATTTGCAAGCAAATGCTATATCATAAGAGATGAAGAAACTTTGGGTAAGTTTGATGCAAGAAGTGATGAAGGAATATTTCTTGGATACTCTACTAAAAAAAAGGCATACAAATGTTTCAACAAAATATTGAGGAAAATTGTAGAAATCTCAAATGTGAAGGTTGATGAAATAGTGAAGAATTCTATCGATATTGATAGATATTTGTATGATGGACATGACTGTGCAAGAATAGAAGAAATTATGGAAGAAAAAGATAAAGATGGGCATAAAAAGAAGATTGAACATAATGAAAGAGAAGAACATGCTCTGGTGATGTCCCCTAGGACACTGAAATATGTACAGAGGAATCATTCAGAAAGTTAGATTATTGGAGGCAAGACAAAAGGTGTGTTAACTAGAAGCAAAGTTGCTACTAAACTAAATTTGTACTTATTCTCTGAGATTGAGCTGAAGTTAATAAGTGAAGCTTGTGAGGATGAACATTGGAAGGAAGCAATGAAAGAATAAATTTTGCAGATTGAGAAGAATCAAACTTGAGAATTTGTCCCAAGATCGGCAGACAAAAATATCATTAGATCAAAATGGGTATTTAGAAATATGTTGAATGAGAACGAGAAATTTTTTAGAAATAAAGCAAGGCTTGTGTGTAAAGGCTACTCACAAGTAGAAGGTATAAATTTTCAAGAGAATTTTTCCTACTAGCAAGAGTGGAAGCTATAAGGATGTTCTTGGCATTAGCTACTTATAAATATTTCAAAGTCTATTAGATGGATGTCAAATCAACATTTTTGAATGGTGAACTAGATGAAGAGGTCTACATGGAACAACTAGATGAATTTCAGTTAACAGATCAACTAGATATGGTGTGCAAATTGAAAAAAACTTTATATGGATTGAACCATGCTCCTAGAGCCTAGTATGCAAAGCTAGATAAGTAATTGAGTCAACAAGGATTTAACAAAGGTATGACAGATAGTAATTTGTATTTCAAGGTTGAAAATGAAAAAATATTGATTGTAGTTGCATATGTTCACAACATTATCTTTGGAGGAAATGAAAAGATGAGCAAGATGTTTGCGAAAGAGATGAAGAAATAATTTGAAATTTCTATGTTTGGTGAGATGAATTTCTTTCTTGGGCTACAAATTAGTCAAATAGAGAAAGGAATTTTCATTTCATAGTCTGTGTGAGAGATATCTTGAAATTTTTTGGGATGGACAGTTTCAAACTGATAAGTACTCCTATGGTGACTGGTTGCAAGTTGGGTAAAGATGATGATTCACCTAAGGTTGATTAGATAAAGTATAGATCTATGATTGATGGACTACTGTATTTGACTCTTACTAGACTAGATATTATGCATGTGATCTATCTTGTAGCTAGGTTTCAAGAAGATCCAATGGAAGCACAAGTTAATGTAGTGAAAAGAATATTTAGATATTTGAATGGAACTCCAAATTATGGATTATGGTATCTTAAAAATGTTGACTTTACACTTAGTGCTTATACATATGTAGATTGAGCCAGAAGTATAGATCACAAAAAGAATACATGGTTGAATAAGAAGCAAGATTCAGTCTCTGTGTCTATTATTGAAGTTGAGTATATTGTTGTGGCATCTTGTCATACACAAGTTTTATGGATGAAACAGACATTAAAGGATATCAAAGTGCTATATGACTACCTTATTTCTATCTTCTATGATAATAAAAGGGAAATTAACATTTTGAAGAATCTTGTAATGCATTTGAGAACAAAGCATATATCTATCAGGTATCATTTCTTGAGATAGAAGGTCATGGAGAATGAAGTCAAGCTTGAGTATGTTTCAACAAAGGACCAAATTATAGATATATTTACAAAGGCTTTTCCTAAAGGTACTTTTGAGTATCTTTAGGATAAGCTAGGGGTTATTGCTCCTCCTTTTATTAACTAAGATGTATTTGGAGATGCATCCGTCTAGTGGATTCATGGTTCTATATTTTTGGACTGATATTTTTGGTGGCTACCTCTCAAGAGGAGTAGGTAGTTTTAAGTGTTGTCATTATGAGTATTTTGTTTTCATTTCAAAGGAAGTTTCAATGAACATATCCTTTTCCTTTTCCATTGAAGTCAAAGGGGGAGAGAAAGAACATGTGAAAAAGAGGAGAGAAAGAACGTATGAAAAAGAGAGAAAGAGCATGTGAAAAAGAGGAGAGAGAGCATGTGAAAAGAAAAGAAAGCAGGTAATGAGGAAGATGATATTATAAAGGGGAGAAGCAAAACAAAAATCTTGAGAAGCATTTTGAGAACTAATATGGTGTCTGTTAGCTCTCAAAAATGTAGGTTTGAACCACAAAAGGTTGCCAAGCTTTCACGATGTTTCAGGGTAACAGAACAAGGTTTGAAACAATCAAACCTTCCACTCTTCAGGTGTTGCTAGAGGGTAAGTGCACAAAGTTGAGTCCACGAAATGTGAAAGTTTTTGCCTTAGGCAAAAAAATGAATTCGGCTTCTAAAAAACGGGATCCCGCTTTTTAATAAACGGGATCCCGTTTT
>VDFB02105785.1:153285457-153310194 GCA_007258455.2 Sequoia sempervirens | reverse complement strand
TATTTCAAAGGAAAAGTTAAATGATGCCAAGAGAAAGCATTTTGTATATGATCAAGAATTTTATGCGATAGTTCAAGCATTAAAGAAATGGAGACATTATTTGTTGCCAAAAGAATTTGTTCTATATACTGATCATCGGGCCTTACAGTACCTAAATAGTCAAGGAAAATTAAATCAGAGGTATATGAAATGGGTAGAGTTTTTGCAGAGTTATACCTTGTTTTGAAACATAGGAGTGGGAAGTCAAATAGGGTTGCAGATGCCTTAAGTATGAGGCATACATTGATAACAAAGATACAGATTGAAGTGGTTGGGTTCAATGAAATCAAGACACTGTATGCAGAAGATCCCGATTTGCAGAGGCTGAAAGCTTGTAAGGAACCTAGCTTACAAGGACAGACAAGATGAAGCTAGGATTTCCATAATCTGTGATGGCATGTTATTTAAGGGAAGTCAATTAGTATCCCGAGGAGTTCCATGAGGGAAAACCCGAGCAAAGTAGAAGCATAGTGGATGTAGGAAATGCATGATTTGGCCGATAAGACCATTGCCATTATTAGTGAGCATTATTATTGGTCTCAAATTGTCACAAGATGTGAAGAAGTTTGTGCAAAGTTGTAGGGTGTGTCAGATGGCTAAAGGAGTGAGCCAGAATACAGGCTTGTATCAGCCCTTACCTGTACCAGAGAGGCCTTGGGAGGATATAAGTATGGACTTTGTTCTTGGTTTGCCAAGGATGCAAAGAGGGAATGATTCAGTATTTGTGGTAGTTGACAGGTTTTCGAAGATGGCACATTTCATTCCATGTCAGAAGACCCATGATGCAGTCCACATTGCTGACTTGTGCTTCAAAGAGGTGGTGAGGCTACATGGTCCGCCAAAGAGTATTGTTTCAGATTGTGACACCAAATTTGTGGGGTACTTTTGGAGGACCTTGTGGAAGAAGTCAAGATAGAGTTGAAGTTCACCGCACACCATCCACAAACAACATTGGGCAAACAGAGGTTGTTAACAGGAGTCTGGGTAACCTACTGAGGTGTTTGGTAGGAGATAAACCCAAGGGATGGGACTTGATCTTACCCTAAGCAGAATTTTCTTACAATAATTCTGTCAACAGAAGCACTGGTAGATCACCATTCTAGATTGTGTATGGAGGTAGCCCCAAAATAGCTCTAGAATTGAGGAAGATGGACCAAGAGAAGAAAACAAGTGCTAAAGCTGAAGATTTTGCAGAACACATCAAGGATATACATGAGAAGGTAAAAGAACATATTAACAAGATGAATATGTAGTATAAGGCTAAGGCAGATCAAAAAGAGGAGGTAAGGAGTTTCCAGATTTGTGATGAAGTGATGGTCCACTTGAGGAAAGAAAGGTTTCCAGTGGGAACATATAACAAATTGAAGATGAAGAAGTTCGGTCCCTGTAAGATTTTGAAGAAGCATGATTTAGGGAATGCATACGAGGTAGAGTTGCCTGATGGAATCAATATTTCCCCTGTGTTCAACATTTCAGATTTGACAGAGTATCATGAAGGTGGCACAGAGGAAGTACCAATGATTGAACAATGTAGGATTCCAGCACCTACTTCAGAAAAGGAGGAGATTGAAGCAATCTTGGATAGTCGTGTGGGAAGGAGTACCAGAAACAGGCAGTATGAAGAATATCTGGTGAAATGGAGAGGAAGGCCTATTGAAGATTCATCCTAGCTATCTAAGGCAGTGGTTGACCAGTTGGGTTTTCCTCAACCGTTTGAGACGTGACGGGGTCACTTCTCAAATTACCCTAGGTGTCTGATGCAGGAGCATCCAGTGGTGTAAGGGCAATCTTGCATCACCCAAAAATAGTTAAGTTTCAAGTTTCTATTTTTTAGATGTTTTTACATTTTTGGATACCCTTTTCGTCATAATGAAATTCCCAATTTATGGTTTTTAATTTTGGTTCCTGGGTTGATAGATATTGTAGTTTTAGTTTCCCAGATTTGCACCTGAAAATCTTTCGAGTGGGATTTGAGGCACTTAGAGCTCCCGGACCGGCCCCAAAACTTGCCGAAATCATCATGGCAAATTTCAAGCACGTTCTTGACTTCGAGACCTTTCCAACGGTTCAAAGGGTTCATGAATCAGAGGCCTGGATCAAAAGTTATGACCCCGTGAAGTTGGCGCACTTTCTAGAAGATACCATTGCAAATGCTCTTTTGAAATTTGAACTTCATGTTGTAAATTTTTGGCGCCAAACTGCCTAAACTCAAATTGAATGTTGTTTTGTCTCCAAACAAATGAGGAGCTCTATTGATGGGCGGGTTTTCTAATCTTTGGGGTAACTTTTTAGGGACAAGCTCACATATTGTGAAAGGGTTATTCTATAGCTTTCTGTAGCTTGCATGTGTTGTAGAACTTGGGGATTTGAGGTCCTCTGCATGTAAGAAGTTCCATTTTCTGAATAATAAAATTATTCTCTTATTTTTGGGTTATTTTCCGTGTCTCGGGTTTGCGCCCTCATCAACTACTATGCATGGAAAAGGAATTTTAAAGAGGATAAGCAATAGTTGTCCATGCACTGGCAACCCTTAATCCTCTGTCTTTCAACTTGACCTATTTTGAGCTGTTACAATCTGGAACTCCAACCACTTTCCCCTATCAAAAACCTGGTTTTCTCTTGAATTCAACAGATTCCTCTTGAAGACACATATGCAATTCATCCTGTCACTGAAAGTTTTTAAAGAATCACCATGCTCAGCTTGGAACAACTTCCAAATAGTACTCAATAGTTTATATTCTCCATCATCAAATAAAAAATTGTTATCTTCAACATACAAAATATATGCATATAAAATATAACACTTTGTATTATCTCTCTCACTATTGTATATCATAAAGCATTCACTCAGCTATATTAGAATTTCACAATCAAAGTGCCCCTCTTGAGAAACAAAATGTTCTATTGTGTCAACACTGTCTGAAACACACAAATCTAAAAATCTTTTCACCTCTTTAGTATCATTATTTGAAATCAACATTAGATTATAACTCACATCTCCAATATCTAGCATATATGAATCAGTCAAATATGGAATTCTAGCATCCTTGGCATGCCAATAAACATCTTTTCCATATGAGTTAGAAATTCCAGAGTCACATACCTCATCCCAAATAGAAGTAGAGTTCTGACCAATACCAAAAGTATCACCATCATTCCAAGAAATACACAGGGAGTCAAAAAAATTTACACAAAGATTCTTCACTGTCACAACAAAAGTAAGCTAGAGAAAAAACTTCAAAATCTTCATCATGTGCACAACCCTGACATTTAGAAGTAAAAAAACCTACAATCTGTTCATTGACAAGTGAACAAGTCTCAATATTTTCATCACTATAGTTATAATCCTCACTTTTGTCATCATTAAACAGAAATTCAATACCATAAGGGAATGGAAAATCAGAAACATCATCAATGCAGTTACTTATTCCATCATTTTTCTTGTCTAAAATTGTTTCCTCCTTTTCATAGAATGGATTTGAGAACATCTGAAACTTACTCATTAACACACCTTGGAAAAAAATCATGTGATCTTCATTTAACTCTTCATCATACAATGAGTTTGAAAAAAATTGGAAATCACTTTCAAATGTACAAACCTATTCTTTATCAAATGTATCTTCATAACTTTCAATTACAACTAGAGGTATTGTATACTTACTATCTGATTCATCTCCCATTGCCTCTTCATCTAGATCCTCATAAGAAGTAGAAGAATCCCTTGACTGTAGATCAAAATCCTCAAGTTCATCAGCATTCGAATATTCACAACAAACACTACTCTCTGTGACAATTTGTTGTGCAAGAGATAAGCCTTGCACCTTCATCTTCATTATGCAAGCCATCATGGGAATCGTCCTAACTTACACATATCTCATCTTCTACCGGTTGCATGATCTGATCAATTTCTTTACACTCATTAGAAGTACAACTATTGGATTCAACATTGATAGTGTTCTCATACCTTATTCCTTTGTTTCCTTCCTTTTGATTAGTAATAGTTAGTCTCTCCATCCCTTCTTCAATAAATCTCTTCGAAATGTATTGAGCAGGGACCTCAACAGAACATGGCTCTATAAAATCTTCTTCCTACTGTTCAGCCATATGGACATAGTATTTTTGACTTGAAACATTATGCTGATAACCTTTAGTCTCTGAAGGTGAGTTCCTCTCCACAACATGGTGGAAGGTATCTGAAGCCAGATACAATATGTGATCTTCTCTATTGTCTCCCATCAACATTCCCTCCTCTTGTATTCTTTGGGCTACAACACAATGATCTAGGGAATGTGGCTTATCACAAAAATCACAAAAGTAATTACTACTTACCATATAGGTTCCTTTCTTGCTTAATGGATCAGAAGCTCCCTCACTTCCAGGCCTAGCTGTTATAGGTTTGTTGTCCCTCCATTCTATATTATAAGGCATGCCATGCAACCTCAGACTTTCATTCCTGTGTATGTTGCTTTGCTGAGAAACCCTATGAATATCTCTTTTACTGATCACCCCAACAACCTTACTATTGTTTTCAATTGTTTGTGCCATATGTTGTGCCTCAGCCAAGCTTCTTGGGAATTTATTTCTTAGCTCATACCCTGTCTTTGGATCAAAAGAATTCAAATAAATACTCAGTGCTATTAAATCTGGCAACTTTGATCCAATAGGTATTTTATTCTACAATTTATTAAATCTCCGATTGAAATCATAAATTGTATCACTTTGATCTTTCTATATGTGCATTAGTTCACGAAGAGCAAAATCTGGTACTCTTGGATTCCCAAATTGTTCAAGGAATTGATCTTGAAATCCTTGGAGAGAATCAATAGAGACAACTGGTAGACTATTGAACCAATCCCTAGCATCTTCAACTAGTGATATCATGAATAGCCTCATGTGTAAATCTTCATATGGAACACCCAAATCTTGGATGAAAGCATTGAAACTTCTTAAATGCTCTTCAGCAGTGACTGCATCAATTCCTGTAAACTTTGGGACAATACCTCTCCAACTACCATCCATCGGATAAGGGGATAATTGAATCCCTGACAAATCAAACTGTTAGATCATTGTTGTATGCTAATGAGGGGGGCACAAAGTGAGCACTGATGCTGGTACATTAGACCATAGTGCTGTGCATGATGATATGGCATATACTGCTGACCATGAGGAGCTCCAGCATGACCTCCCCTGAACTAAAATCCTCCTCCATTCATGTTTAAAAATTTGCAATTTTTTTCAGAGTCGCCACCTACTTTTCCAAAAGTAGGAAAATCATTATTTCTGATCCTTTCCTAGCGGAATCACTCTTTCTGAAACTTCTCAAAATATATCTTTCTTTTCAATGAATCTATATGATGGTCTTCAACTGAATCTTCTGATGTATTCCCCAGCAGAGTTGCCAATTTGTTAGCTCTCAAAAACATAGGTTTGAACCACGAAAGGTTGCCAAGCTTTCACGATGTTTTAGGGTAACAGAACAAGGTTTGAAACAATCAAACCTTCTACTCTTCAGGTGCTGCTAGACCTAGGTAGGTGTACCTAGCTGAATAGTGCAAACTTAACTTGTGATTATCCTTCTGAAATGCTTTGTCCACAATGGCAGATGACAGCGAACAAATGAAATCAAACTTGATAACAATTTACAGATGTAAATCCTAGAATGCTTAATTAACTGATAAAAGAGATTGAATGAATTCAAATAATGAAATTGCAGAGACTAGTGCCTTGTTGGGTATGCAGAGTCAAATGAAACAGAAGTGGGCAACTTATTCTAGCAGAAAATCAAATTGCAGGCATATGATCTATTCATAACTTGTATAAACAATGCAAGATCATGACCACTGAGCTCTACTTTAATAATCCAAATGAATCTCCCTGATTATTGTGATCAACAAAAAGGATTTAATCTCTACTTGAGAGAACCAGTCAATTAATCACACAAATACAACAAATGTGCATTGATAAACTGAAAGTAAACTTGTTACATCAATTTAAACAACTAGAAAGAATCAAATTGGAGACAGATTCAGCAATACTTTTCAATAAGTTCAACATACAATTGACACAAGAAATAACTTTCCACACAAGCTGGTTTCCATTGAATTCACCATTTTAAAACATGCACATAGTCTCTGATAAGAGAAAATTATTCTATTATAGCCATTCCAAATTACTATATGTGATCTAAAATCTGATGATTCAATTACAATCCAGGTGCATATTTATACCCAGCATATGAAAATAAAACACTTAGAAATATCATGTCGGCACTCCAAAAAATTTGGGCTCCAATCAACGGTCAAAATTCCAATTACATGTCGGCCACAAGATCAGAAATTCTATTATTACCAGTGACAGTTGGCAAGACAGGCCTAAAGGTATGCTGAAGGAAAAATAACGTTGATCGCTCCCTGCCAGTGTTCCCCCACTCCGCATGCTTCATCGTGACAATCCATTTGTTACACTGAAGTCAAGAAATGTCGCTTAGTTTCGCTATAGCCTGCCGTTGTCGTTGAGATATCATATAGATTTAAAATGCTTCATCGAAATGTATTTCCTTTATGTGCTTTCCATTCACCGAGATAGGGGTACACCTCACATCAAAGCAATCCTTTTGTTTTGTTCACAGTTGCTATAGTTTAAGATTTTTCTCGCCGAAAAGCACTTTTCATTTGACACTCTCGCCATAGCATCCAACCATCAGAGAGACATCATAGAGATTTTATCGGGTTACACCGAAAGCCACATGCTGAACCCCGTCGGCAAGACACACTGAGTTTGCTAAGACACTATAACGAAGCAACATTAGCCATACCGAAGAACCCTGAAGCGCCAGTCAGTATAACAAGCTGACATCGCCAAGACCTTTCAATGAAAGGTATAACCCATGCAAAAATCAAATCACAAGATATCGTCGGCAAGACTCAACAGATTCTCCATGACATATATCGATGTCCCAAACTGTCGCCGATAGAACTTTTCAAATATTGTTCGGTAAGACACGGATGTTTCGCTATGACCTTCACCCGAATATGATTTTCTATGATGATAAGTATCTCATATGTTGCCAAAAAAAAACCAAGGTCTCGCTGACAACCACCTGTAAGTAAGATCTAGTCGATGTGACAAATGATAAGTCTCGCCGATAGTCAATATAAAGTTATGCAAGCAGAAAACGCTCAATGGGTCGGGAGACAATAGGAAACCTATGCTGATATGAACCAGAATGTGAATAATGCATGATCCAACAGATTGAATGGGACAAGATAGAAAAATATGGATGAAGTATGCATATGGTAAGATCAAATCTAGAAATTTATAGGTGAAAACATATGTAAAAACACTAGATTTTTACAGTTCTAACAGTGTCTTCGATGGTTTTTCACATCATGTGTTTCCATCAATGGCAAAGGGGAGATTGTTACAAGAATGGAAAGAGAAATGAAAGTGTTTTCATTGGTGTCAATCGGTCAACTGGTTATGTACTAGTTGTTGTTGAAGGTATATGTTGAGGATAATTAGAAAATTGAATTAAAAGAAGATTACAAGTATTTAGCTATTGAGGATGATGATCTGGTGCTTGTGAACTATGTTTTTCTATATTCTGGCTGAGGTTTCAGAGAATTGTTGTTGGTCCAAATTTCAATTTGATGAAGTCTTATGACTTGTGGTTCTACATTGTGTTTCCCTAGTTCTATTGAAGATGGTTTTGGTATTTGGAACTATTGAGCTTAATTGATCTATGTGTTTTACACTAGTTTGGCAAATCATGTTTTAAGCACTATCTTCAAAGTTGATGAAGTGTGTTGAATCTATTATGGGTCCTAATGAAGTGTTTGTTTGGGTCACCCTCATTCTAATTCCAACCTAGGATGTTTGGCACCAACCTAATTTAAAATTGAAGTTAGATGGACAATTTTGTATCTTTTCAAGGTTGTAGATAGTATAAATACAGAATGTGAATTAGCAATGAAAATTGTACATAAGAAAAGAAGGAAGATAAGTGAAAGAACATAAATGAATTTGATGCTATTTTGAAAGTGTGTGAGTTATGTGTGTGGTTGATTAGTGTGAATCTTAACATTGATTTTCCAAATGTAGTGACAAGAAGGTGAACTCTATCATTCATTCAAGTTGATTAGTGATTGTGGTTGAATCCTTTGTTGCATTGGGATTGCTGTCTCTTTGTAACATGTCTTCTTTTTCTTCTTAGTATCTCTATGGTAGTGAGCTCTCTGAGTTGTAGCCCTATGGACTATGAGTATGGACAGTGAGTCCTTATTTCAGGTAGTGAGCCTTATCTCAGATAGTGAGTCTTTATCTCAGACAGTGAGCCTTATTTCAGGCAATGAGTCTTTTTGTAATCAGTTTTGATATTCTCTATAGTGCGAATTAATCCTCACTGTGGTTTTTATCTCATTTGGTTTTCCATGTAAATCTAGTGTTATTGTGTTTGTGCATTAGCATTTGATGGTTAATCACTTAATGAGTTTATGTGTTAGTTTTGGTAATTGAATTTAAGGTTATAATCTATGACAATTGATTCACCCCCCCTCTCAGTTATCATAACCAACAAATGGTGGATTAGGGTTTTAGTCCTTTTTGAAAGTGATAATGATGTGATTGTAAATTAATTTAATATTGATTTGATTCTTATTGGTTAACTATAAAATACAACAAATTGAGATTATTTCTAAAAAATACAAAATTGAGAAATAGAAAAAGAGTTCAAAAAAAAAAAGGTAGACATAGAGGAACCTAACATATGAATTTCGGCTTGATTTGGCTAGACAAGGGCACCAAGTTCCTTAGACTAGGAATTAGATTCTAAAAATCAGGTTCTAGACTCTTGTTGCTCCCCATCTATAGGTTATTTTTGTTAGTGTATTTAATTAATTATTACACTAGCATAAGTTAACTTAGGTCATGCATCATTTAGTCCTAGGTTAGATTTTAATAAATCATTTAATAATGGGGTAATGTCCCCTTCCTTGTTTGTAGGGATAAGATTCCTTCTAGAAGATGAGTTTTCCTTCTAGAACTTATCTCAACATTTAATAAATTCCTAGATAGGGTTCACATGTTGTCACATGTTGTTAGATTATGACACATGGCAACATCTCATGCATTTTAGGTTTTCATTCATGCCTATATATTCAAGGCATTTTGCACATTTGTAATCAATCAATCTCATCTCATATTCTAGAGATCAATATAGAATCTCTATTGTGCATGCCTAGTTGCAACACTTTCTTTGTGGTTGATTATCTTTCCTAGCTCAAAGGTCCTCCATTGAAGAGTGCAGCTTCAAGGACCCTATGCATCCATAATCTCAACATGGTATCAGAGCTTGTCTAGTGAAACGTCAACCCTCGATCATGAAAGTTGGTATGTGAGATTCTTTGTAGGCTTGAAGGTTTCCATTGAAGGCTACTTGATTTCACCCAGGGACCAAGCTAATTTCTAAAGCAGATAGAGTCATATTTGAGCTCACCATTGTCTTTAGAAGGCCTCAAAACCCTAGGATCACCTACCCATTTATCAAAATTGGATTCATCAACCCAGGAGCCATTAGAAGTATTTTTGGGTTTGTAAAATCAATCATATGATCCGTACAAATTTGCAGTAAAAAAAATCATCCCGGTCAGTTGTCCTCTAAGGGAATTTTTTTTTTAGTAGCAGTCCATTTTTCTTTTCAAAAAAAATAGGGCTTATTTGTATATAGTTTAGCAAAAAAAATATTTTTTTGGCATTTTTCTATAGTTGCAAAAAAAAAAAAATTGGGGCGAGCTACAATTATATTATTCCATCGGCATATTATTATGAGGTTTGATATTTTTTTCAGCTTTTAAATTTCCTTCAGTCGACATCAGCATAGGGCTTAATATTTTATTTGACTAATTCCTTCCACATGTTTCTTTCTCCATCAACTTAACATATTTTTCGGTCGATTTATATTATTAGTGTGTTTATTTTTTAATTGCATTCATTGCAATATTAAAAAATCCATCAAAACTTTTGTTGGCCCATTCAATATATTTCAAAGTTTGCAGAGAAGTATTTGTCAGCCACATTTATCATTTTTTTGTAGGGGTCTTATCGGCCTGATTTGCAGCCTGTACTCCATAGACCACTGACCATGGGACCATCACCGGTTGTTGTTTGTCACCAGCACCATGACATCCAAAGCCTCTGACCACTGACACTGGCTATGGTTACCAACACACATCACCACCAACCACTCTTCCCAAATTGATCACTAGCTTCACTTCGGCTCGTCGGCTATTTATCATTGAACACTCAAAGCCATGCTGGTAGTTCTCTTGGTGTCCACAGGGTCTGCTATTTGTGAGAAACGCCACCAAGATTCCTCCATTGCACCCCTCTGCTCAGCCCTGTCACCACCTATTCGGTAGTGCCTTTATTTTTTGCCACTATAAGCACTGCAGTCATATCAACGATCGTGTTTTAGAGCCCGGGAGCTTAATTTTTGCTCCTAGTTAGCATGCAAAGTGCTAAATACATGCATTTTTTTCATTTTCTCACAATTTTCACCCACGGTGTTGAAAATCAACAAACGAGATACTTTTGGAAAGAGAATTTTGTCTACTTTCTAGTGGTACAATCCATTCTATGAAAATTTTCTCGCAAAAAATTATACAACCAACTAAAGAAAAAACCCTAATCTGAACTCAAAGGCTCATATCTTTTCAACTGTTTATCAGATTTCAGTGATTCCAATGGCGTCAGGAAGGTGATTCAGATCTTTTTTCATCCATCCAGATCCCTTGATCAATTTCAGCTCCAAGTACTCTTGCATTTATTTTTTCAGTTTGGTGCACTTGTTCAATAACCTTTACATCCTAAAGCTTGGGAAAATATTTTTTGATCCTGGTAATGTCACTTCAGTTGCACATCATCATTGGAAGCTTCTATTTTCTGTTGAAGGTCAGTGTCTTTGTGTTTTTTGGAGAAAGTTCATTATGGGGCTTGCATATACTCCTTCTTTGGTTATGTTGCACAAGGGAAACTATTCACAATGGCAAGATGGGATCAGCCACCATCTCCAAACACTTGATTTATTACCACATCTATTTGGTATGGTTCCTCATCCAAGTGAAGGTATTCATGAACTTGCTTGGAGTTGCAATAGATACATAGTCTTGGAGATCATTTCTATGCAAGTTGATTGTGATGTTCTGAGTACTATTGATCATTGTGATTGTCCTCATATTCTTTGGACTAAGCTTTGGGAGATACATGGAGGTTTAGATACTCCACCATTCCCTGATGGTCATGATTCAGAATGTCATTCTTCAGATCAGGTACCCCATGATGATATTGTTGTATAGGAAGTTGATTGCCTTGAATCTTCTAAAGAGGTTGAAAAGGTTCCTTTGGGTGCTTCTTCTCCATCAGAGACAAATAATATCCCTTCACATTCAATGATTCCTTCTCCAAATTCATTGATTGTAGCTTCCACTATCATCATTCATTAGGGCACCTTCAGCTTTCCAAACTTGACATCATAGGATGGCTTTGTTTCAGGTATCACTGACTTGGCTACTTCTATAGGTTTGGGGGACATTCTTGAGGGGGTATCACTCCTTGATTCAGATTCTCCCTTAAAGAGTTTTATTGAGTCTTCTCAGTCCTTTGTCTCAACCTTGATTGGAGATCCTGAGACTATCTTGGAGACACTTGGTTTCTCTTCAAAAATTTCATTCATGAGACTTCTTCCCTGTCATTCCATTCAGGACTTGAGGTTTCTTCAACATCTACCATTGGATTTGATTCATACTTATTTTAGTGGTTTTTAGGACACTTCATTCAAGGTGGGATATCAAGTCTCCATCACATCCATCATATTCATCACATCTCAATCTTTGGATATTGTTCAGTATCAGTTTCCACATCGTCCTAATTTTTCACCATCTTCATTGATTGTGGCATCTTCATCATTAGGTAAGGAGACACTTGAGAAGAGTTCAGAGACACCATTGGCATCCACCTACATCCTTCCTTCCTTCAATTCCTATCCGGAATGGGAAGCATCTCTGCACTTGCATTTAGTTTTGTTTCTTCTAAAAGGGAGACAAGTTGTTTGTTGACATTGGATCTTGTTTTGTCTTCAGACACTTACCATCTTTGTAGGTGATATTATCTTCTGGGGGGGCTATATAGTCTCTCTCTTTTCCTCCTATGGGGGGCTAATATTTTGTATCGATGTGATGGATGGTGTACTTGGGGGTATTTGGGAGTCCTCCATCCTTCCCATCCTATCTCACATTTTTGCTTTTTCATCTCCCTTTTGGAGAGGGGTTTTGTTCCCACTGGGTTTTCCCCTTTTCTCCGGTTGTGGGAGATTTTTTGCATCTTTATCATATACATGGGTACCTAACATGGCCTCGTATTCGGGACCCATCATCGATCATCTCTACATAATCATTACATTTCCTCCCTAAGTTGAACTTATGGGGGGGTGTTAGTGTAATTAATTAATTATTACACTAGCATAAGTTAACTTAGGTCATGCATCACTTAGTCCTAGGTTAGATTTTAATAAATCATTTAATAATGGGGTAATATCCCCTTCCTTGTTTGTAGGCATAAGATTATTTCTACAAGATGAGTTGTCCTTCTAGAACTAATCTCAACATATAATAAATTCCTAGATAGGGGTCACATGTTTTCACATGTTGTTAGATCATGACACATGGAAACATCTCATGCATTTTAGGTTTTCATTCATGCCTATATATTCAAGGCATTTTGTACATTTTTAATCAATCAATCTCATCTCATATTCTAGAGATCAATATAGAATCTCTATTGTGCATGCCTAGTTGCAACACTTTCTTTGTGGTTGATTATCTTTCCTAGATCAAAGGTCCTCCATTGAAGACTGTAGCTTCAAAGACCCTGTGCATCCATAATCTCAACACTTTTATGGACTCAATGTGAGAAACTTCATCTATCACTAATAATATAAAATTTTCATAATTTGTTGAATTGTAGGACTTGTATGCTTAAATGAAGTAAGTCTTCAATCATCTTTAGTTTCACTTCAGATGTGCAACCTACACACAAGAAAGAGGGTAAAGGGTTGTGCCATATAGGGGCTTGCCTAAGTCAAACCCCATTTTGGTATTTCTACCACCATAACAATTATCATGATGTAAACAAGATCTTGCCCTTGGCTGGGTAGAGCCTAAATGATAAATAAGTGATAAATTGACAATAAATGTAACTTACAACTCAAATCTACATTCATTTATGGACTCAAGTCACTATAATCATCACCTTCAAGGAGAAATTGATTATTGATGTGAAGTACTACAAGTTTGTGTAATCATCGAAAAAAATGAAATAAAAACAAACTCAAATGAAAATATGAAGTGTTGCTAACATGATACTTGACTTAAAAAATGTTGATATAACTTTGATAATTTTTCCCTTGACTACTCAATTGCTCAATTCAAACTACTAATATTACTTCTCAAAGTAGCTAGGATTAAAATGGGTATAATGACTTGTATTTATATGTAATTCTTTAATTTCACATGAATTAATTACCGATAGTTGATAAATGATTATAAATTTTCAAATATTAAAATGTTAACATCAACATATTTTATATTGAGCCAAATAGACTAGACAAGGGCATTGGGTGCCCTAGCCTAGACCTATAATTTCAGGGCCTTAGGTATTGGTAAATGATTATTCAATATTGATTTCCTATTCTACTTATTTTTTGAATATTATTACAAAACAGGAAAATTAAATGCACAACTAGGTCCAAGCACATGAGGGGGAGCTAAACCTAGTATGAAATTATCAAGGGTAATAATTTATGATCCTATACATGAAAGCACATAAACACAAATATAAGATAATTTAATAACTTTAAAATATAGTAATGGAGCTATAAAATATTCATTTTTTTTTTGTATTTTATCCCTGCTTTAGTAAAATTATAATAGATTAAAGGATTTTATTTGATAAAGAATATAACATCTATATATATCATGAAATATAAAAGTGTTTTAAACATTATAAGAGAAGGATACTTCATTCCAAAAAAATTAATATTAATATTAACATATATTAATATAATTATAACATAGATTATATAATAAATTTTATATAATATTAGTATATATTAAAATCCATTATAAATATAATTATTATATTTTGTATGAATAATTATATAATAGTTTTGATTATGATAAAATAGGAAGGGCTCAAATCCATTACAAAACAAACATAGAGTCTAAGTAGAAGGGTCTCAAAAATGGTGAGAGAACTTAAAAACTAAAAAATTAATCAAAAGAGAAAACCAACAAAAAACACAAAAAATTACACATGACTAGCCAATGACTAGAACACACACAAAACCAATTATTGATCTCTGAGGAGATGGAGACCCTTAATGGCCTACCATTCCTTGGAAAGGAACTAGAGATTTTATTCAAAGACAAATCCTTCTGGTTCTTTCTTCCAATGTCATCCTTGGGGGTGAGAGGCACACTCTCCAAATTATTTCCCTTCCTATAACTAGTCTAAGGAGCCTTTGATTGTTCATCCCTAGCACACTTGGCTCAACAACTCTTAAATTCTTATCAAAAACCCTGAATGGTTACTACAATGTTTTTAACCATTTATTTTCTATACTCAATGAGCTGCTGTAAATAGAGGAGGACTTAATCTTGGTTGCTATGAAAATTAGAAACCTCTCTCCTTAGTCTCATGCTCTCCTTTGTGGACCCAATTATAATTTTTTTTAATATTTGTGACATATATTTTAAGGTTGGCCCAATTCTAAATGGCATTGGCCATATCTCTAAACAAATCCTAGTGATTATAACATTCCATCTCACCCATCCAATACATACATTTCTTGAGCATAAAAGACTCTAATTTTTGGATTTTTTTTTTGTAGTTATCATCTAAGAAATCAATAGATTGAGAATGTTGCTATTCCTATTGGTGGCTTTGCATTTTTCATCCTCCTTCTCACTCAGGGGAGAACATTTCTCACATATGTAAAAAGTTTCCAATAGAGTGTCCTCAAACCCTAAAGTCTAGTCAATATCTCACTTTAGAAAGGAAAGGGGGCTTCCAAGAAAGGTATTCAAAGGAGAGTTGGGAGTGGAGTCTAATTAGTTGAAAAATGGATGCTTTATGGTTTAGGACATAAAACATCACTTTTATCCAACTAACATTCAAGTATTCCCTAGAGATCTCACCCCAAGAGTGGAATAGAGGCAAGAGATCTGCTAGAATGGTATCCTAGGGTATGATTTTGTATTACAAGAGGGGTTCACCACCAAGCTAGGGCTTGGAAAAGACAATGAAATGCAAAACCCTAATATGATGAAAAATTAAATTGAATGACTTAAAAATGTATATAAAATACAATAAAAAGTTGTGAAATGAAATGTGTGGAGTTGGGAATCTGAAGATGATTGGAAGGAGCTATGAAATGTTGGAAATTTTGGCTTTTTGACCTAGTGGGAATCATTTTCCATTTTGGGTGAATCAGTCCCAGTTTTGGACTTTTGCATAAGAGTAGGTTTCAAAAATAAGGGTACCTCAATCTACAAAAAATTCTAAAAAACACCTACAGTGGGACTCATTTTCCACTTGTGGTGAATGAGTCCAATTTGGATTTTCTAGAACTTCAAGGTCTAAATCTACTCTTCTCAGTTTGCTCAATTTGCTTCTCCAGGTGTCTAGATCCAAGACTTTGATTTTGGGGTTGCAGATGACCTTTTAGTGATGATTATAACTTTGTAAATGGGGATACATATCCAACAAGCTTTTAACCTAATCTTCAATTATATTTTGATCTCCAAGAAACCTAGATTTGCAATCACACATGTAAAGAGGAGAAAACTTGTTGATTGTTAGTGAATAGGGGTTTACCTTGGTCAAACCCCTTTTAGGTAATTGAACCAAATGATGAGATAATGAAATAAGGTAATGAAAAATGAACAATTATACCTTGAATGATGCATTGTAAATGATGTCTTGTAGAGTTGCAACTCAACATGAAATGGCCATGAATGATGTATATCATGGTCTTGAGAATAGGTGTAGAAAAATGCTTGATCTTGGATCTTTAATACTACATCACAACACTAGCTCAATAACATGCTTGATGCTTGATAGCCTTTAACATGAGAATGGATATTGAATTTTTGTAATAATCAATGAAAAATCTACCTTTGAATGCCTTAGAAATGATCTTGAATGCTACGTTGATGATCTTGTAAAATCTTGGAATGCTTAACCCTCGAGTGCTTGAATTGATAACATGAATGCTTATGTTTCTTACGTGAAATAAGGATTTGAAATATTTCTTATATAGGGTTTCCATTCAAATGACCATTTATTTGAACCTAAAGGTGTACATAGAAGAAATTTGAACTTAAAACAAAAATTTCCCACTTAAAACCTCAAAAATAGGCTAAATGGGACTCATTCACCCAAAGTGGTGAATGGGTCTGACAAGGGCTATTTTGCTTGCTAAAATGTTGAGGAATGTGTAAATTAACCTTATTTTTTTATATTTTTGGGTTTTTGATCAAAATATACCTTAGGATGCATTATATAGGGTCGTAGGGGCCTATTAAAAAGGTTATAAATGAAAGAGGGCCCCAAATTCAATGTGAAAGTGTAAATAAATTAAGGTAAAGTTAAGTTTATTTAGCTTTAAAAGGGTCCAAAACCTAATGTGGATGTCTAAAATACATCACAAAACTAGATCAAGGCAACATTAAAATTCCAATTTATCATTAATTATTCCTAGATTGAGTGTGAAAATGTACACAACGACATTTTTTGACACTACATTTAGCATGCACTTTAGTGAGAGGATGAACTTGCTTTAAACTCACACTAAAGTAGACATTCAAGAGGGGTCCAATCATACCAATGTGGATGGTGTAGGATAACAAATATCAAGGAGGCGGTCAAGCCCCCAAGATCCAAGATCCTAAGTCAAATTGACATGAGTACAAAAAGGACGCACACTGGGTATATGATATGCAATTGTAGTGTAGAAAAATGTATCTTTGGACATTTTCAAGCTCATTTGGGTCCTTCTTCTAGATGTCAGCTTAGTTTTTCCTTGATTTAATGTTTTAATGTGGTCAACACATTCACATTAGGTCTTGGACCCTTGTGAATTAATAAGAACTTTATGATTCCTTGTAAAAGTGTTGTGAAGTGTTTTAACACACTTTCACACATTTCTAGGACCTTATTAATATATTTCATCTAAATAACCTCTTTTTATCACTTACCAAGCCTTATTTCAAAGTGTTGTAAAGTGTTGTAACAAACTTTCATAGTTTTCTAGGTTTGTCATCAATAATTTGACCCTTCCTTATGCTTTAACTAGCCCCATTTTACACTTATAGGCCTTACTTAAGTGTATTTTTTAAAATAATCCTAATAAACATAATTTAATCCACTTAATTTTTAACACCCACTTAAAATGCCTAAGTGGGACCCATTCGCCACTAGGGGTGAATGAGTCCCCTTTGGCTCAAAAATAAAAATTATTTCAAAATTTTAGTGGGATATTATTTCTAAGACCTAAGGTCGGCATGTGATGTGGTATTTTTAGAAATTTTGCATAATAAAGTATAAATATATAGCTTTTCCTCTCATTTCACCCCTATTCATTCACTTAATCATTCAAACAATTATCAATCATTCACTTAAGCATTCTAGGAATTTTCAAAGTCTACATCCATTTGAGCTTCTACTTGCATGTCTTCATATTTACAGTTCAAGGGTTTGGTGAGTTGTAGAATTGCATGTTTTTCATTCATCATTCTCTTTTCATTTCATTTCATTTCATTTTCAAGGGTTTAATTACCAAACTGGGGTTTGACCAAGGCAAACCCTTATACACTAACCCTCAACAAATTTTCCCCCTCTTTGTATGTGTTTTGCAGGTCTAGTGTGAAAATTTGTCAAATAGCAATGTGTGAAAAGTTTTCAACAATTTTTCAAAGTCATTCAAAGTGGTCAAAACCATAAAAGAAGCTTGGAGAACACCTACAAACCCTTATACACTAACCCTCAACAAATTTTCCCCCTCTTTGTACGTGTTTTGCAGGTCTAGTGTGCAAATTTGCCAAAGAGCAATGTGTGAAAAGTTTTCAACAATTTTTCAAAGTCATTCAAAGTGGTGAAAACCATAAAAGAAGCTTGGAGAACACCTATAGGTCAAATTCTATAGTTTGAAATCCGTAAACCTATTAGGAGCAAAAGTGTAGATCAGGAGCTACAAATTCCACTTTTGAATTTCCTGAAATATGGAAGTGGAATAAATTTCCTAGCTTGGCATACGAGTCCCACTGCCAAGCCCAAAATAGATATTTTGTAGTTATGAGTACCCAATTGTCTTAAACCTGTTTTAGCAAAATCTCCTTGAAATTGGACTAAGTCGCCTAGCTTGGCGTATGAGTGCTAGTTGGCTTCAATAGTGACTTCTACAAAATTCCAGAGCTCCTTTCCACCCCTTTCCATCTTCTAGGTGCATACCTTTAATCTCATTAATTTCTATTACAATTACTTGCATTTCTGGGTAATTTTGCATATCACAACGTGTTTTCAAACATCTTGCATTTCATTAGTTTTGCATTAATAGTTAATCTCTTTTATCAATTCTTTGCATCTAGGACATTCCCCTTAGCTAGATTTCAATCATCTTTGCATTGGAATCTCAAGGACATATTCTTGAGTGAGACATTAATACTTTTGCACACCTCTCTCCTTTTAGGTGTAAAACCCTAGAAGTGTATGGGAGTCCCATATCCAAAAATCTTTGGTTCATTTTGGTGAACCCAACTTTTGAATATCATATTTTTGATTTCAAGTGCATTTACACCCTAGGAATAGCTTACATTAACATTGAATTACATATTGCATTGTTTAATTTGCATTCTAGGGGTTTCCAAATTTGCATTAGTGAAAATCTCATATAACTTGCATTTTTACATTTCATTTCATTAAAAATCAATAAAATTCTGCATTTTCATATTATGCCTACATTAGAAAACATAAAAATTATAAAAGCCAATTAATTTTTTTTGAAAATTTTCAAAAAAATCACTACCTGGACTCATTTGTCACTCAGGGTGACTTAGTCCAGTTGCATATTTTTCCTTGCATTTTTTGGCAATTAATTATCATTTTTTAGAGTTTCTATTTACTGTTTCTACATTTTAGGTTTACTTTCCAAAATTATAGCTTTAAGCATTTCATTCTTGTTAGTTTACATTGCACTTGTATCCACCCCACATTTAGAAGCCTTTGCATGAGTGTTTGGTGTCCTATTGTTAATACCTTAGTGAGAAGAAGTTCAAGACTCATGTCATCTCACGATAACACAATTATTGTGGATCTTGGGTTATCTAGAGCTTCCACTCCTAGTATTGACAATAGTGCACTAGGCATGGATAATAACCTTAGCAACTCTTTGCTTTCAGGTAGCATGAATGTTGAAACACGAATTGATGATAGCCTGCAAGAGAAAATCATTCAAATTCATGAGAACTTAGTCCACTTGCAACACCAAGTTAGCCTTGAAAAAATTTCCGTTGTTGCAATTTTTACCATAGAAAACATTCATCACTTGCTTTAAAGTAATGAAGGTCTTGACCTTGTGAAAAACATAGTTCAAATATTTGGAAAATATCTTCCTTCAACCTCTAGTGCTCCTATCCCAACAAACAATGTCACAAGCTAGGAGGAACTCAAATTCCTCCTCCCTCAACAATAGCATCAATACCTACCTATACCACTCCTCAAATCACAAAAACAATGCAACAAATTAGTAATGTGATTCCTTCCATGGGTATTCCTGCTAGCATCCCTAGTTCCTATGTGGCATTGCATGTTCTCTCTTCTTCCACATTACCATCTATAAGCATTGCATTCACTTTCCCTACCACTACATACACCTCATCACCACTTTCACTTCCACCTCATACCACTTATTATGACCCTCTCATAACACAACTTTTCCAAACTATTTCCTCCATGCAAAAGAAAATCTCCACCATAAACCAAAATCAGAATGGTCCACCCACATATTATGTTTGAAGTAGGTCATTCTCTTTGGAAATATTATGAACACTGATGCCACAAGGAGTAGAGATGCTTATATTTGAGAAATATGGAGGTAATGGAAATCCTTTTAACCATGCTAATTCCTATATTTCCTTATGTAGTGATTTTTTCCTTGATGATAAACTGTTAGCAAATTTGTTCCCTAGAACTTTAAAAGACACAACCTTAGAATGGGTTTCTTCTTTACTGAATAATTCAATTTTCTCATTTAATGAACTTTTTGAGGAATTTATAAATCATTTCCAAGTGCATATGACTCCCAAAAATACCTTGGTTGATTTGATGAGATGCAAGAAAAATGAGGAAGAGAAGATAACTAATTTTATCTCACGCTATCAATCACTTTATTCCCAAATTGATGTCAACATCCCTGACCCACACCTTCAAAAGATGTTTATAGAAAACTTGCAAACTAAACTTTACAAAAAACTCACTATGATGAAATTCTCCTCATTCATGCACTTGTGTACCACCCTTTGTGATTATCACAATTTGGTTAGTAGTCAAGATACAAGGTCAAATTCTAGCTGAACTGAGAAATTTGAGCATGCCAACCAAAACAATTCCCAACCATTTAGAAAGAAAAACAAAGGGTTCCTTCAATTTAATCCTCCTCAGCCTACACCTCCAAATGTGAATAACCAAGTAGCTTATGCTAAAACTATGGTGCCCTTTAGTTATGGCGATCTAAAAAGACAATTCACACCTTTACCTAACACCCTTCATAAGACAATGCCCTAGCTTTTACAATAGTGAATGATTACCTTTCTTGTCGTCAAAGTACCCGATCTTAGTAAGCCTTTACCTCCAAACTTTAAATCCAATTCTTATTTCTACTATCATTGACAAAATGGACATGACACAAAACATTGTAAGCATCTTAAACATCTTGTGCAAGACCTCATTGATTCCAACCATATGTCCATTGCAAGTGTTAATGATCAAGGTAATAAGTTTGTTGCCCCTCCAAATCAAAACTTGAAAATTTTAACTGATGCGATGCCCACACATAATATTTCATTTGTCAAAGCTAGTGAAACTACAAAGAATGATGTGATGAATGTTGATACAAATGATGAGCATCATAATCCTATCCCACATATTACCCATGTTAATCATGTGGATGAAATGGCAGGTGTGATAGATGTTGTCCCTCATAAGGGCCAACCTGAGATATCTCTCGATATTGCTTTCTTCTCTAAGGACATAATTAAAATCTACCTGATGGTCCTCTTTACATAGTCGTCAGTATCTATGATAAGCCCACAAATGAGATATTAGTAGATCCCACCTGTGGAGAGAACATGATCACTGAGGAATTCTTAGTATTACATGAGCTTTATCAAGATGACTATGACAAACCGAAAGCATGGATCAAGATACACAATTTTTTTGCTTTCCCTATGATAGGATTAATCATCCTTCCATTAAAAGTCAGACCAAAAATATTGGATGTCACATTCTCCATCATCTCACAGTAGGACCAATTTTGTTTGTGGCTAGGCCATCCGTGGCTTTGCTTAATGAAAGTTGTCCCTTTGGCTATACATAAATGCCTAAAGTTTCCATTTGACAATGAAATATTCACTGTCCACCATAGCATCTTTAACCCCTTGTCCTTGAAAGGAAATTTTTCCTTAGAATCATTTTGGATTGAGCCCATGGAACCTATAACACCACAACAAGACTTCTTTTTCATAGCTTTCCAAAAATTCAAAGCAAAGAAAATTGTAGAATTGTGTCTCTGCGACATGTCCCTATGTACTCCCAACACTCCCATCCTAGATGAAGCCATGCTTCAACCAGAACAAGAACCAAACAACCTAGATCAAACAACACCAGAAACTTCCCCTACCTCGTCCAAATGACCAAGAGAAAATGAAAGCAACTTCGTCATGCCTCAAAAAAAAATTACAAAAACAAAAAAAAAAGTGGATGACCAACCTTCCATGGTTCCTTATGTTCCTCCCCTTAGGAAAGAAAAGCAACCTATGGTTGATCAACCCATTCCTTCAAAAACTTAACTTGACAACAAAACCAAAAGAAACAGAGGAGCTAAAGAGCATAGATGCAGATGTCGTGCCCTCACTCACAAGTTACATGACAAATTCAATATAAAAAAACAAAATATGAACTTGACTGAAGCAACACATGATGACCCTCCTTCCAAACCAACACAAAATGATCCAATACATAAATAACAAGAGTTACACTCTTCATTAGACATTATCATTCGTCCTCCTGTTGTGATTAATTTGGATGAGAATGATGAGATCGCTAAAATCAACGAAGAGGTGCATAATGACTTGAACACATTGTTTTCCTCTTCCATGAGCTTAAACGAGAAATATCCTATATAGAGTGATGAACCTAGCACTTCTCTTGGTTTGAAACTTTCTATTATCCCTTTAGATATCCATAAGCCTTCTAACTATAATGACCATGACTGGAGGTGGATGACTTGCTTGATGGTTGACTTGCATTTAACTTACTAGTCTTTTACACTTTTATTTTATTTTATGTGTTTGCATGTGCATAATTTGATCCCTTGTGATATTTTATTTGATGTTCCCTCTCTTTGTGAAATTATTCTATTTGTACCTTCATTCTTCTCTATGTCATACATTTCTCTCAACTTTTTTCCTTTTTCCTTTTGTTTGTGTTTTTCCTTTTGGGGATGATGTAACACATTGAGACATTCATGCCTCTTTCATGTTGACCCAAAAGGACTTTTTTTCTTTTCTTTTCCTTTTCCTTTGTCTTCTTGATGAGGGCACAACCTGAGACTTAGAAAATAACCCAAAAATGAGAGAATAATTTTATTATTAAGAAAATGGAGCTTCTTACATGCAGAGGATCTCAAATCCCCAAGTTCTACAACACATGCAAGTTACAAAAAGCTACAGAATAACCCTTTCGCAATATGTGATCTTGTCCCCAAAAAGTTACCCAAAAATTAGAAACCCGCCCATAAATAGAGCTCCTCTTTAGTTTGGAGCCAAAAAAAACATTCAAATTTGAGTTTAGGTGGTTTGGCGCCGAAAATTTACAACATGAAGTTCAAATTTCAAAAGAGCATTTGCAATTGTATCTTCTAGAAAGTGTGCCAACTTCCCGGGGCCATAACTTTTGATCTAGGACTCTGATTCACGAACTGTTTGAACCATTGGAAAGGTCACGAAGTCAATAATGCACTTGAAATCAGCTACATTGACTATGGCAAGTTTTTGGGTAGATCAAAGAACTCTAAGTGCCTCAAATCTAACTCAGAAGATTTTCAAGTGCAAATATGAGAAACTAAAACTGCAATATCTTTCCACCTAGGGATAGAGAATAAAAACCATAAATTGGGAATTTCATTATGATGAAAAGGGTATCCAAAAATGTAAAAACATCTAAAAACTGAGAAACTTGAAATTTAACTATTTTAGGGTGATGCAAGATTAAGTTCTTACACCATCGTAGATGCTCTTTTGCATCAAACACCTAGGGTGGTAATTTGAGAAGCGACCCCATCACATCTTAGATGGTGGAGGAAAATGGTCAAACTTTACCTTAGGCAACTAGGATGAATCTTCAACATGCCTTCCTTTCCATTTCACCAGATATTCTTCATACTGCCTGTTCCTGGTACTCCTTCCCACATGACTATCTAGGATTTTTTCAATCTCCTCCTTTTCTAAAGTAGGTGCTGGAATCCCACACTATTCCATCATTGGTACTTCCTCTGCACCACCTTCATGATACTCTGTCAAATCTGAAATGTTGAACATAGGGGAAATGTTTAATCCATCCAGCAACTCTACCTCATATCCATTCCCTGAATCATGCCTCTTCAACATTTTACAGAGACCAAACTTCTTTATCTTCAATTTGTGATATGTTCCCACTGGAAACCTTTCTTTCCTCAAGTGGACCATCACTTTATCATGAATCTAAAACTCCTTATACCTCCTCTTCTAATCTTCCTTAGCCTTATATTGCACATTCATCTTGTTAATATGTTCTCTTACCTTCTCATGTATATCCTTGATATGTTCTGCAAAATCTTCGGCTTCAGCACTTATTTTCTTCTCTTGGTCCATCTTCCTCAATTCTGGAGCTGTTCTGGGGCTACCTTCATACACAATCTGGAATGGTGATCTACTAGTGCTTCTATTGACATAATTGTTGTAAGAAAATTCTGCCTGGGGTAAGATCAAGTCCCATCCCTTCAGTTTATCTCCTACCAAACATCTTAGTAGGTTACCCAGACTCCTGTTAACAACCTCTGTCTGCCCATCTATTTGTGGATGGTGTGCAGAACTAAATTTCAACTCTATCTTCAGCTTCTTCCACAAGGTCCTCCAAAAGTATCCCACAAATTTGGTGTCATGATCTGAAACATTACTCTTTGGCAAACCATGTAGCCTCACCACCTCTTTGAAGAACAAGTCAGCAATGTGGACTACATCATGGGTCTTCTGACATGGAATGAAATGTGCCATCTTCGAAAACCTATCAAACACCACAAAGACTGAATCATTCCCTCGCTGTGTCCTTGAAAA
>VDFB02105785.1:151415205-151427425 GCA_007258455.2 Sequoia sempervirens | reverse complement strand
TGGGATTGAGTAGCCTATTATTCTTGTTGAGCTTGTTGTGTGGCTTGAGCAGCCTATGTGGATTGTGTTTGTTGAGCAGCTTGTAGTATAGCTTGCGAGTTTTGGGTTTGTTGTGTAGCTTGAAATTCCTGATATGCCTTTTGATAGGATGGCTATGCTACTTGTAACGTGATGCTATATTCATTGGCGATGTTTGTTCTTGGTGGTGGTAGTGGTGGTAGATTTGGGATGGTGTTTGCTGTTGTGATGAGAGGTGTGATTGTATTGATGGTGGGAATTTTTGTGGTGGATGGGGCAATTGATGTGTTTGGTGCAATTGATATGCTTGGTGCAATTGATGTGTTTGGTTCTTGAGAGACTGTCATTGTAGATATTTGGGGTGTGGTTGATGGTGTGATGATTGCTTGGTTTGTTTGAATGGTTTTCATCTTTTGTTGCAATATTGATGGCATGTTTGAAGGAGTTGATGTGACGACTTGATTGATTATTGGGGGGTTGTTTTGAGTTTGATTGAGTGGTGGTAAGGGAGGTAACCCTAAATTGAGGGGTGATGTGAATGCTAATGGTAAAGGTGGTAGTGGTGGGAAGATAGGTCATGTTTTTCCTTGATCAAATGATGATGATGAAGAGGGATTGAAGATGCCCCCTGGTCCAAATAGCCCAACCCCTCCTTGCAGAGTCATGGGGAGACAGGTTTGTGTATTTAATGGGTATGTTGGTGTTTCGTGAAAAGATGATGACGGGTCATTGGAATCTTGGAAGTTGAGTTGAACATATGGGTGTAATAGATTTTGGGGGGCGTATTGACCCAATATGGTGTTTGCATCCAAATCCTGGTTGTTGACAAGGGGGTGTTTTAGTAGTGCATTAAGAAATGACCTCCCCTTGTTTACAATAGGTTGAGCTGGAGCAATGGATGTTGTCATTTGGGGTATGCTTTGGGTGATGTTTTGGAATGGAGATGTGGATGAGATTGGGAGTGTGGATGAAATTGGGGGCATGGCCCCAAGAGGTTGTTCCATTATAGAGCTCATACCAAAATCCAAAGGGAGTTTAGCCCCTTGTTTTTCTAATTCAATCATGTATTGTGAGGGATTGAGTTTCATCATGATGTCAATGATTCTATGTGTTTTGGGATTTTGAACCATTTCAATGATCTCATCTTGTGCCATCCCTAGCACATTGTTGGTGGCGTCCTCCACTTGGACACCTTCCTCTTGATGGTCTTTTGAAAATGGGAGAAGATCAATTGTGAGATTGCTAGACCCAATGAGATTTATTTCAATGGTGGTTTGACTCAAATCACTTGAAGTTGACGTTTCTTTGTTGGTTTCCATGCTCTTCTTGTGTTGAGATCTAGTTTGAACCATAAAATAGGGATCAATTTTCAAGAATGTGGGAGATGAATCTCTAATTCTTTAGGTTGATCTAACTTTAGGCTTAAAAAGAGAATATATAGGATGATTAAGGATCAATAGGGTGATGGTGAAATGTATGAAAGGTGGATGATATGGATGTTTTAATCTCTTAGAATATCTTGAGGGAGATGCTAGAATTTTGGGACTTCTTTGGATTCTTGGATTCTTGGATTTGATTTTGTCCTTGACTTAGTTTTGCATTGTTTTGATTTTGGATAATGAAAAAATGGATCCCAAGATGTTGGATGTTATCTATGGGATAGACTTTCTCACAAGATGATAATTTGACAATGTGTAGGAGAAGGATGCATCTACCCACACTTAACAAAATAAGATGATTTGATGGTAATTCAACTAAGCATATGGAGAAGGATGGATCTACATATACCTAAATAAACAAGATGATTTGATGATAATTCAACTAAGCATATGGAGAAGGATGCCTCTACATATACCTAGCTAAACAAGATGATTTGGTGTTTGATTGAAGGATTTTTAGTTCAAGGATTTTGATTCATGGATTTTCAAAAAAGTCTAGCATGAAGGATGGTTTCAAGATTTTCAAGAGTTGTTGGTGAGATGGTCTTGGTTTGATGTTTGAAAGATGGATGTAGGTTTACTTTGATCCTATGTGTACCTAAAAATACTCTTGTTTACAAGACCTTGGTTTTGAAGAACAGACTTTACTCTAAACAAGATGCTCAAATTGTTGAAAAAGTTTTGGATTCTGACAATAATAAAATGCGTACAATTTGGAATTGTTTCTTGAAGATATTTTTTAAAAGTTGAAAAGAAATCTTTGTTTAAATTAGTATAGTGTTGAGAGACACTTTTGATGATCTTTTGGACTAAGAGGTTTTGACATTGGTTTCTGAATTTTGATCTTGTGTGAAATCATTTGAGACACATGTGTGGGGTTCAATTGTTCTTAGCTTTGCTTAATGACTTCCTTTTACCACAAACAATTCTTGATTAGGTTTTCAAGCTAAATGCCCAATGTCTTAACTTCTTATCACCCCACAAAGTGTACATTGTGTGGAAATTAAGGAAATCAAGGGAAAGGTTTCCTATTACTGAATTTATTAAGAAAATTTAGATATAAATCTGAATGTTTAGAAACCTCTAAGGATAGAATCCCTAGGGAAAGTAATAGCACTTAGAATTTTTTCAAAGATATTTTCTTCCTAAAGGGTTTGAAATTTGATGACAGTGTTGAATGTTTGTTTCCCCAATGTTCATGATCAAGCAAAGTGTTTTGTTTCCAAGAACATGCACAAACCTATGGATATGAAAGATTGTATTTTTTGAATCACCTCTTGGAAAAGTCCAACTACGCTTACTTTTAGTGAATGGTTAGATGCTTGACCACACAGGATCCCCCTTACAGTGAAATCGCTTCTTGGGTTAGCCAAGCATCAATACCCATGAATCTCCCATGGAATACTTTCCATTTCTACTAAAAGCCATAAAATTTTGGGGCGGATTCATAACGACCATTCTTGCACCAATAAATAGATCAAGGATTTTGGCCTTTTCTAAACAAGGATTTTAATGTGATAATTCCATTTGTGGGGTATATTTCTGATTTTTATAAATATTTCCAAGAAATATCATAAGAATTAGTATCATAGTTATAATTTGGGCCAACATATTTGTTTCCACCTTATCTTCTAAAACTAGTTCAAATTTGAATATGATTTATTTGGGTTTTTAGGTATGCATTAGATAATATCTCAAAAAATTTAAAGACTTTTAAGGTAAGTTTTCTAAAATTTATTAATATTTTATGTTTTTCTAGTAATTTACTTTATAGGTTGCAATTTTTAGAATGTTTTTAAAAGATTTATAATTTTAAAAATCTTATAAAAATAATGTAGAGTTTGTTATTTTTAATTTTCTATTAGAGATGAAATAAGTTATTTAATTTAGTGGTCATTTTAGTAAAAAAATTTAATAACTTGCTCTATATGCTCCTATTTAAAAAAATTAGAAAACTCTACATTTTTGGAAATATAATCAAAACTTGGGTAGGGTTTGTTTTTTAAATTTATTTCTAGACATAAAATATATTCCTTCATTTAGTGGTCTAAGTTTGATCCAAATTGAAACATCAAATGTTCTCACACCAAATACTTTCCTATCTTAATAAATCTTAAAATAAAAACATAATTAAAACCATGTCATCTTGAGATTTAGAGGACCTCTTTTGACATATAAATTATAAAGATTCATTTTTTTTTCCACCACCTAAAATTGAAGAAATAATTATGGAAGGACACGAAATAATGAGACTTTTTATTAAAAGTTATTTTACCCTTTCGTAAAATCCTTAAATGAGGGATTAGATAGGTTTATTTAGGACTTATTATTAGAAATAAATTTGTAAAAAACCACTAAGGTGGATAAAACCCTATTAAACAAAATCAAGGGATAGGAGAACCTTTTAAAGGTAAACAGTTACACCTACCAAGAATAAGCAATCAAAAATTTGATGGTAGAAATGTAAATTTATGGATAAGCCTCATAGAACAACAATTTAAACTTCACAATATACCAAATAATGCTAGGGATTACATAGCTTTAATTTATTTAGAATTAGTACCTTACCAATGGTACCAATTGGAAATCAGTGACTAAAAAAGAAAAATGTTCAATTGAAAATAATTTAGTAAAGAATTTACAACCTTCAATGGGAAACCATGCATTTTAAGCTATTGTACCTAACTAATAAATTTAGATCCCAAGGTGACACCATATGAAAGGCTAAAATTCTACATTAATTCACTTATGGACCACATTCAACATGTTTTTTGGTTTTTGGATTGTACAACTAGGAATGTTGTGCAACAAGGTTTACACATTGATAAATAAAACACCACCAAAGGTGAAACCATGAGAGTAATTGATAAAATTATGACTAATACTACTAGAAGAATATGGAAAAACACTTTAACCTAAGAGAAATTAGTAATCTATCTCAAAAAGAAATAGAGAAAATAGAAAATGGCTTATCTTGGAATTGTGATAGCAAATGGTCAATGATTCATAAGTGTTCTAGTAGTGAGAAAAAGAATAAGATTGAAAAATATGGAGAATTACGTATGAAATAATCAAACATAAAACTTAAGAATTAGCATTTAAAGGAAAAAGAAAAAGCTACTATATCCCTACATGCATTAAATGGAAAAAATGCACCAAAAAAAATTAAAGAAATTGCTAATAATAAAGAAAAAATTTAAAGCATTATTTGATAATCATAGTATGCATAACTTTATTCATAAAAGATTAGTTAACGAGCTCAATTATTTTATTTATCTCAAGTCTCTAATTTTAAATTCCTTAAAGTTGATGGGAAACAACTACCTTTTGGTGGTAAATACCATCATATAAAACTCTCAATGAGAAATTATAAATGAGATTAAAAAACAATCTATCCCTATTATGGGAGTGGATGTAATTTTTGGTATGTCATGGCTTAAGAAATTAGAAACAATATCTTTCGATTTTAAAGACTTGTTCATTACTTTCAGGAAATAGGGGAAAATGTATGAGCTTATGGGAATAAAATCACCACCTATTGAAATCATTAGCTCCCATAGGATGGAAAATACTCAAAAAAGGTTCTTATAATATAGGGTAACAATTATTTTTAATAAAACATGATATATAACAACTCAAGAGGAACAAAAAATTCAAGAGATTATTCAACAAAATTCAAGAGAAACATTAGTTCTAGGAGGATGTGTGGCGTATCCAGAACCCAAGCTCTCCTTGGTGGTTGATTTTCTTCCTATCAAACATGACCTTATTTATGTATATGGAACCTTAGTTTATGGCTACATCAATTGGAATGTTGATTCTCCCACTTGGAGAAACTTTGAGAAACATGTTAATGATCTAAGATTGAGTAGAGGAACTAGTGGGCCACTTGGATCTACCATCTTCAATGCCTTGTACTCCATCTTGGGGGACTTTTATCTTGCCATTCAAGATGGTCCTAATGAATGGATTTGGTGTGTTAACCCCTCTGACACCTTTTCAGTTAGATCTACTTACAACCAACTAACTCTAGTCCTAGTTGTGAATCAAAATTTCAATTGTTTCACTATCTAGCTACCTAAACTCATTCCTAAAGTCAATTGTTTTTGGTGGGATGGTTTACATGGTAGGATCTTAACCATTGATGTTCTCAACAATTTTTTTTTCCAATTTGTGAATAGTTGCATCCTTTTCCTTTCTGATAAAGAATTGATTAACCATTTTCCAATCCAATGCCCCTTTTCCTGGGAACTCTAGTCCTAGACTTTGCAAAAACTTCTTTTTAATTAGAATTTCCTTGTGACTTAAAGGATCTGATTAGCCAATGGAATTTTTTCCTTTTCTCTCATTTGATTATCAAGAAGTTGTGTTTTCATGTTCCTCCCATGGTTTGTAGGCACTTGTGGAAGGAATGTAATAATAGAATCTTTAGGGAAAAGAAGAGCAACAATGTTGAGGCATTTTACAAAATGAAGCAACACTTGGTAGAGAATCTGAATTTGAAATATTTTGGATTCTCTAACTCTATGCCTAATTATAAGGAAATTCAAATTAAACAAAAGTGGGGGCTTAACCTAGACCTAACAAAGATAAACTAGAATAACAACTACAAGAGGAAAATGACCAACTAGAGACCCCCTCAGAGGGTTGGAGGAAACCTAATTTTGACTAATGTTCTAAAGGGAATCCTAGATTGGTTGTGGTGGATGATTGGATTAGAGACTACAATGAAGTTTTTTTGGATGCCTTTGTGAAATGTATAGGCTCATATACTAGTGTCAAAGTTGAGGTTGTGGCTACCTAGAGAGGAATTAAGAGGCTAAGTTATCTATGGTTTGACCATGTCATGATTTAGGGTGATTCAAAAGTGATTGTGGATTGTCTTAATGGATTATTTGACCCCCCTTGGAATATCAGTAGCTTTATTTTAGACTCTAAATGAATGCTCTCTTCGATGGTAGATGTTTCAGTCTCTCATATTTATAGGGAAGGAAATATCCCTATGGATGCTATTTCCAATTTGGGGATTTCATTTCCCCAATGGAATTTTTATATATTTGAGGACTTGTCAACTCATATCAAGGACTAGTTATCCAAGGAAAAGATGTGTGGTGCCCCTTTAAATCTTCAATGATGTTGATGATTTCCTTACTTATTGGGTGTCTTGCTCCTATGGTTGAGGTGTTAGTCTCTTGGTTTCTTTTGATTTTAAATTTATTTCACAACAAATATTGGATGATGGTTTACTTTAAATAGTGGCACCTTATTTCAAATTTAAATTTGAAACTTAATAGTTATAAGGTGACATGGGGTAAGGTCCTAGACCCTATTTGTAAAGCTAAAGAGACTTGTGGTAGTGGAATGATGGGATGCCAAATACTTAGGGGTTTGAAAACTTGGGTGGCTACATGGAATGCTTCTATGGACCATGCAAAGGGGAAGAGGTGTACTCAATGTTGTAGTAAAACCAACTTTGGTGGGGGTTGGATGATGTAGGATGAGTTGCATGTTACTTCTTGTCTCTCATTCGTGACTTGGCGATGGATTTCCCATGTGGTCTAGGTCTGGAAGGCATACTGGTTTACTTGGTACACTTTTATGTGTCCAACAAAGAGGGTGTGAGATTATTACTATGGTAGAAAGAAAGGCATCAGCATGGATGGGATGATGTTAATTGTGTTGGGTTTCATTAATCCATATGCCTCGGTGACTTGGCACTATCATGTCAAAGATCTGATGTTGATCAAGGATCTTGTTGGTTTGCATCTTGAGCCACAGGATATTACCAACTCTCATTTTTTAATAAATCCATTATTGTATCATTCTTTAATTATTATATTATTTGAGATGGTTAATCTTTTAAATATATTTATTTTTGTGGAAAGAATGATTGATGTGGCAGTAGATCCTCTCTTCCTTGACGGTGTGGATTTGAAGCATATTTCAATGATGGCAGATCATCATGGTGTATCATCTTCATCACACCATCATGTGTTTCCTATGCTATAATCCCTCAGATGTCCTTTCATTATTTATAGTCGCAATTCTCACATAGATTATGGGCTTATGGTGGGGCCTACTAAATTTGGATGGAATTTTATCCCCTTTCTAACCTACTCCATGACTCCGACATGACTCCGACTAGATCTCTTTGGAAGTAGTGTGATCTTACCGTATTGTTGGAAGAGCATTGTTTTGCTATTTTTCCACCAAAATGAGGCACCAACTATTTTAATTATTTCCTTATTGTTTCTTCTCTCACAAATGATATTATTGAGAATGTTAAGTCAACTGTTGAGAAAAATGACTCCCTTTTCCTTCACCACTATAACTACTATAGGATGGGGGGTCCCAAAAAAAGGTTTAGGCCATTATCTTGTGATCCTTTAAGGAAAAATGTCGATCTCTAAAGGCTTTTTGAGGAGGTTGGTATGACACCATTCTTTATGGTGATGCATGGCTAGAATGATGATATTACAGACAATAACGAGCCTTGTAAACTCCAAAGAGTTTACAATTACAAAGCATAAAGCTTATCTTACAAAACCTACACCTATTATTTGCAAGTAGAGTTCATCAATTTGGGCAACCCAAACTAAAGCCCTTCATCAATTTGGGTATCGCAAATTGAAGTCCTAACTGAACATTGATTACAAAGATATCGTGTAAGCTTCTCCTCAAAGTTGGCGCCCAAGAATGGGCCCACTTAACTCAGCCTTATAAAATATCTTATCATGCAAAAGTGTTAACTCCAAGATGCCAACTTGGGCACCTAAGGTGGGTCCAAGTCAATCTTTGTTAACTGAAACATATATCTCTCCACCTTTCATGCAAACATGATGCATGATTGATCATCCCCACTTAACTAAATATATCACCTGTTATCTATCATGCAACTCAAGTCATTAGTCATGCATTCCAAGTCAACTAAAGTCAACTAGCATTCAATTGAAACTAACTACATGCAACTGAAGATAACTGAGCCATAACTGAACTAAATTGAACTAAACTAAACTAATACTAAATTAAACTAAACTAAACTAAACTAACTACATGCAACTGAAGATAACTGAGCCATAACTGAACTAAATTGAACTAAACTGAACTAATACTAAATTAAACTAAACTAAACTAAACTAAACTGAGCTCCATGCATGTAAACATCAATTCCTAACTTCTAGGATCTTTACATGTATTACAGAAGTGTTATCTTTCTCCAAACAGTTAACTTAACTCTAGGTAGGTTCCACCTTCCATGTGGGTGTCCCATGTGATCCTATTTTGTAGGATCTCTTCTTGGGAATCCCCACATGTTCCTACCCTTTAGAATTAATTACAAATGTTAATTTACATGTTCATTTCATTCGAATTTAATCTCTTTCTAATCCTAGTGTCAACTGGGGAACACTTTCCAAGGACTTATGAGATACATGAAATATGTTTAGGATTGCAATTAAATGACATCCTATTCCGAACATTCTCCAACTTGACATTATGTTGGCACTCTCAAATTTCCCAAATTTGAAGTGCCCATTTCAATTTTTTTGCCTCTGCACTTTCAAAACTGCACTTGATGAATCTGCCTAAATGACCTACTTTGGAGGGTCACAACTTGATGCCTATTGATTTTCATGCAAAACCCTTTTGTAATTTCACTCATGTGTCCTATGTGAGTGTAAATATCAATTTTTAGCTTCCCATGATAAGTTTTGATGAGGATTCGAAAAGTGAACCTGGAGGGTTTTGTCACTTTTCAGATGTTTGCAAACCTTTGTTTTGCAAAGTAGCCTCTCATTTGAGTTTGCATTTTAGAAACCAGATCATCATCATGTAAAAATTATTGTTGCTCTGTATTCTCCATACCAGGATGAGCTCACATGTCATATTTTAGGGCCTTTTGATTTGATTTTCTATTTTTAGCAGATCAAAACCAAATGCAATTTCTCTAGTTTTGCATCTGCACTCTTGACAACATTTCAGAGAGGTCAACTTTGACCTTCAATATCTTTTGATGGGAGATGATTTAAGCTAAGCCCTTTTTCACATGTGCTCAATGTACCTAAATGATCCAATTTCTCTGATGGGAAGCTCGCCAACAATTGATTTGATATTTTTGCAACGAGGTGATCTCTTCAGTTTTAATTCGTTCAAAATAGCTATTTGTTGCAGAAAGTTCGAGTAAGCGACTTAGACAGTGAATAATTCTCACCTCATAACTCCTTTTGTCAATCCATATTTTGCATTGTATTCTCTAGACAAATGTCTGCATGCCTGCATGTTTTTATGTCTTCAGGAGGTCATTTGATCAGTTTTCAAAGCCAATTCCGGAGCTAACTTGGCCATTTTTCACCATTTTCCAAATGTGCTAGAAAGCAGATTTTAATGAAAACCCATTTCGTGTTTTAGCTCTAGAAGCACTCTGAAGCATTGTCAGATCATTTGAGCATAAAAATTATTTGGAAATGAAATTTGTTTTAGCCAGGCCGACATGGGGACCTGGCATGCTTTACATAGTTATGAGGGAAAACCAAGATGCATGTTGTTCACAGGGTTCCTTGATGTCCTTTTAAGGATTTTTTAAAGTTTCAAGCTCCAAGAGGCTGAGTGTATTGACTGGTGTATTGCAATGCATGATTCGGGTTTGCGATTTTGTTATCTGAAAGAATAAAGCCAACTTGTTTTGCTCAAAATTCTTGATTGGATTGGCATGGTGTTTGCAACTCTTTGTCCCATTGGGACTATCCAGTATATGCCAAAATTGATTGTTAACATATGGGCCAAGAGGAATTCAAAGAGTTCATCATCTCCCTAAAATTCTATGGTTTCTATGATGTTGAAAATAAAACATTACTTTTGTGATTGTTTTCAAATACCTTCAATTCTAATCAGAGGGAGATTTTGCAGAGATTGGCCATTTTCCTGGAATTCAACTGAATATGGTGGAAGCTTGGGGGTCTTGTGTTTTTAGTGGGTTTAGTATTCCAGTGGAGGTTGTGCAAATGGGAGTTGTTGATGAAAGGATCCATTCAAGACATTGACTATCCTCTTGAGCATTAGAATGTTAAACAAATGATAAAGAGATTAAACCATGTGATGGTAACTTTTATATGATCGCAAGTAATATGGATCCTAGTGAACACTATAAAAGGTAAACCTGAAGTTTCAAAGGGAGGTTTCTCTGGTCAACACTCGAGGCCCAAACACACCAGTCTATAGGGAATGAAAAGATCAAACTATCTAATCACCATGCCAAAGAAGTGAAGGGGTTCAAACCATGTTTGATTGTTGCTAAAGACTTCATAAACTGCCAAACAAAGGCATCCATCAGAGCATAAAGGAGGTGCTAGCATAAACAGGGTGCATGAAACTATTTAACAAAAACCCTAAATGAATCCAACGAAGGAAAATGCACAAAAAATAGATTTATTGAAGTCTTTAGAGACTTTCAAGAAAATGCTCTACAGAAACAAAGAAAGCTCAAACAAGTAAATGGGCGTTCTCAATGATGGGAATTGACAATCACTAAAAGCATAAAGCATGGATTCTTTGCACGACAAAGGGAGGCTTTCATATGTGAATACAAAATAATGAGGCATGTGAATTAGTTTGGGGAACACTATGGCAGCAAAGACACAATGAATATGTTAAAAGACGGCTTTAGCAACTTTCAAGAAAATGCTCTTCCCTATGGAGAGCCATGCATCAGTGAGAGGTCAACACACAATAAAATGGAGAAATTAAAACACGCCAATCAAAGAGAGCTCAATGAAGAATTATTATGAAGCAATAGGGGTATGACCATCCATCAAAGTGCAAAGCATGCCGCACACCATACAGATGAAGTTGTTGACAAGTTTTTTAGAAACTTTTAAGCAAGCGCTAGATAGAGGGATCAAGTGAGAACAACCTACTTTGAATGAGAGTGACACATTCCTCAAATCGGGCATTGAGATCCATCAATGGATGGATGTAGCTTCAATGGAATTGTAAAATGAAACTCCAAACACATGCAAATAGGGGCACGCCTGGCTCATGACATGAGGAGTTATTGAAATAGTTGTAGAAACTTTGGAGCAAGTACAACTCACAAAAGCTAGGGCGCGACTTAAACAAGGTATGTAGATCCATCAAAGCCCGAGCCAGTAGAAACATGAGTGTTGAATAAAACAGAAATGGTTTGTTGAAAATGCTTAAGAAACTCCCAAGAAAATGTGAGTGGAAGAGGCTAGATGGCTGTGAGCAAAATGATAGAGTGGTGCTGCCATGAATAGAATGCGTAAAAGAGAATTAGGGAAAAATGTGAAACACACAAGAGAGAAAATGGATCTACATTGGATATTAGAGGGGCGAAAATGCAGCACGATCTAGGCTATTGACCGCCAGTTTGCTGGTTTAGTTGCTCACTTTTAAAAAACCTGCAAGATGAGCATGGTGATGACACGTGGTGGGTGGGGCCTGGTTGAGATTCATATGAGCGGTAATGACTTTTGAGAAGGGTTTTTTCTCGATGCAACATTAAATGGTAAACCTTTAAGGGTGAATGAGTATATGAGTGGTGGGGCCTAATCTTTTAATAGTTTGAAAGTTCATTTGCTTAAGTCCAACAGTGAAGTTAAAAAATTTCCCGTGATGAGGTTTTGAAATTTTTTAAAAGGGGCCCGATATAATTTTAAATGTCTGCTTATTTGTGAAATAAGGTGGACTTTCACTTGAATGTAAAATGAAGGTGAGTTTCATGGGGAAAATGGATAAATATTCACTAT
>VDFB02105785.1:151373637-151415105 GCA_007258455.2 Sequoia sempervirens | reverse complement strand
CTTATAACCCTCTACCATAAAAACTTAACCCTTAAAACCTCTACCATATACCCTAAATACTAAACCTTTAACCCTTAAACCCTCTACCATCTACCATTAACTCTTAGGTCTATGTGTACACAAATTGGATATCCGATTTGTAGAACTAAAATCATACAGAACTACAAATCATCCTAAATTTTTTTCAATTGAATCGGATATCAGATTATAACAGATATCAGATTTGTGGGCCATAGAAAATCCCCATGTGGGTCATTTTGTGCATTCCAATGGACCTTACATTCTTTTTGCAAGTGACACACACGTGGTTTCAGATAGGAAGAGACAAAGATCAACTTTTGGAGCATCTTCTACTGAAATTTGTCATAAGCAATGATTTTTTAGCATCTTTTATGAGGTATAATGGGAAGCAGCAGTCGTCAGAAGCAAAAATGTAAGAGAAAGCTTACAAAAGAAGAAATTGAAGCATATAGACAAAGAGATAGAGAAAGTCATAGGAAGAGAAGACAAGGTATGTTAAATATTGGTGAACCTAACCCCTATGGTCTTTCAAGTGAAGAGGAAGTTGAAGATGTTCAAGGTGAAAATATTCAAGCTGAAAATGTTGGAATTGAATATGTTGAACATGATATTCAAATTAGGAATGAAATTATTGAAATTGATAATGAAAATTTTCAAGGTGAAAATGTTGGATTTGAAGATGTTGAACATGATATTGAAATTGGGAATGAAAATATTGAAATTAATAATGAAAATGTTCAAGGTGAAAATGTTGTATTTGAAGATGTTGAACATGATATTGAAATTCAAAATGAAATTATTCAAATTGATATTGAAAATGTTCAAGGTGAAAAAGTTGGAAATGGAGATTTTGAAGATAATATTGAAGCAAGTGTAAATTATGTTTCACCAGATTACATGAGAAATGAAGAACCTTGTGTGGAAGAAAGACATATTCCAATTCAAGACCCTAAAGAACCCCTAAATGGTTACTTGAATTTGATGAGAACATTATAAACAATTTTGAAGGAAAGAGGTCAACACGAACTATTCAGTTGTGGGCTAGAAGACTTTTCAACCAATATTTTAGTGATAATACATTGACTAAGAAATGCCAATTTTTTGTACAATTGCTAAAGATGCAAAAGATGAGACCTTTGCTAGCCAAATTGAAGATTCGTGTGAACAAGAAGACCGAAAAAAAATCTATTATTGTCAAAAATATTTTTAATGCTCTCAAGTCTATTGGAAAAAGTAACAAGGAAAATGATAAGAGAGTTGCTCGGAGAGTCATTACAACCGCCCTAGTAAGCCATCAATTGAAAAAGGCTCGCTTTATGAGACAAACTTGTATTGATTTTGACATAAATCATAACACTTTAGATAGAGCACTTGCAAGAAGAGAAATTATAGATGATCCTAGATTCAAAATGATAAATGGGATTTTGCCGAGAGGCTTCCACGCGTTGATAAGAAGCTAATCGATAATGTAAAGCAAGTAATTCAACAATTTTGGCATGATAACTCTAGAGTATCACCCAATGCAAAGGATGTTTTAAAGTTAAGAATTGGCAATCAAGACCGTACACCACATCCTAAACCTTTAACCCTTAAACCCTCTACCATCTCATCATATTTTGTGTCATTTAGAATAATATAGATTGGTTATTCTAAGAATCTTTTATAGTTTTCATCACCAATTCATCATCATTCAAGTTGTTTAGATTAATATATATTTTTTAGTCTAAGCATCTTTTCTATTGTGACAATATAGATTTCTCATTTTCCCACTTTTGTGATATTCCTAACACGATTGATCATGGACTTACTACAACAATAGCCAGCTTTGATCCTTTCAGAGAGGTATGTGATAGATTACAATAATATAGATTGGTTATTCTAAGCGTATTTTATAGTTTGCATTACCATCTCATCATATTTTGTGTCATTTAGAATAATATAGATTGGTTATTCTAAGAATCTTTTATAGTTTGCATCACCAATTCATCATCATTCAAGTTGTTTAGATTTTAATATAGATTTGTTATTCTAAGCATCTTTTCTATTGTGACAATATATATTTCTCATTTTCCCACTTTTGTGATATTCCTAGCATGATTGATCATGGACTTGCTACAACAATAGCCAGCTTTGATCCTTTCAGAGAGGTATGCAACAGATTCAACAATATAGATTGGTTATTCTAAGCATATTTTATAGTTTGCTTTACCATCTCATCATATTTTGTGTCATTTAGAATAATATAGATTGGTTAGTCTAAGCTACCTTGATGGTTTGTATAGGTGCTTGTCAATCCAAAACATGAACATACTACTATTGTTGAAGACTGTGCCCTGAATGCCTCCAATAGGAAAATTTTGTAAAATTTGAATTTTCAAATTGGAAACAATGTAAAACGGTCATAATTGTGTATGGGAATAATCTATACCCAATGATGGTTTTTGAAATATGGGTCAAATGTCTGGAATTGTATAAAGGGTATGTTTAAAATGTAAAGGGGTTTGTATTTTGGAAGCTCATAGGTTTTGTAAAGGGGTATGTTGTTTTACTTAATTGAGCTACAACCAAAGGTTTTCTTCCTGGTTCTTTCCTGTTGGTATGCTCGTTTGAACTAGGTTTTATAATATCTCCCATTTATATATAATAAATTATAGTGGCTTGCAACTTTTGCTCCTCAAATCCAACTTGGGTGCAACTTCATTTTTAGGAACTTTCATGAGGTTTTTAAGGAAATCAATGTGGATCATTTCAATGACTGAAGTGTTAATATTTTGAGTTTTTTTCTTTAATGAGATCTAATAGTCCTAATGGTCATGTATTAGGAGGAGTTTTTAGGTTTTAGGGTAAAAAAAAATGGAGATCCCAACTTGTCCTAGTTGTTGCTTTGTAGCCTTTGAAGGAAAAATTAGTAAATTTGTTTAGGGACAAGCAAGAACAGTGTTTTGAACATGTAATGATGCTATTTCAAGACATTAAGTGAGGTCTTAGTAATGTTAGAAGTGGAAAAGTGCAACATTTCATTATGAGTCATATTAATGTGAAAAATGTTTGTATTTTGGCCTTCAACGGTCATTAAGGTTTCAAAAGCTAGTTAATATTGGTGGTTAAAGGAATTGGGAGTTGTATTCCAAGGCATAGCAATGTACTTAAGGCCTTGAAGGGCTCGAGACAGTTTTGGTTGAAGGATTTTTTTCTTTGAATCAATAAAGTTTCAATTGCTCAGTTCATATTTTACTATTTTTCTCGTGTTTTTTTCCTGTGCACAAGCCATTCAAGAATTTTTGTATCAAAAATTTATGTAGAAATGTTATTAAATGTCTTGAATTTATTATGACTTCTTAATAGAGGGTTTCTTTATTCATTTTGTTCCTCAAAACTTAGAATTTCTTTAGACAAGTTCCTAAATAGGGGAATAAGAGTTTTGCAATTTTAATGGCTTGAATCTCATCCCACCTACTATGTACCAATGTGAATCAGTGGGATGAGTTGGTAGGGATTAGGAAATTATATTTCAAGATTGGAAGGCACGGAGAACTGGGTTTTGAAATAAAATGAAGAGTTAAAGGTCTAAAAATGGTGGTTTTTGTTCACTTGAAAATAAAGTTTTTACCCTAGGGTTTGCAAAAATATCTGAGAGACCAGAAGTTTCTTTGTTTTCTAAGCATATTGGGGCCTAAATAAAGGTGTCTAAGGTGGTGGAAGAGTCTGAAAGGTTGTGGAAGTGCTACATCCAATAAACCCCCAAAAATTACACTAAAAATAATAGTTTTCTAATTTGATGGTTACAGGTCTGTACAAATGGAATCCAATTGCAAAATATTTGTTTTCTTAGAAATTTATTTGTTTCCCCAAGGTTTCAGGGGTTTGTGTGGCATTTGAAGGTATGTTGCTTTGCATTTTTGGGCTAATTGAGTAGCCTTTTCAAGGGTGAATGTATAGGAAGGAAACACTGGTCCAAAGGAGTCTATATTGTTTCTCTTATATGTTGTGTAACTTGGATATGGGTGTTTGAATCAGTCATGTGTTGGTCTAGTGTTTGGGAAAATTGTGGAGTAATTGGACAAAAACTAGTTTCTCACTATTACAAGGGTTTAAGGGGATTAAATAAGGAAATGTGTATTTAGTTGCTTGTCAAGTTTTAAGGGAGTTTTGGACTGTCCAAAGAGTTCAGAATAATCTTGTTAGATGCCTCAAATAGGCAGGTTGCAAAGAGTTTGTGATTGTGCCCTTGTGTCTGCATCAAATTTTCACCTAATTTCACTCGATCCAATGTAGCTCAAAGTGATTCGGCATATTTGGCTGCAAAAGAGGACCATCCCTAGTGTAAACGTACCCATCTAGACATGTTGGAATAGTCTGTTTGGTCATATGGTTTGTGGAATGAAAGTTGCACCACTTTGAAACTTTACACTACTTGCATCTGGCAACTTTTCCCTCCACCGAAAAGACATCACCAAAGGAAAAAACCTCTGAGATAGAAAAAACTGAGAGAGGGTATTGTAGATGGTCCCAACAGGATCCCATAGCCTCAGATGAATATTCTATAAGCCTCACGGTCTTCGAGAAATAGCCCTGCAAAGATTGCTGCCTTTTAGCACTTTGGACTCTTAAGGGAAATCGTTGGTCCAATGTAGCTCAGAGTGATTCGGCATATTTGGGTGCAAAAGAGGACCATCCCTAGCGTAAACATACCCATGTGAACATTTTGGAATAGTCTATTTGGTCGTACGAGTTGTGGAATGAATGTTGCACCACTTTGCAACTTTACACTGCTTGCATCTAGCAACTTTTCCCTCCACCGAAAAGACATCACCAAAGGAAAACACCTCTGAGATAGAAAAAAATGATAGGGTATTGTAGATGGTCCCAACAAGATCCCATAGCCTTAGACGAAGATTCTATAAGCCTCACAGTCTCCGAGAAATAGCCCTACAAAGATTGCTACCCTTTAGCACTTTGGACTCTTAAGGGAAATCATTGGTCCAATGTAGCTTGGAGTGATTCGGCATATTTGGGTGCAAAAGAGGACCATCCCTAGTGTAAACATACCCATCTGAATGTTTTGGAACAGTCTGTTTGGCCGTACGAGTTGCGGAATGAAAGTTGCACCACTTTGCAACTTTACACTGCTTGCATCTGGCAACTTTTCCCTCCACTAAAAGTCATCACCACGAAAACACCTCCGAGATAGCAAAAATCGAGAGATTTTTGTAGATGGTCCCAACACAATTCCATAGGCCTTGGTCGAGCTTGTAAGCCTCAAGGTCTTCGAGAAATAGCCCTTCAAAGATTGTTTCCTTTTAGCACTTTGGACTCTTAAGGGAAATCGCTGATCCAATGTAGCTCAGAGTGATTCAGTGTATTTGGGTGCAAAAGAGGACCATCCCTAGCATAAATGTACCCATCCAGACATGTTGGAACAGTCTATTTGGTCGTATGAGTTGTGGAATGAAAGTTGCACCACTTTGCAACTTTATACTGCTTGCATCTAGCAACTTTTCCCTCCACTAAAAAGGCATCACCACAGGAAAACACCTCTGAGATAGTAAAACTCGAGAGAGGTTTTTTTAGATGGTCCCAACATGATCCCATAGCCTCAGACTAAGAGTCTGTAAGCCACACGGTCTCCGAGAAATAGCCCTTCAAATATTTCTGCCTTTTAGCACTTTGGACTCTTAAGGGAAATCATCAGTCCAATGTAGCTAAGAGTGATTCGGTGTATTTTGGTGCAAAAGAGGACCATCCCTAGCATAAATGTACCCATCCAAACATTTTGGAATAGTATGTTTGGTCGTACGAGTTGCAGAATGAAAGTTGCACCACTTTGCAACTTTACACTGTTTGCATCTGGCAACTTTTCCCTCCACTGAAAAGTCATGACCACAGGAAAATGCCTCCAAGATAGCAAAAACCAAGAGAGGTTTTTGTAGATGGTCTGAACATGATCCCATAGCCTTGGACAGAGAGTCTGTAAGCCTCACGGTCTCTGAGAAATAGCCCTTCAAATATTGCTTCCTTTTAGCACTTTGGACTCTTAAGGGAAATCACCGGTCCAATGTAGCTCAGAGTGATTCGGTGTATTTGGGTGTAAAATATGACCATCCCTAGTGTAAACGTACCCATCCAGACTTGTTGGAATAGTCTGTTTGGTCATATGAGTTGCAGAATGAAAGTTGCACTACTTTGCAACTCTACATTGCTTGCATCTGGCAACTTTTCCCTCCACTGAAAAGTCATCACCACAGGAAAACACCTATGAGATAGAAAAAATTGAGAGAGGCTTTTGTAGATAGTCCCAACACGATCCCATAGCCTTGGATGGAGAGTTTGTAAACTTCACGGTCTTTGAGAAATAGCCTTTCAAATATTTTTGTCTTTTAGCACTTTGGACTCTTAAGGGAAACTAGTGGACAATAGAGTTAACTTCTTCACAAACTTGGTTTGAAGTAATTACATTTTTTTTTGTGCATTTAAAATGGATTTTTAAGCCTTCCACCCTAAAAGTGACCTCTAAATAACTTCAAACACCTTAACTACCTCATTCTTATTCATTTGTTTTGCAAACAAGCATTTTCATTCCAAGAGGCTGAGCTTTCATTTTTGCTTGTTGGATTGAAAGCGGACTGTGACACAACTTTCTTTTTTCAAAAATTGTTTAGCATCATTGAACTAAGAATTGATCACACATCTGCAGAGAAACAAAGGAGTACTACAAACTAAAACACATTACACTTCGGTTCTCACTGACTTGATGTACTCTCCAAAATCTCTCTTCTCTCACGTGGAGAGTTAGAACTTCTTGGCCATGCCTTTGCATCATTAGGGAAGATTAGCAATGTACGGAAGATTCAAAAAGTATCCTTGATATTACAAAAAGGTTTGTGTTGATACACTTCGTGTGAACAAGAAGACCCTAAAAGCGACCTCTAAATCACTTCAAACACCTTAACTACCTCATCCTTATTTTATTTTTTTGCAAACAAGCATTTTCATTCCAAGAGGCTAAGCTTTCATTTTTGCTTTCAAAGAAAAATCTTCCCATGCCACTGTTACACTATACAGGTAAACCAGGTTTTGTATTATGGAGCTATATTAAGCTACCACTCTCAAGACCAATGTAACAATGAGACAAAATAACGTTTGAGACTGCAAGAAGACATCAAAATGGCTAGTGTACTAAAAAAATTCTTATGATTTTTGAAGAATGTTGATAACTCTACTCAATTGTCTTCTTTTTTCAATATCATACAAATTGAACCTTGGCATCAATAAACTTTGTATATCAAGCTACCACAATTCAAGTTTAAATGATGAATATTTATCATGCATTTTTTAAATGACATTCAAGTTTATGGTGGTTTTTTTGTTTATATGATGTTATGTGATATTCTAATCATAATTCATGTTTCTATGTTGCACATATATATATATTTATTATTTTTACATGTTTTCTCCATTGTTCAGCCCCTACACCTCAAGTAAATTTTTGCATAGCATGTGGAATGAGGGGGAAGCATGCCTGAGACCCCTTTAAAGTTTGTTTGAGTGCATTTAAAATAATTTTTTAAGCCTTACACCCTAAAATTGACCTCTAAATAACTTCAAACACCTTAACTACCTCATTCTTATTCATTTGTTTTGCAAACAAGAATTTTCATTCCAAGAGGCTAAGCTTTCATTTTTGCTTGTTCGATTGAATGCGGACCATGACACAACTTTCTTTTTTCAAAAATTGTTCAGCATCATTGAACTAAGAATTTATCACACATCTACAGAGAAATAGAGGAGTACTACAAACTAAAACACATTACACTTTGGTTCTCACTAACTTGATGTACTCTCCAACATCTCTCTTCTCTCATGTGGAGAGTTAGAACTGCTTGGCCATTCCTTTGCATCGTTAGGGAAGTTTTTCTCTTTTTGACAATGTCAAAAGCACGGCTGCATACATATTAGGAAAAATACCTTTGCTTTTAGATTAGCAATACATGGAAGATTCAAAAAGTATCCTTGATATTACAAAAAATTATGTGTTTATACACTTCAAACGTGCAATCACCCTTTCGTTCTTTCAAAGAAAAATCTTCCTATGCCACTATTACATTGCACAAGTCAACTAGATTTTGTATTGTGGACCTATATTAAGCTACCACTCTCAAGATCAATGTAACAATGATACAAAATAACATTTGAGATTGCAAGAAGACATCAAAATGGCTAGTGTACTAAAATAATTCTTATGATTTCTGAAGAATGTTGATAACTCTACTCAGTTGGCTTCCTTTTTCAATATCATACAAGTTGAACCCTGGCATCAATAGACTCTATATATCAAGCTACCACAATTCAAGTTTCAATGATCAGTATTTATCATGCATGTTTTAAATGGCATTCAAGTTTATAGTGGTTTTTTTTGTTTATATAATGTTATGTGATATTCTAATCATAATTCATGCTTCTAGGCTACATATATATATATATATATATATATATAATTTTTACATGTTTTCTCCATTGTTAGGCCCCTACACTACAAGTAAATGGCTGCATAGCATGTGGAATGAGGGGGAAACAGGCCTGAGACCCCTTTAAAGTTTGTTTGAGTGTTTTCTTTTCATTTTTTTTGAGTTTTGTGCCAAGTTTCCTCAAAGAAATGTGGCCTCATAGAATTCCATGACAAGCTAATGTAATTGATAGCTTCTCCTAGTTATTAGTTATGTAATGTGAAGTAATTGCATAACTGCTTAGGTTGACTTTGTAAAAACTATATTGTTATTGAAATTTTTTCATCTATCAGCATCTAGTTGTTACTTATGCAATGTGAAGTAATGCTTTGAGTTTGAAAGATGTGCAATGCAATGTAATCGACAATATGAATATAAACTACATAATATTTAACCAATCTTTTTATGCTATTGTACATTGATATTTAACCATTTCTCACTTGATTAAATTTTCAAAGAATTTAATCATGCACATGAGGAGGAAATTAAATTTTGATTGTCAACTTCTAGATATCAAATTATCCAATAATTAAGTGTATGCCCATCTACAAAAATGACATCATCGCCAACTCAAACAAGGTTTTACAATATGTGGCATAAGCCATCTCAGTATCTATTCAAAATTTACATGCCCAAATGTCTATCTCATCCTAAACTACTAGTGGATCATCAAAATGGAGCCTCTCTGAAGCACTCGTTGGCTCTGAAGCTAGTTGCACAAGAAAAAGTCAAACCACAATTGAGATTAGTTATACTATATAATTTAAAATCGAATAATTAACATAAAAATCAATATACATTGAATTATAATTGAACTCTAAAATTGAAATCTTAATTACCTGAAATATGTACATCTCTTCGAAGGGTTAGGAGTTCTAGAATATACCCCTCTCAAAGAACCAACCAAACCAACTTTTGTAATGTCAATCTATATATGTGAACAAAAACATAAAATTGATCCAAGTTAGCATACAATTGTCGATAATAAGAACATATTTACCAAGCACAAAATAAAGTAAACACATACCTCTTTAGGTTGATCTTTTATTTATCTCCTTTAGGTGTTTCGACACCTCCTCCTTGAGGTGTTTCAACACCTCCTCCTTTAGGTGTTCGAATACCTACTCCTTCAGGTGTTGTGACACTTATCAACAATGATGTATAGCTCACAACTGCCTGTACATAAAAATGACAAGTACATATGAAACTACCAATCTATGTCAATGTATGCATAATCAATAAAAGATCTTATAAATCTTGATTCAATCAAATTTGTGTTCAATTACCTTTCCCTTATCTAACATTGTGCCTCCATAGTCTGGAGAGTGTTGCACCTTGCTCGCACTAGGTGTTTCCTACAAGCAGAGAATAAGATAAACATATAAGTTAATATATAATTTCATTAATGACAATTCAAATGACAAGCAAGTATATAGTAAAAAAATGTAAATGAGTGAGTGTGAAAATAAATACTATGTTTGTATTGAGGTCAAATGAAATGGCCCTAAGGGTGCTATCAGTCACCCATGTGAGCTCCTCCTCAGACATTAACTATTAAATAGACCATGTAAATAAATATTAGTACTTGATACTATCTCTTATTAATATTCATTTTTTTAAAAATGCAAGTTATGAATTTACACCTTAAATTCTACCTGTGTAACTATTCCAATGTCCACCTCTCTAGTAGGAAAGGAATCTGTAGGGTGTGCTCCCCTCCCCTGCGTGTGATCTGCTATAATCTCCACATCCTGGATGTCATAATCAGAAGTGTCTAATGGATGCTCAGCAAGCTGTACAATAGGACCCAAGCATATTTGCTAGTACATATTGCAAATATGTGGCACACAAATATGTGGACCTAAGGAGGATGATTTAGCAGCATTGGATCCATCGCCAACATCACTAGAATGTGGTTGATCTACTGAAGAAGCATGGGAAACCAAAAGACCACTCGAAGAGTGAATGGCCTAGATAGTTTGTGTGGCTGCATCCTTCGTAATATCTGGATGTTGTACTGGAGGTGGCGGAGGAAGGGGAGGAAGGGGAACATGTGGGCACCTGACTACTCTAACTGCCCCTGGCCTATCCTGGGGCATACTTCCACCAATGCCCTAGAAGGGTTTAATGTCAAAAGTAATTGACATGATGCCCTAACAAAAACTCAACGTATAATTTTTTAATAAAGTAAAAAGGTACATCAATATTATTGTTGGGTGGTTTATCAAAAACCATACACCAGTGATCCCAAAATTTATCTACTACACCTCTATTTGTGCACCATTTTATAGAAAGTTTTGGTTTGTTAACATTAATTAGCAAACCAGTGTGGAGGCTAATAAGTAAAGAGGCTATTTAGGCTTTTTTTATTTGGATATTTTTCACATTATCATAAGACAATCCACATGCATAATATTCCCTCATGGTTTCCCACCATGAATGAAAGGTATTATTGAGGGATTTTCTTATAAACATCACAAATGCCCCTCAATTTCTCCAATTTTTCACCAATTAAGTCTTCAATTGATGGTTGCAGAGGTGGTGGAGCATTTGACATTTCTGCATTTTGATTCTCAGCTGGTGGATTTTCATTGTCAACTAGTGGAATTTGTACATTCTCATTCTCAGCAGCCATAATGCCTGATTAAAGTTAAAAAATAATTAATCTAATTAAAACTAGACAATATAAATGAAACTATTATAAAAATACCCTACTTTAAAAAAAAAAATCCAAAGAAAACCCTACTTTCTAACAAAAATCTATAAAATTCTCTAATTTTTAATACAAATACATAAACAACACTATTTTTAAATCAAAATCCATAAAAAAATCATTTTTAATCAAAATCCATTAAAAACATTCATTTTTAATCAAAATCCATTCTAAACTCAATTTTTTTAAAAAAATTCAATTAAAAACTGTATTTTGAAAAAAAAATCATCAAAAACTAATTGAAATTATACAAATCTCATTCAAAATTCAATCAAAGCAAAGAAAAATCTAAATTCTAACCTTTTCAAATTGGATATTGGCGAAATCAGATATTTGTTATGTGAAGAACCTCCTAACTGTGCACCCGCGGGTTGTTTGACTGTGAAATGATTTTGACAGCTTGAAAATTGTTTATATATAATTTTTTCAAATTGGATATTCAATTTGGAAAACTAGGTTTGGTAATTGCTTTGGAGGTGTGTATTGACACCCAAACCACCAAAAATTCAACTTGGCATTTTTCACATTTTTGGGTCGATGAAAGACATGAGTTTTTCCTCATTGCCACTTTTTGGCCCATCATGATCCTACACATACCCACATGGGTAAAATTATTTTTCCCAATAAATTGGTAAATATTCTCACTTTTGTGAAGTGAAATTAAAGCCTATAAGTGAATATTTTAAACATTATGTCCACCTATAGTAAACAAAGGGAAGAAATAAATATTTTTACCTGGCAGAGGTAAAATGGACATAATTCTCATGGGCTAAGAGATATTTTCAGCTGCTGGGTGAAAATGAGCATGAATATTTTCACAGTGAATTTGCTATTGCAAATTGGAGGCAAAATTCAGTTTGAGGAGAGATGAGAGAGGCTTTGCAAATTTTCTGATCAACGGGAATGTAGCTACTAGATGTCTTCAACGGATCAACTTTAGGGCTTCTTCTGGAATTCTCTATTCTTCCTTATATTCTCTTCTTCTCTCTTTGAGGAGGGTTCTGAGATTAGTTTTGAAACTTTGTATTGGGCTAGGTAGATAGAGAAATGTTGAAATTTTGAGTCATTGTGTATCTGTAAGCTGTAAATGCATATTTCATGAGCACATGTCAGCTAGTTTATACAAATAAACCATGAAATTGTTTGCACATTCATGAGTATTTTCAAACTATCTCCATGTACTTGTATATTTTCAGTCATTTGAATTCAATAATACCAAGTATCTTTGAGTTTGGAATCTCAATTTCATGAGATTTTTTTATCTATTTATGGGTCTATTTCAATGAAATGGTTAAATACTTTGAACAAATGATTGTGATTGCAATATGGAGGTTGGATTTGGTAAGCATAGTTTGATTGATAACAGGAGAGGATTTACTAATGTAAGACATTAACAATTGATTCAAGGCATTAACAATTTTAAAATCTACTAGTTGTATATCATTTGTTGATGAATTCTCTTTATATGTTTGACTCCATGGCCTAGAATTGACATTGATCTATTATTAAGTTTTGTGCATCTCAAAAACATTTCATAAATTTAAAATCATTTTAATCCATGTTGTATTGTGTTATGTCCTACTTCCCAATTGTTGAGTTAGTATTGATTATACCTAGAGTTTAGCCAGATTTGAGGTTGTCAATGTTGTCCTTGGCTTCTTTTCATGAGAATTATCTCCTATAAAAAGCAATGTCAGTATATAGTTGCATGTAAGTTTTGGGCATTGTATAGGTTGACCCACCTTGGCCCTATAGAGCCAGAAGTGTAGAAGATCTGTCTTTGACTAAATCTTGTTAGTTGGCCAAATCCCCTTTGAGTCTGATTATAAGAAATTGGCCATCTTTAGGATTCATCGGTCTGGTGCAATTTGGAACACCAACAGAATGGCAACTCTACTAGGGAGAATTTGAGAAAATTCTCATTGAATAATCTTGAAACAAAGTCATATCATTTGCATAAAGTCATATTATTGTTTGTCATTCTGAAATTTAGTTCAAATACTGAAGGATTCTCAGCCTGGAGAAAGATTGTGCGGTGAACCTGATTATTTCAAGATCTATGGTGCTTTGTTGGTGAAAGGAACTCTGAATAAGATTTATCTGTAAAAGAACTTCATACTGATTGAAGTTCATTCCTCTACAAAGAGAGGTGGTGACTCTATCAAGAAGAACCTATTGAAGATTTAAAGAAAAGTTCCATATCTACAAATCTCTAGAACAATTTGCAGCAGTTGCAACATTTACAAGTATTCTTCACATGTTTGAACTCCTTAGGAAAGAACTTTGGCTCCCTTATTTAGTGAAATTGAGCACTACAATCAAGGGAGATTCAATATTGTAATTGAATAGTTGTAGAGGGAATAGTTTTCATTTGCAAAATGCATCAATTGTTGTCCTAATTATCCCTCTACAAGTTGTAATATCATGCTTCGAACACAGCCTTGTCCTCATAGGAAGGTGTTTGATAATGAATGATACAACCCTTTAGATTTTAGTAAAATCCAAGGCTATCCACATTCTGTCCCAAGAAGAATTAATGAATATTTGCCTAAGTTTAGAGATGATTTTGAAGAATCAACATCAAAGCATGTACAGTGTTTCATTGATTTGATGGAAGATTGTCATATTGAAGAAGAAGATGTTATCATGAAATTTTTAGTAAGATCTTTGGAAGGTATGGTTGAAGGTCGGTTTACTTGCTTACCAATGCATTCCATAGACTCATGGTATGAGCTCAAAACATGTTTCCTTGATACTTTTAAAGATGGGTCAATAGTGAATGATGAATGCTTGTCTAAAGATAGAAATTTGCATACTCAAGAAGAATTTGAAGAGGAAATTTCAAACAAGGTTGAGTCTAAATCATATATTGATGCACTATGTGATATAGAAAGATTGGAGGATGAATCTATCTATGATTTTCATGATAGATTTATGAAATTTCTGCTTGCTATACCAGAATTGGAAAGACCTAATGAATCATTTTGCATTGATTTGTTCTGTGAGAGGGTATGTGCAGGATCATCATGGAAAAAATAGGCCCTTAAGTGGAACAAAAAATTAGAAAAATCAGAGTTAGCCAACTTGACGTGAAAAGTTGAGTAAGTTATCTATATTATTTCAAAAATATGTAAGTATAGAATCTGTAGAAAATTGAATGTAGTTTCTAAACTACTAAGTTTGTTTTAAAAAACGAAATCTATTTGGTGAAAATTTGAAATTTCAATGCAAGAGGTACTTAAATTTCAAGGAAAAAATAAGTAGGTGTCCGGCTGACCACCCTAACCACAAGAAAATGATAATATTTTTTTATAAGATTTTAGATATAAGTAGAGGACTCATGTCTCGATGTGATGCATATTTTGTAATTTTTTTCCATGTAAATAATTAATTATGAATTTTTATTACAACTTTTAAAAAATATAAAAAACTCGTTGTCTAACCACCTTAACTTGGTCAAAATTCATGAAATTCAATTTTTCTTTTTTTTAATCCTATAGTATGTGAAGCATAGAATGTGACACATGTTTTGGATTCAAAAATTGTGATATTGTTTGAAAGCTATAGATGTTTTTCAATTTGTCTATCAATCAGGACTTTAGTCATAATTTGAATAGAAAATGAATAATAATTACTTATTAAATTCAAAGTAAAGAATAATTTATATTGGTTGAAAGCTAAGAATCTCCTTTAAAACCCCTTTTTGTTTAAGCAATTTTTGGTAAAAAAAAAGGTCATCAGCCACATAGCCATCATATTGCCACTTTTTGGCCCATCATGATCCTGCACATACCCAAGAATTATAAGCCAGGTTTGAAGTACCATGCCAATTCACTTGAGGCCCCTAGCCTTGGATGTTTATATCAATGGCTTTCAATAATTGAGGAAATGATAGATAAATGTGGAAGTCATTTTTAACTCAATTATGTGATGGTACTTTTTCAAGATTTAGTCCAATGGATGCAAATGGTATAGTAGAAGACAAGAATGATAGTGCATCATGCAGTGATAAAGATGTTGTTTCTAAACAACCTATAGAAGGAATATGTCCAAAAGAATGTTGCAGCCATGATGGTCATGAAGAGATAAATGAAACATGTGAAGTGTCTTCTATTTGCTTTGAAAATATAGAAATAGAAAACAAATTTTCTATAGAAAATGAAGGCTAAAATGATGCAGATGATACTAAGAGTGTTTTCTCCTCTATGGACTTTGAATATACAGTTGAAGATAATGTTGATTCTAATGTTTTAAGTCTTCATGAGGAGATAAAGGATCCTACAAATTTGAAGAATGTTGTTGAGAGCATTGGTGTATCAGCTGCAAATGATAGAGTATGCAAGGATTTTTAGTCAGAGCAGTCATGTGTGATAAGTTTCCATGCAAAGAAAAATGATGATTTTCACTTTGAGAATGAGGAATGGAGCCCTGTTGATTGTTGCAGTAGTGTGAACAAAGAGAAGGATATGAATTCAGGAGATGTATTGAATGAATCAGTACAAGAAGTTGATAATGATGAACAAGGAATCCCTATTTTGATTGATGTTTTTCCTTCTTCTATTCCTTTTGCTTCCTTTGAAGCCATTATTGATTGTTTGCATGAGGAAACCATTTTTGTAGATGTACATGAGAATAAAATGTAGAGATAAACATGGGTACAACTAATGACAACTTTCGTGATGAGTTTGCATATGAAGAATGTGATTGTGTCTATCATATTGATGCATATGAGGACCTTTTTTCTGGGTCTGCAATTCATACTTCCTCTCGTGAGCAGTATGTTTCAGATTTTCATGTTGAAGCAGCAAGAGATGATGTTGATTTTGATACACCTTGCATTGGTGAATATATCTTTAACATTCACTATGATGAATTTGTTGCAAATGAAAGTTTTGATTCACATGAACGTGTACTTGAGGTTTCCCTTCATGATAACATATGGAATGTTGATGATCTTTTTTTTGAACTTGAGGTGGAGAACATTGTTTGGGATGCTAGAATTTCTTCTGAATGCCATGATTTGAATGGAGATGAAGGTACCGTGGGTGTTGATAAGCCTAATTTTTAGAATCTTGAAACACATGACAATGTGTTTGGGTTGTGTTTTTGGGATGAGGACAAGTTGACTGATGATGTATTTTAGTTGGAGGATACACAAATGCATGCGCAATCTTTGCTCAACACACAAGAGGATGGCATGTTGTTTTCTAGCTGTGATATCTCCTCTAAGCATGATCATTATGAGAGGGTTAGTGAATGTGGTCTTGATCATTATCCTCTCATGTTGCCACTTGATAAAAAATCAAAGAATGAAGAAAGTGGCGATGATGTGACCTATTTGATTTGGTTTCCAATTGATGACAAAGTTGAACAGAGAGCAATTTTTCACTTGCACAAGGGCAACCTAATCCTTATGTATGTAGAAGTACATTCACTCATGTTGTTGTGGTTCAATGGAGGCAAGCATAAGTTGAGGGAGATTAGCTCTTTTTACAGAATTGTGTTTGATAGAGGTAGAGGTTGATTTTCCCCTTTTCATTTGGTGGCCTGGGGTCACCAGATGAAGTTGAAAAAGAAGGTTGAATAAAGGAGCAGCTTGAAGACACCTAATGGACTCGATATTTTGTCTACTCCCTAGAGATCTTGCTATGCCCACAAGGGGCATACATCCCCAGTCAGAGCCACTATTGGCACTCTCAAATTTCCCAAATTTGAAGTGCCCATTTCAAATTTTTTGCCTCTACACTTTCAGAAGTGCACCTGATGAGTCTACCTAAATGACCTACTTTGGAGGGTCACAACTTGATGCCTATTGATTTTCATGCAAAACCATTTTGTAAGTTCACTCATGTGTCCTATGTGAGTGTACATGTCAATTTTCAACTTCCCACGATAAGTTTTGATGAGGTTTCGAAAAGTGAAGCTAGAGGGTTTTGTCACTTTTTAGCTGTTTGCAAACCTTTGTTTTGCAAGGTAGCCTCTCGTTTGAGCTTGCATTTTGCAACCAGATGATCATCATGTGAAAATGATTGTTGCTCTATATTTTCCATACCACGATGAGCTGACATGTCAGGTTTCAGGACATTATGATTTGATTTACTATTTTTAGCAGATCAAAACCAAATGCAATTTCTCCAGTATCGCATTTGCACTCTTGACAACATTTTAGAGAGGTCAACTTTGACCTTCAATATCTTTTAATGGGATATGATTCAAGCTAAGACCTTTTTCACACATGCTCAGTGTACCTAAATGATCTATTGTATCTGCTGGCAACTCACCAAGAGTTGATTTGATATTTTTGCAACGGGGTGATCTCTTCAGTTTTAATTGGTTTAGAACAATTATTTGTTAAAGAAAGTTCAAGTAATCAACTTCGATAGCAAATAACTCTCACCTCATAGCTCCTTTTGTCGAGTCGTCTTTTGTATTGTATTCTCTGGACCAATGTTTGCATTCCTGCAGGTTTTTATGTCTTCAAGAGGTCGTTTGATTGGTTTTCAAAGCTGATTCTAGAGCTAACTTGGCCATTTTTCACCCTTTTCCAAATGTGCCAGAAAACAAATTTTAATGAAAACCCATTTCATATTTTAGCTCCAGAAACACTCTTAAGTAGTGTCATATCATTTGAGCATAAAAGTTGTTTGGAAATGAATTTTTTTTTAGCCAGGCCCACATGGGGACCTAGCATGCTTTACATAGTTATGAGGGAAAACCAAGATCCATTTTGTTCATAGGGTTCCTTGATGTCCTATTAAGGATTTCTTATAGTTTCAATCTCCAAGAGGTTGAGTGTATTGACTAGTGTATTGCAATGCATGATTCGGGTCTGTGGTTTTTTTATCTGAAAGAATGAAGCCAACTTGTTTTGCTCAAAATTCTTGATTGGATTGGCGTGGTATTTGCAACTCTTTGTCCCATTGGGACTATCCAGTATATGCCAAAATTGATTGTTAACATAAGGGCCAAGAGGCATTCAAAGAGTTCATCATCTCCCCAAAATTCTATGGTTTCTATGATGCTGAAAATAAAACATTACTTTTGTGATTGTTTTCAAACACCTTCAATTGTAATCAGAGGGAGATTTTGTAGAGATTGGCCATTTGGCTGAAATTCAACTGAATATGGTGGAATCTTAGGGGTCTTGTGTCTTTAGTGGGTTCAGTGTTCTAGTGGAGTTTGTGCAAATGGGAGTTGTTGATGAAAGGCTCCATTCAAGACATTGACTATCCTCTTGAGCATTAGAATGTTAAACAAATGATAAAGAGATTAAACCACGTGATGGTAACTGTGATATGATAGCAAGTAATATGGATCCTAGTGAACACTATAAAAGGTAAACCTGAAATTGCAAAGGGAGGTTTCTCTGGTCAACACTCAAGGCCCGAACACACCAGTCTATAAGGAATGAAAAGATAAAACTATCTAATCACCATACCAAAGAAGTGAAGGGGTTTGAAGTATGTTTGACTATTGCTAAAGACTTCATAAATTTCCAAACAAGGCATCCATTAGAGCATAAAGGAGGTGCTAGCATGAACAGGGTGCTTGAAACTATTTAACAAAAACCCTAAATGAATGCAACAAAGGAAACTAAAAAAAAAAAAAAGATTTATTGAAGTCTTTAGAGACTTGCAAGAAAATGCTCTATAGAAGCAAAGAAAGCTCGAACCAGTAAATGGGTGCGCTCAATGATGGGCATTGATAGTCACTAAAAGCATAAAGCATGGATTCTTTGCGCAGTAGAGGGAGGCTTTCATATGTAAACACAAAATAATGAGGCATGTGAATTAGTTTGGGGAACACTATGGCAACAAAGACACAGTGAATATGCTAAAAGATGGCTTTAGCAACTTTCAAGTAGATGCTCTACTCTATGGAGAGCCACACATCAGTGAGAGGTCAACACACAATAAAATGGAGAAAGTAAAAATACGCCAGTCAAAGAGAGCTCAATGAAGAATTATTATGAAGTAATAGGGGTACAACCATCCATTAGAGCATAGAGCATGCCATGCACTATATAGATGAAGCCATTGACAAGTTTTTTAGAAAATTTTAAGCAAGCGCCAGATAGAGGGATCAAATGAGAACAACCTGCTTTGAATGAGAGTGACGCAGCCCTCAAATCGGGCATTGAGATCCATCGATGGATGGATGTAGCTTTGATGGCATTGTAAAATGAAACTCCAAACACATGAAAATAGGGGCGTGCCTGGCTCACGGCATGAGGAGTTATTGAAACAGCTATAAAAACTTTGAAGCAAGTGTAACTCGCAAAAGCTAGGGTGTGGCTTAAACAGGGTATGGAGATCCATCAAAGCCCAAGCCAGTAGAAACATGAGTGTTGAATAAAATAGAAATGTTTTGTTGAAAATTCTTAAGAATCTCCTAGGAAGATGTGAGTGGAAGAGGCTCGATGGCTATGAGAAAAATGATAGAGTGGTGCCGCCATGAATAGATGCAGGGCTCAAGTAGTTTGTAGAGAATGCGTAAAAGAGAATTAGGGAAAAATGTGAAACACACGGGAGAGAAAATGGATCTATGGTGGATATTAGAGGGGTGAAAATGCAGCACGATCTCCAGGGTTGTTTCCTGCCAGTTCGCTGGTTTAGTTGCTCACTTTTAAAAAACCTGCGAGATGAGCGTGGTGATGACATGTGGCGGGTGGGGCCTGGTTGAGGTTCATATGACTGGGTAATGACTTTTCAGAAGGGTTTTTGCTCAATGCAACATTAAATGGTAAACTGTTAAGGGTGAATGAGTATATAGATGGTGGGTCCTGATCTTTTAATACTTTGAAAGCTCATTTGCTTAAGTCCAACAATGAAGTTAAAAAATTTCCCGTGATGAGGTTTTGAATTTTTTTAAAAGGGGCCTGATATAATTTTAAATGTCTTCTTATTTGTGAAATAAGGTGGACTTCCACTTGAATGTAAAATGAAGGTGAGTTTCATGGGGAAAATGGGAAAATATTCACTATTGAAAGTGGTATGTCTTTGCTGGAAATGTAAGGTGAAATAGTGAATATAGGTGCACGGGTAAAATTCTTTTGCCCAATAAATTGGTAAATATTCTCACTTTTGTGAAGTGAAATTAAAGCCTATAAGTGAATGTTTTAAAAATTATGTGCACCTACAGTAAAGAAAGGGAAGAAATAAATATTTTTACCTGGAAGAGATAAAATGAACATAATTCTCATGGGAAAAGAGATATTTTCAGCTGCTAGGTGAAAATGAGCATGAAGATTTTCACGGTGAATTTGCTATTGCAAATTGAAGGAAAAATTCAGTTTGAGGAGAGATGAGAGAGGCTTTGCAAGTTTTGCAATCAACGGGAATGAAGCTGGCAGATGTCTTCAATGGATCAACTTTAGGGCTTCTTCTGGAATTCTCTATTCTTCCTTATATTCTCTTCTTCTCTCTTTGAGGAGGGTTCTTAGATTAGTTCTGAAAATTTGTATTGGGCTAGGTAGATAGAGAAATGTTGAAATTTTGAATCATTGTGTGTCTGTAAGTTGTAAATGCATATTTCATGAGCACATGTCAGCTAGTTTATGCAAATAAACCATGAAAGTGTTTGCACATTCATGAGTATCTTCAAACTGTCTCCATACTTGTATATTTTCAGTCATTTGAATTCAATAATACCAAGTATCTTTGAGTTTGGCATCTCAATTTCATGAGATTTTTTGATCCGTTTATGGGTTTGTTTCAATGAAATGGTTAAATACTTTGAACAAATGATTGTGATTGCAATATGTAGGTTGGATTTGGTAAGCATAGTTTGATTGATAATAGGAGAGGATTTGTTAATGTAAGACATTAACAATTGATGCAAGGAATTAACAATCTTAAAACCTACTAGTTGTATATCATTTGCTGATGAATTATCTTTATATGTTTGACTCCATGGCCCAGAATTAGCAATGATCTATTATTCAGTTTTTTGCATCTCAGAAACATTTCATAAATTTAAAATCATTTTAATCCATGTTGTATTGTGTTGTGTTATGCTTCCCAATTTCTGAGTTAGTATTGATTATACCAAGAGTTTAGCCAGATTTGAGGTTGTCAATTCTCTCCTTGGTATCTTTTCATGGGAATTATTTGCTATAAAAATCAATGTCAGTATATAGTTGCATTTAAGTTTTAGGAATTGTATAGGTTGACCCACCTTGGTCCTACAGAGCCAGAAGTGTAGAAGATCTCAGTCTTTGACTGAATCTTGTCAGTTGGCCAAATACCCTTTGAGTTTGATTATAAGAAATTCGCTAAGTCTTTAGGATTTGTCAGTCTAGTGCAATTTGGAACACTAACAAATTATACATTACATTTTTTCTAAACAAGCAATCATTATTATAAATCAAGTATAAAACTCAAGGCCAATGGCCCTCCTACACTAACTAATCAATCCATGCCAACTTCAAATGCAACCTGCATAATCATGAAGCTCCAAGCAAATGATTAATAGTCAAAACAAAGAGAACTTATCTGTATGAACTAGTTTTATAAGATAATCTATAACATTAATCAAAGTGCCAAGTTTATCAATTAATACCTTCCCACTCTCAACCATTTCTCGCACAAAGTGATATTGAACATCAACATGCTTAGTATGAGCATGATACATAGGATTTTTGGCTAAACAAATAGCACTCTGACTATCACATTCAAGTTTAACTTACTTGTAATTAAAACCAATACCTTTCCCTAGTCTTTGTAACCAAACTGCCTCTTTGGAGGCATGTGAAACTATCGAGTGTGTTGAAATCACATCCAACCAAGGTGTAGGCTTCTCATTCTTGACTGTTGAAAAATATTTTCTTACAAGTAACCATTCCAACATATATCTCTTAGTACCATCAGAGAACTCAAGTGTCACCTATTTCTCCAAGTATCCATGGGGACCTGTAACCAACCAATCCATGCCAACTTCCAAATGCAACATGGCACTATCATGAAGTAATCAAATAAATGATTAATGTATCGAATACATAAGAGAACTACACAAGATCAATGTCAAATCTCCAATCATGAATCAAGAACATAAACATGACAACATGATCTAACCATCTCCTCCAAGGAGATGACATGCATCATAACATACATAAACATCCTAGTCTCAAGAGAACAAGTACCATGCCAAACTCTAAACGTGTATCAAGAGTAAACCATGACATAATAGCAACCACTCTAAACCAGAAAAATATATCCCCAATCACATGAAGATAACCTTACCAATGATGCATCCACGTCACTGCCAACAACTCCTGGGCACTGAACTTTGGTACGAGCTACACATGGCATCATGACTACCATCCTCTTCATGAAGATCAATATTTAACATCAATAAAAGAGTAATCACTAATGTTTTTACATGAAATGATCAATGCATGATTACCATCATCTGAGGATTCCTCTATAGAAGAATCAAAACTCTTTTTCTTGTTCTTACAATCCTTCTTCACATGTCCTGGTTTCCCACAATTCCAAAACTTTACCTTACTCCATCCTTTGGACTTACTCTTCCCTTCCTTGTCTCCCTTAGGTTTCTTTTTCTTAGGCCTACCTTTTACAAACAAGGCATCTTGGATTTTTGTTTTAGACTTCCTCCTCATCTCCTTTGATAGGAGAGTATGAATTATATTGTCCATCTTTGGATCTGCACCACTACCATTGATAGAAACAATTAGATTTTCCCAAGATTCTAATAAAGAACAAAGTAACAAAATGCATTTATCTTCATCTTCTAGATAGCTTTACATCTACAGATGCTAACTAACTTAGAATCAAATTAAAAGCATTCAAATGATTTGCAATAGAATCACCATCTTTCATCTTTAAAGAATACAACTTCCTTTTCAAATACAACTTATTAGTAAGACTATTGGTTTGACAGATATCACCTATTCTCTTCCACAACTTATATGTAGTAGTTTCTTTTGAAAAATTCAAAAGAACATCATCAACAATACATAATCTTATGGTCCCTCTTGCTTTCTTATCAAGCTTAGCCCAATCCTCATCTGACATCATTGTAGGTGACTTTGTCTTATTACCAATAGCTAATCACTGATCTCTCTCTTCAAGGAGATCCTCCATTTTAGTTTCCACATCTCATAATTAGATCCATTGAATCTTTCAATATCTAAATGAGAATTAAAACTCATTGTAACAAACTTATTTTCCAAAATCAGCAATAACACAATAGTAAAAGCTCCCACTAGAGCCAAAAAACCTTCAAACTTTTAAGAGAAACGCGTCCCAAACTCTACCCCAACCATTAGCTCTGATACCAAATGTTGAAAATGGAGGTAATTATGTAGCTTAATACTTTGTAAAACTATGATATTATAGATCTAATTAAGTGTTTTTTGTTACAATTTCATTGTGGGTGATTATCTATTTAGATTCATTTTACCATTTGTAGAAATAGATAGAAGATTGTAGAAGAATAAGACTAGATGATAGAAGTGACATGTAGCATTTATCGTGGAAAACCCTTTCAAGAAAAAACTCCACCACTAGAATCAATAGTGCTTGTATTATTTAACCTTAGAACAAGATTACAATAATTCTTCATCAATCCTTGCTTGAGATGCTTCTTTTTCCTTCAACAATTCTTCTACACAATCTGCAATAAAATCTGATAGAAATCTCTTCAACTTGCTACAATTTATAGACAATTATGAGCCTTGTAAACTCCAAAGATTTTACAATTACAAAGCACAAAGCTTATCTTACAAAACCTATACCTGTTCTTCACAAGTAGAGTTCTTCCATGAAAAACAATGTCAAACCAAGTCCTTCATCACTTTGGGAATCCCAAACTAAAGTCCTAACTCAATGTTGATTACAAAGATATCTTGTAAGCTTCTCCTCAAAGTTGGAGCCCAAGAATGGGCCCAGTTAACTTAGCCTTATAAAATATCTTATCATGAAAAAGTGTTAACTCCAAGATGCCAACTTGGGCGCCCAAGGTTGGTCCAAGTCAATCTCTGTTAATTGAAACATATATCTCCACCATTCATGCAAACATGATGCATGAATTATCATTCCCACTTAACTAAATGTATCACCTATTTTCTATCATGCAACTCAAGTCATTAGTCATGCATTCCAATTCAACTAAAGTCAACAAGCATTCAACTAAAACTAACTACATGCAATTGAACATAACTGAACCATAACTAAACTAAACTGATCTAAACTGAACTGAACTAATACTAAATTGAACTGAGCTCCATTCATGTAAACATCAATTGCTAACTTCTAGGATCTTTACATGCATTACTGAAGTGTTATCTTTCCCCAAATAGTTAACTTAACTCAATGTGGGTTCCACCTTCCATGTGGGTACCCCATGTGATCCTATTTTGTAGGAGCTCTTCTTGGGCATCCCCACATGTTCCTATCATTTAGAATTAATTACAAATGTCAATTTACATGTCCATTTCATTCAAATCTAATCTCTTTCTAATCCTAGTGTTGGGGAACACTTTCCAAGGACTTAGGAGATACATGAAATATGTTTAGGATTGCAATTAAATGGCTTCCTATTCCCAATACCTTCCACAATTGAAACATTTGAAAGGAAACTTACCTTTGTACTTACCAACACCCTTTTTCATCCTTCTCAAAAAGTTAACTTCCATATCATCAAGATCCTCTTGATTTTCTTCTTCAATCATTTATGATTTTGCAACCTTAAAAGTAGTCTCAACTTTTGCGCCACTATTTGTACCAAATTCTCTCATTTCAAACATGGTTATAGAACCATACAAGTGATCTCTAGTATAATGATCTGGATTTTGAGATTCCTCAATAGCAACAACATTATGATTGTAAGATTTTTAGGAAGGTTTCTAAGAATTTTCTTTACCACTTTAGGTTATTTTACTTTTCCACTAAGACCTTTAATGAAGCTGACCACCTAATCTACCCTTTGCATGTATAGATCATAATGTTTTCATCTTTATACATCCACATGTTCTCAAATGTGATCTTTAAATTCTAGGTATATGAAGGATCATGATGGGCCAAAAAGTGGCGATATGATGGGTATTTGTAGGGTACGTGGCTAATGACCTTTTTTTTACCGAAAATTGATGAAATGAAAAAGGTTTTTAAAGGAGATTCTCAGCTTTCCACCAATATTTAAATTATGGTTTACTTTGAATTTAATAAATAATTATTATTCATTTTCTATTTGAATTATAACTAAAGTTTTGATTGATAGGCTGATTGAAAAACATCTATAGCTTCCAAATGTTATCACAAATTTTGAAGCCAAAACATGCATCACATTCTATGCTTTTCATACTATAGGATTTATAAAAGAAAAAATGAATTTCATGAAGTTTTGACCAAGTTAAGGTGGTTAGACATATGAGTTTTTATAATTTTTAAAAGTTGTAATAAAAAAATCATAATTAATTATTTACTTGGAAAAAAAATACAAAAAAATATGCATCACATCTAGACATGAGTCCTCTACTTATGTCTAAAATATTATAAAACAATATTATCATTTTATTGTGGTTAGGTGGTCGACTGACACCTACTTATTTTTTCCCTGAAATTTAATTACTCGCATTGAAATTTCAAATTTTCACTAAATAGATTTATAAAAACCTAGTAGTTTAGAAACTACATTCAATTTGCTACAAATTCTATTCTTATAGATTTTTGAAATAATATAGATAACTTATTCAAATTTTTACATCAAGTTGCCTAACTCTAATTTTTCTGAATTTTTTGCCACTTAAGGGCCTGTTTTTTCCATGATGATCCTGCACATACCCTTCTGCATTTTATCAGATTGTCTGACCATATCGTATCCTTCATAACTTCTTTCCAACTTTCTCCAACTTTCTTTATCATTTTTCAAATTCATAACTTTCACTAATTCATAATTTGTTTAGTGATGGAAAATGTATCCCTTTAAATTTTCTCACTTGTTTGGGCCCTCCTAATTGAAATGAACTTAATTGTGCCTTAATTTAGTGTTGTAAAATTTATTTACCTACACTTTCACACTTATTTAGGGCTCCCTTAATTAATTAAGCTTAGTTTGGCCTTAATAGGCCCTCTACTTCATTTACAAGCTCATTAAATTAAATTTTTTGAAGGGGAAACCTGACATTAATTAATGCCAATACATAACACCTTACATTGAGCAATTTGTGCTCCAGGGATAGGGACCTAGGACCCATTAACCCATGGGTGAATGGGTACTCCCCAAGCCTTAGAAGCCATTTTCAAATATTTTTTTGGTGGTATTTTTATGATCCTAAATTCAAATTTCAAAGGTCGGCTTATAATGTTCGAATTTCAAGAAATTAAGGATAAATATCTATAAATACAAGGTTGTTTATAAATTAACATTATATTTCAAGAGAACAATTGAGATAAATTTCACAAGGGTCAAGATTATTGCCAAGAGAATTCAAGAGTAGATTTCTTGATCATTTTTTGAAGCATTCAAGATCTCAAGCATCACGGAAAATTCTTTTGCAAACATGCATGTTTTTGGAGCTAACATTGTGGTGTAGGTTTCAAGATCTAATCCAAGCATTTTCAAAGAAAGATTCAAGCATCAAGATCCAAATCCATTGAATCCATTTTATGCAAAATCAACATTAGTATTTGATATTTCCAAAGGTTAATTCAAGGGTTTGGTGAGTTACAACATTGAGTTGTTCATTCATCATTCCTTTCATACTATTTTATTTCATTTCATGGTCTAATTACCAAAACAGAGTTTGACCAAGGCAAACCCCTATTCACCCAAAAATATATTTTTTTCCATCTCTCTTTGTGTGTTGCATATTTGTAGGTTAAAGAGAAGTTGAAGATCTCAAAAGTGAAAAATTGCAAAGTTGCATTTGTTGTCACCTTTGTTGTCATCTCACAAAAACTCAGACCCCAAATTTATTTCCAATTGTCCAACTATGAAACTCAGAGAATCTGGAAGTGTAGACATAGGAGCAGAGGACCCAAAAACCATTTTTCGAAAGCCCTACAAAGACCCATATGCCTATGGGTGAATGAGTCCTCAAATAGCTACTAGAAACATGATTTTGTAATAGTTGCTCAATATTTTCCCTTTATCCAATCTACATGAAATAAACTATTTATGTTAGTATTATGTTTCATCTGCAAAATCCACTTTTTATATGTCATGAATGAGTGCATTTGGTATTTTTATTCTTTCTCCCAAAACCCATGTTTAGTCATTTCTATCAAAGAGTTTTCTCAAGACACTTTGCACCAAACAGGGACACTTTGCAACTATTTTTTAGATAAGTTTTAACTATCCTCCACTCATATGATTTACAATGTGAAATAAATTGTGCCTATTAGCTCTATGTTTAATCAACCTAGATCTAGTCTTAGATGTCAGCTTTGAGTTTATATTCTATTTTATTTTCATCTTCTGAAAGTGCTACTTAGTCCACACACACACACATAAAGGAAATTGCAAGATTCCTCAAAAAATACACTCACCTAAGGGTTGAAAGTGGATTTTAACTTAAGGAATCTCATTTCTTGAATGAAATAGAAGAATAGGTATGTTCATTCACCTATTTTTTCCCTTTTTATTTATAGTAATTTTGGTGAAATATCCCAGATTTAGTATAAAACCCTATGTGTGTGAACCCTACACCATTTTTTCTATCTTTCATTTTGGTGAACCTGAGTATTTGAACATTCTAATTTCTGATTTGGAGTGCATTCAAACACTAGATCAAGTATTTTCATTAATTCATTGCATTTAGGGTTTCTAAATTTGGCATAAAGTTGCATTACATTTTAGGTGTAAACTTCCATTTTGGACTCATTTTAAATCTGAAAATTTAACAAATAATGTATCATGTTAGATTGATTTTGCATAGTATTTACATAATAGCATACTTTCAATCACTTAAATAAGAAAATTGGATCAAAATTTCATTTTAATAAGTGTTATATAGTTCATCATTTGTCATTAATTTCACTTGCATTTGGACATCAAATTCTAGAAAATTCTATTATAGAAGTTATAGTCTGAGACCTACAAAAGAGAACACATATAATCACTTAGAAATTGCACTTCACATTTTTACAAACCCTGGATAGAGACACATTCACCCATGGGCGAATGAGTCCTTCAAGGCCTCTAAAAGATAACTTTTCTAAGATTTTTTGTGGTTTTCTACACTTCCTAGAGTTGTTGGTAACCCATTGTTTCAATCTAGAAATTTTTAGGAATTTTTGTTTTATGCATCTCGGTCTAAATGCCCATTTATTATAGCCATTTTAAATCTTTCCAAAATCATTTCAATGGAAAAAAATCATCATATCTTTAGGGAAAATGTTTGCATTCCTAAATCTTTGCATAATACATGGATAAAAGTACTTTTAAATTTTTGGTAGACAATATTTACATTCTTGAAGCTTTTTATAAGTTTGATAAAAGTATTTTTTATTTTTGGATATACAATGTTTACATTCTTGAAGCTTTGCATAAGTTGGATAAAAGTACTTTTCACTTTTGGATACACAATTTTTGCATTCCTAAAGCTTTGCATAAGTTGGATAAAAGTAATTTTTACTTTTGGGTACACAATGCTTACATTCTTGAAGCATTGCATAAGATGGATAAAAGTACTTTTCATTTTTGGGCACACAACATTAGTATCTTTCCTTTCCATGTATGCCAAGAAAAAGATCATTAACATCTCTCCCACTTATGAGAATGTTTTAGTGAAAGAGAATACAATAGTGGATGATCATGACAATCAAATTTGGTCTCCCAATATCTCTCCTATTTGTGAAGAAGATATTTTGGTGTTAGAAGATCCAAATAATGAGAGTTATGAGAGTCCTATTTTTCACTCTTCCCCTACATCTCCCACTTGTGAAGACATTGTTGGATACAAGGATGAGACCATTAATACATTCCCTAATATCACTTTTCCTATTTATGAGAATGATTTTATAGAAGAGAATGCCATCATTGATAAACAAGAAAAGCCAACCATTGATGACTCCTCTACTTGTAAAAAAGTTATTTTAGAAGATCCAACCATTGAATTTCATAAACATCTAGTTTTTTTCTCTCCTAAAAACTCTCCTACTAGGGAAGGGGTATGTGCAGGATCATCATGGAAAAAATAGGCCCTTAAGTGGCAAAAAAAATAGAAAAATCAGAGTTAGGAAACTTGACGTAAAAAATTGAATAAGTTATCTATATTATTTCAAAAATATGTAGGAATAGAATCTGTAGCAAGTTGAATGTAGTTTCTAAACTACTAGGTTTATTTTATTTTTTTAAATCTATTTGGTGAAAATTTGAAATTTCAATGCAATTGTACTTAAATTTCAGGGAAAAAATAAGAAGTAGGTGTCTGTCTGACCACCCTAACCACAATAAAATGATAATATTTTTTTATAATATTTTAGACATAAGTAGAGGACTCATGTCTAGATGTGATGCATATTTTTTGTAATTTTTTTCCAAGTAAATAATTAATTATGATTTTTTTATTACAACTTTTGAAAAATATAAAAACTTGTATGTCTGACCACCTTAACTTGGTCAAAACTTCATGAAATTCAATTTTTATTTTTTTAATCCTATAGTATACGAAGCATAGAATGTGATGCATGTTTTGGATTCCAAAAATGTGATACCATTTGAAGGCTATAGATGTTTTTCAATCAGCCTATCAATCAGGACTTTAGTCATAATTCAAATAGAAAATGAATAATAATTATTAATTAAATTCAAAGTAAAGCATAATTTATATTGGTGGAAAGTTGAGAATCTCCTTTAAAAACCCTTTTCATTTTATCAATTTTGGGTTAAAAAAAGTCGTCAACCACATACCCTACACATACCCATCATATTGCCACTTTTTGGCCCATCATGATCCTGCACATACCCTAAGATATCATGGTCCAAGAAAATGAAAAAATTGACTATAGTAATGTGGCTTCATTAAATGAAGATGATAAGCATAATAATAAGTCTTTTGAGGTTATGAACATTAGATCTCCCTGGATTCCTCTAATTGTTAAACCTCCTATAAGTCCCTTAATTATTGGACCTCCTAAGCCTCAACTCATACTCTACCCACCCTCACACCAACATCATTGCTCACATGCACACTAAAAGGAACAATAGACAACCGCAAACTATTCCTACTTCATTACCATTACCTTAACCCATCTTGCCTAGTGCTCCTCATTTTCCTTTACATAGGGGAAAGGAGTATGATCTTGTTGAACAACTTAAAAACACTCCCACTAAGATATCCTTATGGGATCTTATTCAAGCCTCACCTATTTATCAAAGTATGCTTTAGAATCCATTGCAACAAGCTATGGTTCCCCCTAGTGCAAACCTGAATGAAATAGAAACCCTAATTCAAGGAATGAATTCATAAATTATTTTCCACCAAAGTGAATTACCTCCTTTGGATATGCAAAACTAAAATGAAGCCTGCATGATAATAGCTATACATAATCAATTAGGGATAAAGAGAACCCTTTTTGAAAATGGCTCGACCCTTAATGTGTGTATCAAAAACCTTTTGGACAATATTGGAGCATACATAAGCCGAATTAAACCCAACTCTTTATCTATTCATGGGTTTGATAACATACAAAAACAAATGCTTGGTGTGATCACATTACCTATTACAGTTGGAAAGGCCACATTGCAAACTCCTATCCATGTCATGCACAATAATATTTCATATAATATTCTTTTGGGAAGACCATGGATTCATACAATGAATGGTGTTCCTTCTACTCTTCATCATATAATGAAGTATGTCTACAAAAAACAAAGTGTATAAAATCAAAGTTGACCCTAAACCAAAATTTTTGCACACTGAGAAAGATAAGGAAAATCCTTTGAAAACATTGACACCAAATACACAAGTGGAACTCATGCAAGAGAAAGAAAAATAAAATGATATCAACAAAGTTATAAATTTATTTCATGATGACTGGGGTTCCTTAGTGGTGCAGGAGCACCATTAAGCAATTTTTCTCTATCAAGGTTAATGATGAGTAGATTATAGGAATTTTAAAATTTTGTATTAAAATAAGGTCTCAAGACCATTTCATGATGTAATGGTCATATTTGAGTCATATTAGGTGATTAGGAGTTTTAGTTTTCAAAAGAGTACAAAAGGTTGGAAAAATTGCTCTTATGGAAAAAATGCAAAAATTCAAAAGCTGTAAAAGGTTAAGTTGGGAGACCAATGGTCACAAGCCTTCAAAAGGTAGTTATTAGAAGTTAGAATGGTTTTATTGAATGGTAAAATCATATAAAGGAGGAAAGGAGGAAGGCATTGATGTATGTTTGATTTTTGGAGTTTCGAAACAATAGACAATTGGAAAAGCACTGTTTTCGCTGATTTTTTTTATTTTTCCCTTCTTGTACAGACTTTTATAGTCGTACAACATTTCCTTAATTAATTTTTTTTTGGAATTGTATATTATATTTTTCTAACTCTCATTTGAATTCTTTCTAAAGGTTCCTCATCAAGTTTAGTGTATTTTATTTGAAGGTTTTCTCAGACCGGCCAGAAACAAGGTTTGAAGGTTTTGTAAGTTTCAATATGTGTTAATCACATCTCACCTACTGTGAAGCTTGTAAATTGTTCAGATGGGTAGGAAAAAATAGGTATTGGTGTGTAGATGGTTCGTTTGTGCAGGGGAGGTCTAGAAATGATGTGGGTGTGAAGCCCTAGGATGGAAATTTGAGTTTTCCTTATGGAAAAGTGAGGTTTTGATGAGTCAAAGTGATTTTTTGGGTTGGGAAGCATAATTTTATGTTGAATTAAACATGATCAGTGGCTAAAGGACCTGTTTGAAGTGTTGTTGAGTTTGTTTGAGTGTTGGAATGGTTGTTTTCAATAAAACCCTAGATTGTGGGAGAAATAAGAGGATTTAGTTGTTTGGCATGTGGTTGAAGGGATTTCTAAAAAAAATTGTGGATTATTGGCTTTTGTAATGTGGGAATTTCTTCCCTAAAGTTTTAGAAATATTGAAAAAGTTTAGAGATAGGTCCCTTTGTAAAAGAGGGCTAATTTGAGACCTAAAAGGCGTAAAATCCCTATTTTGAGCAAGTTGTTTCAAAGTGGCCATAGGTGATTGGTTGTTATGTTCAAGAGTATCAAAATAGGTCTTTGAATTCATTCATGTCATGGTCTAATAGGTTATCATTAAGAAGTTGTACCCAATTTGGTTGATTCCCTATGCTATAAGGAAACAGGGTGAATTTGGTAAATGAAGAGATTTTGATAAAATTTTGAATTGGAAATTGTGGTTGTAGGTTGGAATAGTGTTTGGGTGTGTTGCAGGCCCCCCTGATTGTATCAAATTGGTATCAGAGCAAGGAAGTGGTTCCTTGAAGAAGAAAGTTGCAGTTTGGAAGGTGAATAGGCAAGATTGAGAAGATGCCTCCAAAGACCAATGCAATGGAAAAAGAGATAAAATAATTGAGAGAGAAGTTAGCACAGAAGGAAAGGCTCTACAAAGAGTCTCAAGAAGCCACCTTAGCAAGGGTAGTAGCTCTAGAGAAGAACCAGAGAAGAGGAATGGTGAACGAAGACTAGAATGATAAAGAAGATGAAGGGGAAGATGGAAATCCTCAAGTCTAGAATGATGAAGATGACTTAGACCCTGATGAAAGGAGAATGATCAAGATGTTAAAAGTAGTAACAGGTGACAACAATCCAAAGGTGAAGGTTGAAGTTCCAATATACGAATGTAAGATGGATAGTGAAGAGGTTTTGGCTTGGATTGATGCCTTAGAAAATTTCTTTGTGTTTGAAGACATTGAGGACAATAAGAAGGTTAAATATGCAAAGACAAAATTGAAGGGTCCAACCCTCACATGGTGGAATTTTTTTCAAGAAGATAGGGTCAAGAAAGGTAATTCTAATATATGCTCTTGGGATAGGATGGTAGCAAAAGTGAAGGCTCGGTTTTTACCAGCATATTATGCCATACTGTAAACTTTTATGAAATTGCAGGATTTGAAGCAAAGGGAGATGGATGTAATGTCATATATTGAGGAATTTCATAGGGTATGTATTAGATCAAGTCATAATGAAGATGAGGTTGAAAGAGTGGGAAAGTATTTGAGTGGTTTAAGACTAAAAATAAGAGATGAAATTAGTTTGAATCCTCCTAAGACAATAGAATAATGTTTCAAAATGGTAGTAAGGGCAGAAGATAGAATTAAGAGAAGACAAGAAAGGAAAGGTAGGGGTAGAGGTAACATGAATAGATGGAGAAGCACAAGGCAGTCCAAAGAAGATCATGAATATGTTGATAAGAGTAGAGACCAAGCACCTGGATCAAGAGGAGGACATAGAGTCACAAGGGGCAGATTTGGAGGTGGAAGGAATTCTAACAATTTTGCAGGTAGATATTATCATTGTCAAGAGTATGGACATCCTACTTGGAAGTTCCCTAAGAAGGTTGGTTCATCAAAAAGTGGAGGAGAAAGAAAACCAAATAAAAGAGCACACATAGTTCAAGAAGATGAAGCTAAAAGTAGTTCAAGTTCAAACAAATTGATTGCAAGGGTTTAGGTTGGAGAGATGTTGATGATGAAGAAGAAAATATTGAAGACCACAAAGGAGGAAGAGTTTCTTCAAAGAAAAGCTTTGTTCAGGACAACCTGTAGATGTAGAGACAAGGTATGCAAAGTGATTGTTGACTCTGGTTGTATAGATAACATTGTGTCTAATGAGATGGTAGAAAATTTGCATTTGCAAAGAGTACCTTGAGAAAGACTATAAATAGGGTGTCATGGGTTAGCGATAAGAAGTCTTTGATGGTGAGTGAACAAGCAAGAGTTGAATTTCAGATAGGTCCATATAGAGATGAAGTTCTTTGTGATATACTACCCGTGAGTTATTGTCATCTATTGTTAGGAAGGCCCTAGCAGTTTGACTGGTCAGCCTTGTATAATGGTAGGAAAAATACTTACATCATTGAAAAGGATGAGAGAGAATTCATGTTAACTGCATTGGTTGAGGGTATAGAAGAATATGGTGAGATCATTATGTTAGGGAGAAAGGAGTGTGTGCATGATGAGGAAGGTAAAGGTAAGAGTATATATTTGGCAGCCAAAGTAAAGCATGACTAAGATAGGATAGTAAACACAAGACATGAAGGTGATTTACAATCAGTCATGAGGAAAAATACTATTGTGTGGCAAAAGAAAGTGAGTAGTAGAGTGTCTCAGACTTCCATAGTGCCAGGTAAAGGTGGAGAGCCTTTAAAAGGAAAAGAACAGAGTAAAAATGTGTTGATTGGGATAGTTGAGTTCCCTATAGTAGTAGGGAAGGGAGTGAAAAGATAGTTAAAAAGTGTTAGGAATGAGATTGATGAGATAGAAGACAAGAGTTTAGAAGTTTGTGATGGAACAGTGGTTGGTGTAATAAAAAGGTAGTATGCAGATGTTGGAACAGATTCTTGGAAGATTGATAAGGGAGTGGGCAAGAGGATAGTGGTCTGTTAGAAGGAAAAGGAAGTGAATCTTGATGGGACAGTGAGCCACTAGATTGAAAGGATAGAGGACAACAAGATAAAAAAATTTATTGAGGGTCTAACAATGGAAAGGACAAAGAATGAAGTACTTACAGGTCTAACAAAGGTAGTAAAGTTTGATGGTACAATTGGTAGTGAGGAAAGGGCAGTTGGCATGAGTATTGGACAATGGATGGCGGATGGAGAGAAAGGTAAAGTGAAGGAAGAAGTTGGAGGTCATAGAACTAATGGAAAGAAATGAGAGATGACAACATTTTAAGTTGGGAAACATGAAAGGCACCCCACAGTGTTGCATGACAGTGAGAAGCAAGTTTCAAATGAAGATAAGATCAAGAATATTAAAGGAAACAAGGAATAAGAACACAATCAACTAGTTGATGACAAGCATGAAGGATTGAAACCTGAAGAATACAAAGGAGGACATGTTACACTAATATTTCCAAGAGACTTGGAAAAGTTACAAGTTGAGGTGTATGGTGCAAGAGCACCATTAAGCAAATTTTGTCTATCAAGGTTAATGATGAGTAGATTATAGGATTTTTGAAATTTTGTATTAAAATAAGGTCTCAAGACCATTTCATGATGTAATGGATCATATTTGACTCATATTAGGTTATTAGGAGTTTTAGTTTTCAAAAGAGTGCAAAAGGTTGGAAATTTTTCTTTTATGGAAAAGATGCAAAAATTCAAAAGTTGTAAAAGGCTGAGTTGGGAGACCAATGGTCACAAGCCTTCAAAAGGATTTAGTAGAGGTTATAATGGTTGAATTGATTGGGAAAATCATATAAAGGAGGAAGGAATCGATGTATGCTTGATTTTTGGATTTTTGAAACAATAGACAATTGGAAAAACACTGTTTTCACAAATTTTTTCCCTTCTTGTATAGACTTGTATAGCCATACAACATTTCCTTAATTTTTTTTTTTTTGGAATTGTATAGTATATATTTCTAACTCTCATTTTAATTCATTCTAAATGTTCCTCATCAATTTTAGTGTATTTTATTTGAAGGTTCTCTCAGACATGCTAGAAATAGGGTTTTTAAGGTTTTGTAAGTTTCAACATGTGTTAATCCCATCCCACCTATTGTGAAGCTTGTAACTTAGTGGGATGGGTAGGAAATAGTAGGTATTGGTGTGCATATGGTTCATTTGTGCAAGGGAGGTCTGGAAATGATGTGGGTGTGAAGCCCTAGGATGAAAATTTGAGTTTTCCTTATGAAAAAGTGATCTTTAGATGAGTCAAAGTGAGTTTTTGGGTTGGGAAGCATAATTTTATGTTGGATTAAGCATGAGTAGATGTTAAAGGACCTGTTTGAAGTGTTGCAGAGTTTTTTTGAGTGTTGGAAGGGTGTTTGTCAATAAAACCCTATATTATAGGAGAAATAAGAGGGTTTAGTGGTTTGGCATGTCATTGAAGGGTTTTTTGAGAAAAAAATGTGGATTCTTGGCTTTTGGCATGTGGGAATTTCTGCCTCAAAGTTTCAGAGAGATTGAAAAATTTTAGAGATAGGTCCCTTTGTAAAAGAGGGCTAATTTGAGCCCTAAAAGGTGTAACATCCATGTTTTCAGCAAGTTGTTTCAAAGTGGCCATGGTTGATTGGTTGTTATGTTGAAGAGTATCAAAATGGGTCTCTGAATTGGTTCATGTCATGGTCTGATAGGTTGTCATTGAGAATTTGTACCTGATTTGGTTGATTCCCTATGCTTCAAGGAAATAGAGTGAATTTGGTGAATGGAGAGATTTTGATAAAATTGTGAATTGGAAATTATGGTTGCAGGTTGGAATATTGTTTGAGTGTGTTGTAGGTCTTCCCTAATTGCATCACTTAGATTTCACACCTACATTCATGGGAGAATACAAGATCATAATAATAATTTTTGAAAAGGGAAAAGAACCAACAATAATATCAACATAAAATTTGAAAGCATACACTTCAAAAACTTTAGGAGAAGAAGAAAATTACACAACAAAATTTGATGAAGTTGATTATGAACAACCACCAAAATAAAAAAAAAGAAAAATGTTTATGGAATAGGTTATGAACTTATGAAAAAACTTGGTTATTGTGAAAAATGATGTGGTGCTAGAGAACAAGACATTCATGTCCCTATATAGCCTAACACACAAGAAACCATGAGTGGTCTTGGTTATTGTCCCTTGAAAGGAAAAAAGTATCAAAAAATCCTTCACTCAATACCAACACCATTACAAAAGATTCTTCTAAGATAACTTTAAATTTGGTGCACCCTGAACTAATAGATACTACATATGTGAATATCGAGCATTAGATATGCATAAAATTGATTCTTTGTATACTCATTATAATCAATAACATTACTTTCCACTCCTTGTCATGTGGTAGTTGTAGTATCATAGCATATTCACTAGCATGCATGAGGGTGTAAATTTGGTTTTAAGCAATCATATTTTCCTTTTTGCAAGGAGCAACATATCATCATCCATTTTTGGCTCAACTTTTTCCCTTAGGGGACAAGGGACGAGGTAGCCTTTTCCTAGTATGACACTTTTCATTGCCTCTTTTGGGATTGCTGAACACCTTCCATATATATATAAGAGCAAGCTTGGGATGCAGACGACATGCCTTAAGTTGGCTCATGTGTGACATAATTTATTTCTTTAGCATTGCATTTTGGGGGAAACCCCTCTTCATGATGTAGCTTCATTTGGAAACATATGCTTGACATATGGCTTTCCAAATAAGCTCTCATGGACCTCCTTTATTGTTAGCATTTATCATTTTCTACTTTAAAGTAATTTCTCATAGCATGGTGTTTAGCAATTTCTTTAAAGTGGGGGCATACATTGGCATTATCATTTTGAAAATTTTAAGTATATCTTATTTTTCTTCTCCTAAATTTGCATTTTTTTCATAGGTTTTTAGCATAATGCAGCTTGTTAGGCCTTATGAAGCTCAAAGTTCATGTTTTTTTAGTGGTGCCTTATTGAAGTTATCAAAGGTATAGCTTTGGTATGGTATGAGAGACTAATAAGATTCTCTCATTTTCCACCCTTGGGGGCTCACCTAGTGGACAACTGGCATTCCATTAGCCCATGTGAGCATGCATGTTGTTTTCATAATGGACAATGAGTTCTTCTTGTGAACGTTTTTGGACAAACAACAGAGGCTTGATCCACATAAAGTTGGATAGAGTGTCGAGGCTTGATCCACTTTTTTTTCTTTTCTCTTTTCCTTCTTTTATTCTTTGAAATTGTATGTTTGTGTATCTTGCCTTGTTGCTACATATCATACATCTTATGTGTGTCCCTTTGTGCTTATGTTGGTTTTCCATAAGATCTTGATCTTGGGGGCTTGGCCACCATGATATTTTTATCCTATATCACTAACATTTGTTCACTTGGACCCCTCTTGACACATATTTGTATACTTTAGTGTGATTTTAGGCTTGTGCTCCTCTCACAAAAGTGGGGGCTAAATGTAGTGATGGAAAATGTATCACTTTACATTTTCTCACTTGTTTGGGCCCTCCTAATTAAAATGAACTTAATTGTGTCTAAATTTAGTGTTGTAAAATGTATTTATTTACACTTTCACACTTATTTAGGGTTCCATTAAATAATTAAGCTTAATTTGGCCTTTATAATCCCTATAATTCATTTACAAGCCCATTAAATTACATTTTCCCAAGGGGAAACCTAACATTAATTAATTCCAATACATAACACCTTACATTGAGCAATGTGTGTTCCAAGAATAGGGACCTGGGACCCATATGCCCATGGGAAAATGGGTCCTCCCTAAGCCATGGAACCCATTTTTAAATATGTTTTTGGTGGTATTTTTTATGATCCTAAATTCAAATTTCCAAGTTTGGCTTGTAATGTTTGAATTTTAGGAAATCAAGGATAAATGTTTATAAATACAATGTTATTTTACCAAATTTACATTAGATTTTGAGAGCACAATTGAGAGAACTTTCACAAGAGTCAAGATTATTGTCAAGAGCATTTAAGAGCATATTTCTTCATCTTTTGAACATTGTAGCATTAAAGATGAACAAAAGGAAATAGTAAGTGTTCTATCTATTTTTGGGAAATAAAACACAAACAAAATGGGGAAATGGGTACCCCCTTCCCTATTTCCTATAGTTCACTCAACGAAACCCTAGAGATCTAAATTTAGGGATAGAATTATGGAAAGAGATATGAAATATGGTGTCCAAGGGGTGTGATTAAAGATAAAAGGGGGTTCACCACTAAGAAATTCCTTAGGAGGATAAGAAATGTAAATAACATGTAAAACCTAACTATATGACTTAAAAAATGAAATTAAATCATAATAGAAAATTGGAGATAAATAGAGGTGCACCTAGAAAACTAAATATGATTGAAATAAGGTATAAAATCCTAAAATTATGACTTTTAAAGCACACCAAGACTCATACGCCAGTAGGGGCGATTTCATCCCAGTTTAGGGTTTTGGGATGAAACCAGAATCTATAATTGGTGAACCAAGATCTATAGAAAAAGTCTAAAAACTTGTATACTAGGACTCATACACCATAAGTGGTGATTTAGTCCCAGTATTAGGGTTGATCTAAAATTCTAATATCGTCTAGTGATCTTCTGTAGCTTCTCTCCTTTCCAATATTTGAGTCTAAAACTTTGAATTTCAACCTATAGGTGACTTTTCATGACCTTGCAAGAAAGCTGGAAACTTTGACAACTTTGAAACTTTGACAACTTTCTCCAATATTTCTCTTCAATGGATCTTCAACATAAATCTACAAATCACACATCAAAAAGAGGGAAAAAATGTTCTTTTGTTAGTGGATAGGGGTTTGCCTTGGTCAAACCCCATTTTGGTAATGAAACCTTGAAACAAAATAAAATAAAATGAAGGAATGATGAATGAACAATATGAAATGTTGTAACTCATCAAACCCTTGGAATAAAGACTACAATCTTGTATGTAATGGCTAGCATAAATCTATATCTCGACTCTTAATTGTATGTTATGGATCTTGACTAAAATGCTTGCATGAATGATAAGATACCTACATCATAAATGTTAGCTCAAAAAAAAAATGATGCATGATGACTTTGAGATGATTCTTGAATCTTGAATATAGCTCGAAAATTCTTGATAATAAAATATCAAATGCTCTTGAATGCTCTCTTGATCATAATTTTTTTTATAGTGCTTGAATACTTGAAAGCTTAGGAGACAATATGTGAAATAACCTTGTATTTATGCTTTTTTTATGCCAAATTTCTCGAAATCACAACACTACAAGCCGACATCAGATCTAGGAGAATGAAATCCCACCAAGAATTTGAATTCAAAATAGGTCTAAGCTAATCAATACAGTTAGGCGTATGTGTCCCAGTAGCTAAGTTTGGGACACAAATTTCAAGAAATGTTAAAGTTCTATGTCAAATTTAGGACTAGGCCCTAAAAATGAGGTGGGACCAATATGCCCAAGGTGGTGTATGAGTCCCAAATCACTAAATTTGGGTTGTACAATCCAAAGTAATTAAATTATGATTGGTCATTTCATATTTTTTGGGATTATCCTCAGAAAGATGCATTAAATAAGGCTTGTGGATGCAAAATAGGACCAAATAACACATAAAGAAGCCCAATTTTAGCAAGGAAGGCCCAAACAAGTGTGAAAAATGTAAAGGGATACATTTTCCTACTCTACATATAGTCCCCATGTTAGTGAGAGGAGGGAATTTCTTCAAACTCACACTAAAGTAGACAAACTCAAATCAAGAGGGGTCCAAGTGTATGAATACTAGTGAGATAGGATGACAAGGATCAAGAGGGTTGCGCAAGCCCCTGGCAGGATCAAGATCCTATGGAAAACCAACATAGGAAAAAAGAACACACATGAAAATGATATATGAAGCAACAACAAGGCACAAGCATACACTACCAAAGAGAAAGAGAAAGAAAAAAAAGAAAAAAACAAAAGTGGGGTGGATCAAGCCTTGACCATTTGTTTTGCATGCTGTGGATAAGATCTAAGCTATTTTTCCAAAAATATTTACAAGTGGAACACAATGTCCACTATACAAACCAACACATGCTCACAAGGGCTAGTGGAACCTCTAGCCATCCACTAGGTGAGCCCCCAATGAGACACATACGCATGTGGCTGGTATGCACTGACAAAGACAAGCAAGTGGCTATTGGAAAACAACACCTAAGTTTGGCTCCCATAAGTACAACCATACCAAAGCTATACCTCCTAATAAATTTGATAAGGCACCACAAAACATGTACAACAAGATTCATGAGGAAAGCAAAGATTTGTATGCTTGACACCCATGAAAAAAAAAAGATGGCTCCACAAGCAAGCAAAGTGTGTTATGCAAGGTGGCCATATAAGCGATATTGTAAATACAAAACAGTATAAGGTACATTCAAAGGATTTTTTCTTAGTTCATGTAAGGTCTTTAACTTAGGGAAAATTGTTCCCAATGTCTCCAACAGAGGACCAATCGAAGAATAGAATATTTTCAACTTAGGGGATGCAGTGTGTCACATCAAGCCACTAAGAGGAATATCATATGATAAGAGAGATCATCCTATTGAGGGGCATCACACCCAATATCACCACAAAGTGAAAGACACATCACATGAAGTAAAGAAGACTACACAATGAAACATGA
>VDFB02105785.1:151271052-151373537 GCA_007258455.2 Sequoia sempervirens | reverse complement strand
GTAGAGTATCAATAATGTTGTTATGTATGAAATGCATAGTGTGTTGTGTTGTATGGCGCTTCCAGAATTGGTCGATTCATGAGCTTGAGATGTGACTTTCGTCGTCCTTCTCACTATTGCTTATTAATTGCCATCTAAAAGTAAATTAACAAATCTACAACCTAGAGCCAAAGTCCTTAGGGCTGTCAGAAATGGAGTTAACTGTTATTTCTGTGCGGCCTTAATTTCATCAGCTACTCTCGGGCCAAATTCCACTGTCTAGGATGCCTACGATGATATCTTGGCCAAACCGAGAGATAGGCACAAGCCCATGGTCAGCGTTGAGTCCCAAAAAATTTAGGGGAATGCGTGGTATCCAATGTCCCCTCTGCAATCGGGGAAGGAATATAAATGCCCAGCCATGTCCTCCAGTGTTAGAACTTTAGTATCTGTCATCATCGCGCTAAAGCCATCCATGGCAGTGTCATAAACGTAGAGGAACAAATCGTCCTCTGTGTCTACTCCTTTCACTATTTGTAGGATTGATTGATACCAATCCACATGTGAATTGAATTCAATAGGCATGGAAGCTTTGTCCATTTGCACAATGTAAATGGACGCACGCTCTCCTGCACTCAAATCACAACAATCACAACCAGATCCAGCCCCAGCTACGAACATGATAATCAGAAAACAAAAAGTCCTAATTTCCATCTTTACTCTTATGGGTTACTCCAACTCAATATGCATTTCAATCATTGTAACTCAGTAGCATTTATAACATTTCCTAATTATTCAAACTCCACTTTTAAAGGAGTGATTGGATAAACAAGTTTTTTTCAAGGAATGATTGGTTAAGAAAGTTGTGCTATTGCAAATAAAGCAAATTACTATCTTTTTTAAGGAATGCTTTTTCATTTTTTTACTAGATTTGAAGGACAATTTACTTGCCAAATGTTATTAGTTCTCTATAAAAAAAAATAAAAGAGTATATGTCTACTTTCAGTTGTGAGTTCCTTTTATTTGTATCTATTATGAATCTAGATATTGATAAAATATTGTTTGTAGTTCAATTATTATTTTTAAAATATGTATTTAAATATAGGAGACCAATAATTTGAAACATCATCCCGAGACAAGTTTTAAATATTTTCAAAAATCAAAATCAAAGAGATTAAGAGGTTTGATGAAACAAAAAACCAAAAATCAACGAAACACAAAAAATCAGAACAAAGAGATTTGATGAACCAAAAAAAGCAAAACACAGAGATTTGATGAAACAAAAAAATCAAATCAAAGAGATTTGTTGAAATAAAAAAATAAAAATCAAAGAGATTTGCTTAAAAAAGAAATCAAAGATAAATCACAACAAAAAAAAAATTTATTATAAATAACTTAAAAAATAAATCAAAAAAGATTTGATCAAAAGGAAAAATCAAACATAAATCACAAAGATATAAACATATATTTACCATAGAAAACCTAGAAATCAAGTAAATAAATAAGAATTACAAAGACAAATCAAAAAGATGAAATAAAAAACCTTATCATAAATAAATTAAAGATCGAATAAATAAATCAAAATAAAAGATAATTCAAATATTTGAATAAACTAAAAGATGAAATAAATAAATAAATAAAAAGATTTTATCACAAAGATTTGATTAACATATCAAATAAACTAATCAAATATTTAAACAAATTAAAAGACCAAATGTAATAGATAATTCAAATATTTGAATAAAGTAAAGATGAATTAAATAAAGAGATAAACATATTTGATCAGAAAGATAAATCAATCAAAAAGGAAAATTAGAGATTTGATCTCAAAGCTTTGATTAAAATATCAAATAAACTAATCAAAGATAAATAAAAATATGACCCCATTTTCTTCAGTCATTTAAATAATGACAACAATAAATAAAAGAAGGAAATGTTCCCGCACCCCGTGAAGAAGGGAAGTATCTAAACTAAAAAGGATTAATTTTGTTTTTTGAAAGAAAGGGTAAAGAATTAGGTAGAATCGAATTTTCTTTAAAAGAAAGGAAATTTCCCATTCTATAGTAAATAAATTTAGAAGATAGAAGTAAATACTGTTATTAATTAATTATAGTATTCATCATTGATGTAATTATATATATATATATATATATAAGGGATGAATAAGTAGTTAGTTAAATAATAAAATACATTGTATATAGGAAAGAGATATTTTATTTTGAGTTTAACATTGTTAATATTAAGGAAATATTATTATAAAGAGAAGTATTAAGATATTAACATTGTCATTGTAAAGAGAGGATTAATAATTGTTAGTTGTATTTTTCTTGCCCTTTTGTAAAATATGGATATTGCATATTCTCAACCCTCTTAACTATAATAGCTTTGTCGAATTTAAGCTAATTACCTTATCCAGCTTTTTGGACTCATTGCTCAGTTAGTTTGCACATACCCTATAAAGTAATGTTTTGTGAAATAGTTATTTTACATGATTTTTTTAAATATGGTTTAGTAGCCTCTAGCAAAACACTTTATATTAAATCATCACCATGTTGTTGGGTAGAAACCCAGCCTAGAATAATTATTTAATCTACCTAGCCCATTATGCAATGCCTTATATGCAAAGCCTAAATTATTCAATTAATAAATGTTATTTGGGGCTCACGCTAGATTTGAAAGATTTAATAATAAGTTGCACTCAAAAAGAACAAGTCAGTTACATCTAAGTATTTTGGATGTAGAGATTCTTAAGTTGCCCCCCCCCCCAACGCGAATATTAAAATAACTATTTTAGAGTCAACCATTCTTGTAGTAAACTAAATTGTCCAAACTTAGACATTTAAGTCATTGGAAGGAATTTGATTTTTACCCTCCAAGAAACTCGTCTATAAGGAGTCACCCAACATGAACCCATCGCTAATTAAACCTTGAGTTGTACCTCATTCAAATGTATTATTACCAATATAGTGATAGGCTTAGGAGCTGTGTTGTATAATGGTGGGCCGTTGCGAAAGTGTTAGGTTGCTAATGTATGTTGTGAAAAAAATAAAAAATTGTCGGGTTTGTAAATGAATAGTTCTAGAGTAAAAAAATGGTCCCCTAAATCACACAGCTAGGAATAAGTTAATAAGCTAAATGGGAGTTTGGGATTGATAGCCAATTCCAAATTGTGTTTATTATAAATATCAATTAAGAGGACTTCTGTGTTGATTGATAGGCTCCAACTAAAAAATCTTTCAAAAAACATTCAAATAACCTAAAACTGCCAACCTTTTTTTATATAGATAGAAGTAATTTTAGTAAGCTAAATTGACATTAAACTCAGTTTAAACATTAGCATAAGTATAAGCTTAATGATTTAGCTATACTGTTTGGTGAGATAATTAATAATATTACCAGTGATTAAATTGGCTATTTTAAAGAGTATATGGTGGCCATTTTCAAAGAGTTATATGTTTGGGATAATATTATTTATGTTTAGACTGAGGTAAATAAAAAAATACTATTACTATACGTTGGAAATGTGAATACTCAAGGGGTTTTACCCCATGTATAAAAATAAAATAAAATAAAATGTGAAATCTTGGTATTAAGGAATATTTGACTTTTGAGTAAAATATTCGTACTATCGTAGAAAGAATTAATAATAATTATAGTGGTGAAATTTGTAATTAATACAAACAAAAAAAGGGTAGTATAGTAATGGGATACAATTAATGGTACACATTATATTTAGTAATATTATTTCATAAATAAAAAACATTGTTGTTAATTGGTGGTATACTAATAACATTACTATCAATAAATACTGTTATTGTTATTTGGTGGATTATGATCTAAGAAAAAAAATCAAAAAATCAAATACATAATTCAAAGATATATCTCTTTACCCTAACCCTAACTATATCTCTAGCATGTATATATATATATATATATAGAGAGAGAGCATCAAACTTAGGGTTAGGGTTAGCATTAGGATTAGGGTTACATTTAGGTTTGCTGTCAAGTTTAGGGTTAATAGATATAGTTAGGGTTGGGGTAATAATTGGGGTTACTAGCATCAAACTTAGGGTTAGGGTTAGCATTAGGATTAGGTTTACATTTAGGTTTGTTGTCAAGTTTAGGGTTAATATTTGGTGAACTTGATTATGCATATAAGGGAATGTGTATGTTTCTTTATTGTTGTATGCTATTTTTAAAAAAATGTAGTTTAACCTTAAATCCATTCCTTAGATAGAATATTTTTTCCCCTTTTTTTAAAAATGCTAATTTTTATTTGTTGATCTAACTACAAATATATGACTAAGTGAACTAATAAAATAACTCCCTTCGTCAATTCCAAGCATGCTCATAAAGAGCATCATTATTTCATTTTCTAAGCATTTCTCGATGAAGATCTTGTTTCTATTATGGTTTTCATGTTTGCACCCCATTTCCAAATGTCCTTTTACAAATCACACACATGCAACTTTTATTGCTATCAAATACTAAAAGATGTTCCTCTTACGAAACTCCCCAGGTGATGGCAAACTAAAATAGAAGTACATTGTAAGATGGTTTGACTTCTTTTCCACCTCTTTTAGAACCATCAAACATGTAAGATCATTTTAATCATTTTTGCATCACTTTTTCCCATATTAGTGCATTGCTTGGTTTAATGGTTATTATTTGATGGCTTCAGGTCAATAGTATTATGGGAAATAGTGTAGTTGGTTATAAATATTTGTTTTATGGTCACTTGGTTGGTGCCTTACAAATGTTAAGCAAAGGGGCCTCCTCTAATATTCTCTATTGTGAAGATTGAATTCCTTGCCCTGGGTAGAGTACTTTCCCTTATTGTTTTCTCCCCAACGAAGTACCTTCGTAGGAGTACTTGTCGTATACCGACAGGTTGGCTCATGGTTTTTTGTCAAATATTTACTTGATGGATTACTAATTTCCTAAGTAGTATATTGTTATTCATGGTGTTTAGATATGTGTGGAAAAATTAGGTAAATGAACGATGCTCATAAACTTTTCACATGTTCAATTATTGGGTAGCCAATTCTTCTCCCATAAATTACATCACTTTATATCCTCTAGGTTTTAACAAAAAAAAAAAAATTATTGTGTATGAATTTATAATAGTTATATATATGGATTTTGAATTTACTTTTAATCTATATTTATATTTGTTGAACTTGGTTATGCATATAAGGGAATTTGTATGTTTCTATATTGTTGTATGCTATTTTTTAAAAAATGTTGTTTAACTTTTAATCTGTTCCTTAGATAGAATAATTTTATTTCTGTTTAAAAATGCTAATTCTTATTTGTTCATCTAATTACAAATATATGACTTGATTGAACTAATAAAATATCTCCCTTCATTGATTCCAAGCATGCTCATAAAGAGAATCATTATTTCATTTTCAAAGCATTTCTCGATGAAGATTTTGTTTCTACTATGGTTGTCATGTTCCCACCCCATTTCCAAATATCCTTTTACAAATCACACACATGCAACTTTTATTGTTATCAACTACTTAAAGATGTTCCTATTACGAAACTCCCCAAGTGATGGAAAACTTTCACCCACCAGCAGACATTATCATGATATCTAGTAGCTCGTCTGAGGGAGACATTACAGGATCAAAAGCTAATGCTGGTCCTCCCTCACCTTCAAACTCTTCTTCTGTTATTTGGCCTGGCATGTACCAAAGCAACATTGTAGTCCTCGCAGAGAACATTGTGAGAGGTTGTGAAGACACTATTGAAGATGCTAAGAAGACATGCAAAGAACCCTTCCAAGTGGAAAACCATGACATCGAGATGGTGCAATAGGCAGTCCAAAAATTCCATACAACTTATTTTGTTCTTGATGCGTACTGCGACTTCCTTCGAGCAATGAAGTATGATGCATTGTATGGAATGGGAAATGGTACTAGGATTAAGGAAGACTTTCTAAAACTCCTAGCAGACATAAATTAGATTGTAAATAGCTCGCTTAAGATAGCTACTTGTTTTTTTTGTGGTGTTGGGGATAATGGTTTTGCTTTTGACACAACATGACAACATCGACTTACGATTTTTTGTAAAGCTAGGCAGCATGGCTTTCCTCTCGATATATAATGTATACAATGGCTCCTAATCATCTGACCCCTTCTATTTTCCTAGCACAACAAAGTAGTTAAACCTTATATCTAGTGTTGGAAAATCTACTATGTAGTGGAAAGAATGTACAACTCCTTCCCCCCCCCACTCTACTACTTTTTCCTTTGGTCCTTTCCATTGTACATATGCATCTACCAATATAGCAATTGACTCAATGTTTCTACGTGTTAATTTTTTGTCTTCTTGGCTTCATGTACCTTCAATCTATTCTAATTGAACTATATAGATGCATCTTTGAGCTATTGCAATCAAAACTATACATATTCCATGTATGCAACTGACTAAAAATTAGTATAGCTGATGGTAAATTGCATAGAGAGTGTCTATTTTCCCTTTCCTTGCTCCACATAATGAGGTAGATGTTTATAAAAAAAATGTGCATAACTGACTTTCCCCTAGCTGTGTTGCTACTTGCACCCGTTTCAATTTAGTTCCTTGAATCTTTTTTTGACTGCTCGACTTTATCTACCAATAAGTTGATGTAGTTTGCTGGAAGGGTTGTTCTATTGACTTCTTCACACAATCGGCTTACATCCAATACATTTCTGCAGGATCCTCTCCTTGCCTTCCACCATGGCAAGCTTATTGACTCTAGATGCAATTAGATTGATGCATGGAGGAAATGTCACTTTGGAACCTCATGTCCAAGTCATAGCTATCTCAAGTTTTGGCTTCGAATATACACACATCAATCGATATAGGTTGGAAATCTCTGATGGTATGCACAAGCACAAAGCATCATTACCAACTAAGTACAACTCCTTCATAGAATCCAATGTGCTTGCACCTAGCTCCATCGTGCAATTGAAAAGATACAGTTGTCCTCAAACAGGTAGCACACGGTATGTTTATGAACTAATTTCTATATCGCACAAGAATAAGTGAGACCTACTCTCCTCTTAGATTTTGTTACTTATACTTTGTCTTGCTTTAAATATTAAGGTGGATTGTTATTGTCGACCTTGAAATTGTGCACACAACACATGCTATTGTTGGGGAGCCAATTTTCCTATGCACAGAAGACCTTCAACAACTTGGGCGATCAACAGGAGAATCCTCTGGCTTGGCCACATCTTCAAAAAGCCCTTTCCTTCCTGAAAGACTGCCTCCTCGACGTCTCCTATTTGGTGTCAGCCCGATCCTGCCGAAGGAGGCACCATTGACAATAATGCCTATCAAAAACTTGAATCCATTTCAGCCAAGGTGGACTGTTAAAGGTCGTGTAACTGTGAAATCTGAAATACGTAGCTACACCACACAGAAAGGAAGTGGCCATATCTTCACCTTTGATATCATAGATTGTGAAGGAACAGAGACACGTGTGACATGCTTCAATGAAGCAGCTCACACCCATTGTGATAAAATTATCGCAGGAGCTACATACACATTGTCTGGAGGCATGGTTCGACCTGCTAATAGAGTCTATAACAAGCTTAATAGTGGGTTGGAAATTTCTCTTAGCCCTGACTCAAGGGTTTCCCTCTGTGAAGATGATGATTCCATCCCTAAAGAGCAATTCTCTTTCACACCCCTCAATGCATTGATGAGCAAAAGCAACGGTTCGAATGTTGATGCAATTGGAATTGTCACTTGTGTACATCCATGCACCACCATCAGGAGAAGAGATGGGACAGAGGTCACACGACGGACTTTAACAATTATTGACATGTCCAACACAAATATAAATGTTACTTTATGGGGCTCGTCCGCCGAAAAGGAGGGTGCACAGCTGCAAGAGAAATACCTCATGCATGAAGCTCCAGTTCTCGCAATTAGGAATGGTCATGTGTCTGAATTCAATGGAAAGGTGATCAGCACCTCATCCACTACAAGACTATCGATAGACCCTCAAATAGAAGAGTCAGAACGGATTAAAACATGGTTCAAAGAAAAAGACAGTACAATTCAGGCTTTGTCTACTAGCTCCTTTCACATGCCCCCACCTACTAAAAGGCTTACGATCAATGCCATTCGTGAAGAGGCTCGAAATACAACACACCCTCTACAGTGCATGTTGGTGGCAACAACACGATTCATAAAAACTGACTCATTCTGTTATCCAACATGCCCTTACCGCTCAACTAACAAGCCTTGTAAGAAAAGACTATCGCAGACAAATGATGGAAAGTGGTTTTGTGGAAAATGTAATGCAATAATTGACACCTGTGACTATAGATATATACTTCAAGTCAAGTTGCAGGACCACACAAATATAATATGGGCAATCGCATTCGACGAAGGGGCGACACAACTCATGGGCATGCCTGCAGACAAACTCTACAATCTACAATTTGAACAAGCTGCTGATAGAAATGTGGAGGAGGTGATTAAGAGTGTCTTGAACAAACATTATGTATTCACACTGCGTTGTAACCTTGAAATGTACAATGCAGAGGAACGCTTAAAAGCAACCATTGCTAGTGTCGAACAACTAGATTACATTGAAGAGAATAGCTTTTTGCTTAAAAATATCCAAGAAATGTGCAATGTAAAGGCTTCTCCCCCCATTGAACCCGATGTTGTACCAGAGCTGGTTGTGCAACTCTAAGGATCGTTGTAGTCATACTACATAGCCTAATATAGTTGCCACGCTCTCTTTACAAGTGTAGTATGACTATGGATGGTATGCTTCGCAAAAAAAAACTCATGTTGTAAAGAACTATGTCAATTTATTTTTTATCAAAAAAACTACCATGTTAATGCCTTTAAATGGATACAAATATGTAAAAATATTGTTTTCCTTTATTTAAAAAAAAAATGCCCATGTTCATTTACAAGCTTACAGATGCACCTTTGTCTACTACCTCCAAATTTTGTTCGTTCTCGTATTGCAACATGCATTCGCGAACCAATGAGGAGTATCTTTACATTTTCATCTACATTTTGGCTATGCAAGCATTTTGGTTTCATCTTTTTTTGCTATGCTCGTATTCCTGATCTACCCTGCTATGTCCAGACCCGCATATGGCAGACTCCTCAACAGGGAACAATGCAAGTGACCCATATAATAAGGAGGTAAGAAGACAAAAAAACCAAGAAAGAAATCGGGCCTACTATGCTCGCCATAGAGAAGAGATAGCTACTCGAAGGCGACAAAAAAGATTGCATGAGAGCCAAAATAGCCCCGAACAAAAAGAAGCCTGAAGAATGCAAGACTGTGAGAGAAGTCGAGCTTACTATAAGCGTCATAGAGAGGAAATAAATGCAGAAAAGCACAATAGCTCTTTACAGAAACAAACATGCCTACATCAACATGGAACAATATGCAACGACAATGATAACTTCATGATGGCAATGAAAAATTTTTGTCAGAGAATAGATGCACTGTCCAACCGAAAAACATGCATTGTATGCAAGGAATGTTACCCAGGCATGCTTGTCCACTCATCAGGTTCTAATGCAACTTGTAAAAGATGTTTCGCTGAGAGAGGCATCCATCGGTTCTCTGCACTCAACAACATGGACCCAGGAGAGCAACCATTTGTTTTGAAAAGACTCACCCAAGTGGAGGAAATGCTCATTGCCAGAGTCAGCCCAGTACTACAAGTCACCCACACTCTTGGAGGCTAGTATAGATATAGTGGCCACACGATCAGCTTCCCACAAGATATCACCGACATTTCAAAAGTTCTTCCATGAAGAATACAAGAGTTGGATGTTCTCATAGTTCGAAGATTACATGTAGAAGGTCATTATTATGATTGTTATGTCAGTAGAAGTCATATCAGAGATGCGTTGCAATACAAAGTCAAATATGACCCATACTATCATGATGTTGCAATTAATTTTGAGCACTTAGAGCAATTTCCTGAAGCAAGAACAAACATAATGAATATGCTACACACCGTTGAAACCAATGAAGACATGGTGGTTCAAAATAATGAAATTGACTCTGATGGGGATGATATTGAACGCAGCACAGTACACACATCGTCATTTATGGCTAGACTTCCAAATAGATGCCGTGAGTTAGAAATTATTAAGAAAACATTAGACCTTGACGACAACACTAACAACATTATAGACTAGCCTGAAATAAACTCATCGCCAATAAATGAATACAATACTGAGGGGTTGCTTGATATGGCATTTCCAACACTCTTTCCAACTGGAGTTGCACTACAAATGCAACCACGAATTAGGGAAGTACAGATGCATGAGTATGCACTCCACTTAATGAGATTTCATGACCATAGATTTGGAAGGCATCCAAGGTTCCGATATTTCATGCTTAATCTTATGATGCGCCATCGTAGCCAGGGGCTTGCTGCAGTTTTCATTAAAAAAAATGCAGAAGAAGACATGCCAACCACTATTGAGGACCTCCGAGCACACTTGAAAAACTTACCTGACACACAATTAGCTCAAGAGCTCATGCACTTTGGCTCTTCAATGCGGGGTACAAGACCATATTGGAACAAGTGTCGTGCTGAGCTAACAAATATGATCAGCCAAATAGGGTCTCCCACTCTATTCTTCACATTAAGTGCAGCTGACACAAAGTGGCCGGACCTGCAATGTTTGATCTCAGATGGTGTACCGGTAGGAATGCAAACAAATAAACAGCGTTTAGAAAATGTAGTCAACAACCCCCACACCACATCATTATACTTGCATCAACGATTCACAATGTTTCGTGAAGAGGTTATTGAGAAACTCCTCAACGCAAAAGATTACTGGTACAGGTATGAGTGGCAGCACCGCGGCACCGCACATGTACATGGTTTCCTTTGGCTCCATGATGCACCAAACATGGATATACTTGATTGGGATGATAGTGTTGCTGTTGAACAGGCAAGGAAATTCTTTGACAAGTATGTCAGTGCTTGGAACCCCCGTTCTGCATCAGCAAGAGACAACTTGATTTTTTGATCTTTCCAAGATGATCCTTGCCTACTCGACACAACAGGTATATTTGCTACAGACCCCTCTCATGACTACAAAGAGATCATCAATCGTGTCCAAAGGCACACAAAATGTAGAGAGGGGACATGCTTGCGAAAGAAAGGGAAAAAACTAGAGTGTCGATACAAAGCTCCATGGAAAGAGAAACTTATATCTACACTATCATGTGACAATTGTGGGACGAAACAATATGAACCTGCACGGAATGATGATAGGCTAAACATACACAATCCAGAAATGATTTCAATATGGAGAGCCAACATAGATTGTCAGCCTGTCATTTCACGAGCAATTGTTTTGAAATACATTGCCAAATATGCATCAAAAGCAGAGAGAGCATCTGAGACTTGTACTGATATGCTAGCACGAATATCTGCAACCCAAAAAATAGATGTCCCGACCCTTGCAGCATACCGAAAGTTCATGGTAGAAATCGTGGCAGAGCATGATATTGGAGCACAAGAAACATGCCATATGCTTCAAAAACTTCCGCTTATTGTTTGTAATCGGCCGTTTACGTCTTTGAATGTTGGCCAAAAAATGTTCCATCGAATAGCAAGAGGACCACATGAAAGCCATCTACAGCCTAGCTACCTTCATTCGTACATTAATCGACCTCTAGATTTGGAAACAACAACGCTACTTGAATCTGCACGGTCTTTCACGTACTCTACGAGTCGCAAGGGATGCAAGTGGAAAGAAAGAAAGGTCAAAGCGATTGTCAATGTTTTCCCAAAGTTCTACACCATCCCAAACGAGGAGTCAGACCAGTTTGAAACATTTTGTTGGAGTGAGCTTCTACTGTACAAGCACTTCCGAAGCTTCGAAATTGACATAGGGATAACTAAGGATACAATACTTGCAAATTGGAAGCAAATGAATGCATCCAAATATGATGTATGGCATGTCCCCCGCACCGCCCCCTCAGACGAAAACACCAGCGATGCAGAATCAGATAGCGAAATTGAGGTGGACACAAGGGGCATACTTGAAATGAATGAATGGGAATTATTTTTGCAAATGGGCCCCTCAAACAATATCAACGTACATGAGCTTGACCTGCTTGGCAGGCGTGAGTTTGATAGCAGCTATAAATGGGAACAACTTGCAGTGCCCCAGGAACTTCACGAAATCGCCACACAATTCATAAACATGAAAAAAACATGTAGCCATGAAAGGCATGCTCCAAGTAAGTATGTTGTCCCAAACTATACATTATCTTCCAAACAAAAACTAGCACTCACACATATTATCAACCATAGCAAGCATCACTCAAATAAACCATTGTACATGATTATTCAAGGGACAGCAGGTACAGGGAAATCATACTTGATTGCTCGAATAAGAAAAGCACTTGATAGTTACAATATGCACCAGCAAAGCCAGCTACTCACATTGGCTCCTACAGGGGTTGCTGCATTTAATATACATGCATCAACTATACATTCAATGCTTCGAATCCCTGTCAAAGAAATGCACCCATTGCAAGGACAATCATTAATAACATTTCAGGAAGAGATGAAACACATAAGATATATATTGATTGATGAGATGAGCTTCATAGGACCAAAGTTGCTACTGAAGATAGATGCAAGACTACGTGAGGCCTTCCCGCATCGACAACATCTTTATTTCGGTGGGGTGTCAATAATCCTGATTGGTGACCTTGCACAGCTCCCGCCTGTAATGGACAAGCCTATTTACACATCACACTCAAATGCAAAAACACTATGGGACCTGTTCACGACCGTTGTCACCTTAGACACAGTGTTTCATCAACAAGGTGAGACTCCAGAACAATGGCAATTCCGTCAACTATTGCAAAACATACGCAATGCACAAGCATCACAAGAGGATTGGGAACTTTTACAAACACGCACAGACAAGCATCTCACCTCTACCGAAAAAGAAATGTTTGACAATTCAATGCACTTATTTGCTACCAATGATTTAGTTCGACTTCACAATAGAAGAATGTTAAAATTGTTAAACCGTCCAATTGCAATAAGTGCTGCAACTACCAGCAGGACTGAAGCAGATAATGCAACTACTAATGAACAACTTGAAAAGCATGTATTGCTTTGTAGAGGGCAGCGCATCATGCTGACAACCAACATATGGACACATGCAGGCCTTGTAAATGGAGCTCTAGGTGAAGTTGTTGAGATAGTTTACAGCCTTGGTTCCAGACCACCAGATGTTCCACTTTACGTAGTGGCAAGGATCGATAATTATAGTGGGCCAGCATGGAATGAAAAGGACCCCAAAAGTTTACCAATAGTACCTGTATCATTGGGCAGCCGTAGACAAATTCCGCTCACAATGGCATGGGCTATTACCATACACAAATCCCAAGGCCTAACGCTTGCCAGAGCAACTATCGACATTGGAAAAATAGAACGACAAGGACTAACATTTACAGCTATATCCAGAGTGAAATCGTTGAACAACCTTCGTATTCAGCCAATGTTCTCCTTTGAGAGATACTCAAAAATGCATAACCACCCATACACAATTATGAGAAAAGAAGAGGAAGCCCGATTACAACAACTATCTCTAAAAAGCCAAGGTACACAACTCTTTACCCTTTCTCCCTCACGTCGCTCCTACTTATTCTTATATCAACAATTTCTCTTTTACAAAACTAAACATGCCATCAACAATGTGCATGTCCTTTGAGTAGCTTTTTAATTTTATTGGCAAAAAAAAATAATTCCCCCTTATTAGTGTTATAATAAATTGCACATGGAGCAATCATTGTACATGTCAACAAAAAATATTCCCAGCTAACCATTCCATTCCTTTTGCTTTGCAGGCGTTGAAGCCAAATGGCATATATCGTAGCCCCTCACCCTCAAACACCAACAATTGTACTGTATATTTTTTCAAAAACAAAAAAGTTCCACTGCAAAATTGCTCACCAACATTTTGACTTTTCATAGCACGCATTTTGTATATCATGAACTAAATTGTGTTGGCCATACACTACCATAGTATACCCTCCTATGTAACTCTTGCGCCAAGGTTAAGGTGTTGCGCAGTATTATAATACGCCGAGAGGGTTCCACTACAGTCGGATTTTATCCGTTTACATAAAAACCTATGACGTCACGGCATAATCAAAACGGAGCAATAATAAAACAAATCTTCACCGTCAAGGTTGTACGTGTCCCCATCATCGTCTGAAATTTCGGATTTTGAAAACTGCTTCAATGGAAACACGTTGCTTTGTTCCTACGAAACCAGAGAGGTGTATGAAGTGGTGACCCGGAGGAGTGCAATGTGGAAGGTTTTCCTGAGCCAGGAAGAGTGCAATGTGGATATGTCGTTGTAAAGGAGCAAATTGCAATGGATAGCGTGAATGTAGAGGATAATTCCTATGCTACCCAAACTGGCAAAAATCCTACCAAATAAAGATACAGAAAATTCCAGACACAAATGCACAGGCGATGACATAGACGTGTGCAAACCAGAGAGAACTCTTTTCCACGTTTACCACTTCTGCTCTGGCAAAGTGCAGGCTGGGCAATCCCGCCAAAGGAAAATGTATGTTGTTGAACAGAAAATTAGATTAAAAATAATGTCTTGTCTTTGGCCTGTCATGTGAAGAAGAGTCAGCCGTGTGGAATGTGAGTTTGGTCTTGTCCAAAGCTTCCATGAAAATATTTGTTGGTTTTTTCACTGCCGTTAGATTTTAGTGTGATTCTCTAAGTTAGACATTCTGAGGTTTTTTTAATATACGATGATTCTTGCTTTCAAAGTTATTTTTATGTATTCATTTTAACATTAATTAAATATTACAATTTTATTTTTATGTAATATTGTTTGGAAAATGAATGTTGAGAACTGATGATAAATAAAGGGTATCATTTGAAGTATAATTGTTGTTGGGTTGTTTAGCACCTTATTTCATTATGTGGGTATGTTTTAGATATCACTGTGGTGGTCTCTCATGAATTTCATGACTCGTGAAAATTTTGGCCTATATAGAAGCAGTTTTTGTTTTGTCTTTTTGTTTTTGGTTTTATTTCTTTAAATTCTTTTTTTTTGTTTTCGGTTTTGAAATCCCATAAAATCTGTTCAAGAGATTTGTTGCAAAATACTTGGAATGTTATCAAACATTGTTGAAGTCAATTGATAAGTAGATTTATATGGATATGTTTGGAGGGTTGGGGTTGGATACTTGATCAAATTTAGGTAGTGGATATTTGGGTTTGGTAGATTTCGAGTACTGTTAGCCCTTTAATAGGGTATATTCGTACTTTTAATACAATGTTAAAAAAATTGTTAAATCCTACCAAACCAAAAATTCTGTTTGATTCTGCCTTCCGAAATTATCTGATTGCCAAATTTAGAATTAGGTTTTGAAAATTGTGTTCAACAAAGCCTGAGATTTTTCTTTCACTTATGCTTCTTTGACCTTTACTCGACTACTGATTGCAATAAACATTGTTTGTCATGAGATACGGTAGTTGATGGGTAGTTGTTTGAGAGAGTGGAAGAGATGATCACCGCCTAACTTTTGTTGCTTGAAGAAAGTGAAGGTTAATGTTGATGGAGGAAGCTTGAAGAAATTAAGGATCAATGATGATGGAGTAGGGTTGATGAAATGAAAGCCAAAATATGACGGAGGAGGGATGATGAAATGTAAGCAGCTTGATGATGGAGGAGTGTTGAAGAAATTTAAGCTGAATGATGATGGTGTAGGCTTCAGGAAATTGAAGCCTAATGACAATGGAGAAGGTTGCAAGAAATTTGAGTCTAATGACATTGGAGAAGGAATCAAGAAATTTGAGTCTATGTTACACAGGAATGCATCCCCTATGAAATTGCAACCATTTCTATTGTTGGGACATTTTGGGGACATAGATACATCACTATGGTTGTCCCCAATCACAAAGATTGTATTATCCATGGGGAAATTGGCGAGATACTTTTGAAAATATCTTACTCGCAACAATCCACGTACTCAAAAAAATATCTCTCAACATTATTTATATAGATTATTAGGAGATAGATAAACTAATTTTAAATAATTAATAAATTTAAATTTACTTTTGTAATAAAATGGAGATTGAATGGATCAAATTCAAATTTATTGTCCACTATTTATAAGGAAGTCATCCTAAATTTCTAAGTGAAGCATTTTTGGTAGCCGATTCACTCAATCAATGGTGCGACAAAACATACAATATACAAAGGAAATAAACTATTTCATTTCTTAATGCAGTCATACATAAGATTACCCTTCACTTTGTCATGATATTGTACCTATACCCAAAAATGGGAACCCGGTATTCAAATTATCTTTTTCCATACTTTCATTTAATCGGGTTTAGGTTTAGAAAGTTGTTTTGTAAAGTTTGTTGTATGAAATTTTGTAGGAAAATATTGTAATCTTTTTGTAGAGGGTAAATTATGAGTTTTATAAAAGTAAGACTCTTTACATTTTAGATTAAATTGAGAAGGTTTTTTAAAGATAAAAGTGATTTTTTTCTTGACTTAATGGATTTTGTTGTTACATTTCACTTTTTATAATCTTAAAATTCTCATTATTAAATCTAGGGATAATTTTTAAAGGAAATTGCTTTTAGATTTCAAAAAATTCAATTGAAATTTCTAGTATTTGTTATTGCTAATAAAATCATGTAATCACAAGCATCTTAATCAAAAGATAATAGAATCAAAAATACTAATAAGAGACAAGTAGTATAAGCAATTAATTGACATGAAAGAAACAAGAGAGTCCTACATGACCCCTAACCTAGTCTACTTGCTTGGTGACAACACTATTTTCGAAGATTTACTCAAGTAGGATAGATGCAACTTGGTGTATGATCACTACTTATGGCTAAATTTGAAAGAGAGTTGTAGACATTACAAATAGGTAAATCATCCATTATTATTCTCCATCATCATATGGTTAGAGGATTAGTATACAAAGAGGTTCCCCTTAGAGGCAATTGATGAATTGAATAGTTGGAAGAGTTCATCAAATTTAGGACTTGTAGAGGAGTTTTCATGTACTATTTTTTAAAAATATTTATTTTAAATATTTGTGAAAGGGAACAAGTTGGTAGAGAAAGGAAAATCTTGGTATAGTGTGCAACACTAATATAATGGTGAACCAAATCAAAAGTGTGGTGTGAAATATATGAAAACAAAAAAACACCTTAAAACACTACCCATAAACAAAGGAAGAATGCTACAAAGAATGGCGCAACTCTTCTAGTTTCAACATAGCTAGCATATTGAACATATGCATTCCTCAAACATATCCACCAAGTAGTTCCATAGATAAATTATGGCATAACCAAAATGAAGGAAAGTTATTGATAGATATGGAAAGTTATTGATAGATATAGCACATAGTAGGACTAAAGTGCAAGCATACAAAACCATTGTACAAAAATCTCTAGAATGCTAAAAATAATAAAAATAAAGTATGAGCAATTTCATGATGGTGTAACGCTGAAAATACTTGACATGGTTCAAATGGTGGAGGTTGTAGAGTGTTTTAGTGCCCAACAAAACAAAAATATTTCAATCAAAATATGGTCCAATAGTTGGCACATAATTAGGGGCTTGCCAAAAGTACTTACATAAAAATATTGTACCATTGGTCTATGAGGGTCTATCATGGTGATAAGGTCCCACTGGAGATCAAGTTCATCGAAGCTATCAAATCAACATCCTCATCCATTGATTAGTGCAACATTTTGAACTTTTTCAAATATACTTCTTCCAAAATGTTCCACCAAGGGACATTGAAATCCTATATTGAACTAGTGGATCTCAAGAGAAAATCAAACATAGAGTTCATTTATGTGAATAAAAAATTTCATGTAAATCAATGAAACACAAAAATGGGCCAAAGAAGAAATTAAAGATTAAAATACTTATAATTTTTCCTATGCATGGATAAATAAAGAGATTTAAACCATTTTAAATGTTTTATTAAAACATTGGAAAAGGGAAAGAAGTACTAGACATCCAAAGAAAAAAATAGCACCATGTAATTTCATATGAAAAAATATGAAGGACCATTTTTCTTTACATGGGTGAAGATAAAAATTAGAAGCTCATTGGAATCATAACAAAGTAGAGGTTTCATTAAAGAAAAGAGAGAATGAGGAAGTAGGAACATAGGTTTTAAGTTAGAAAATAAGGATATTAAAAATCACATGCATCTTTTCTTTTAAAATCATGAAAGGAAATAAAAGTAGAACTTCATTTTGAAAAGAAGGAAACCATAAATGCAAGAACTATAAGAAGGGAAGAAGCGTAGTGAACACTAAGACTTGGTATGCAAGGAAGGATATTGATATCAATAAAAAATTCCTAATTTAATGAGGTTCTTCTTATTATCTTTGATTTAGGGGATATATAGGTATTATTTCTCAAAGTTAAGGAGGGACAATAAAGAAATTTCTTTTTATTAGAAAATTTGTACCATTTTTGTATGTTAGGGTTTTTGACAGAAACTTTTATAATTACTATACTCATAGAACAACAAAATGACTGTGGACCCAACATTTTATTTTTATTTGTCATTTATTTTCTAGAAATTAAGATTCAATAATTTTATTCAGTATGGTGTGTTAGATTTTCCAGTAGCTTGATTCCCATCTTATTTTTTTACATATACAACCTTTGTTTGGAATCTAAAATTGTTGAATCTGTTGGATATTAATGATTATGCATACTATTTTCTTTCATTATTGCATTTGTATTTATTTTTCTTTATCTCTTAAAGTTTGTACAAATAAGTTATATGCAAAAAGGAAGGATTTTGTAATTGGAATATTTTCTATTAGTTAGGATTTCCCTTTTTTTGTTTCCTTGTTCACTTTTCTCCGTAAGTTAGAATTGATCTAATTAAAATCATACAAATAACTAGCTTCTAAAATGCTAGGGGTTATTTTGTAAGTCACATCCTATATTTTTTAAATTTATTATGTTGGTACAAGTTCATACCTTAAGTGTTAATTTGAATATTAATAGTTTTGAAGTGCATAATGGGACAATATTTCAAGGATTTAGTATTTTCTTCATTTTATTTCATCAAAGTTTCATTATTTTTATAGAAAATAACACAATTATGAGTTTGTATGAGGATGAATCTTCCATACAATGTATGACTCTACTAGTGATCATGTTGAATAAAATATTGTGAATCTCTATTTTTATAGATTTTGACAAACCAAAATGTCCATGTACATGTAATATTATAAGATGGAATAAGGTTCCAAATTCTAGATGCCACATTGAAAGAACTATCTCATTTGTATTGTGATGCTTTAGTTTCTCATTTAGATCACATATTTATACATAATCCATAACATATTAATCAAAATATTGATATTTGAATTTACTTAGTTTTCTTTTTAAAGGAAATACATGTGAATGGGAGAGATTGTTATAGCTTTGATTAATTGCAAGTTGGGATCAACTTGGTAATATTATTTGTATTATTTTTAGAGAAAAAACATTTAAAAGTGTTAGTGTGTTAAGTTTTTCACTTAGGGTATATTAATTTGATTAGTTTCTCCTTGGTAATTTTTTCCTGTGTGAGTAGATTTCCCAACTATCATTATTTTTCATGCCTTTATAAGGCACTCTATACATTATGTATATCATCTCAATTCATTCACTTGTTTTGGTGAAATAGATTTTGCTTCTCTCTATTTTGTGGAGGTTATTTTTGCAGATGGTGCTCCAAGGAGGTGGTTGAAACCAACATGGTATCAGAGCCAACCATTCTACAATCCTTCCTCCAAGATTTTTCATCAGAGTGTTTAAGATCTTTTTTTTCTGCATTTGAAATATTTCAAATTTAAAAATTTCCTTATTTTTCTATTTTTTCCTGTTGTTTGTGATTGTTGTGGCCATGATTGAAATTGGAGGCTACAGTTTAAATTTTCTAGGGTATGAACAGTGTTGGTTGAGCCCAAGATCACCAACTACAAAAAGTAACCTTCATCAAATAGAGAGAAGCACATAGACTATTTCACCATAAACATGATTGAATAAAATGAGATGATTAAAATACATATGATATAGGCTTTTAAAGCCATGAAATAGGTGGTAGGTGAGAAACTTCCCAGGATAGGAAATAGTACATGAAAGATTAATTAAACCTAAGTAAGCTTAAGTGGGTAAATGGTAAAATCCATTTACTCCAACACCCCCCTTAAGTGCAACTTAAGGAGAATTATTATGCAAAATAGAGATGCAATATGGGTCCCAACTACACAACCATGTTAGGTACCCATTGTGAGGACCCTATAAATCTGCAAACATTCTAAACTCCACAACAAAGGTTAGTTCATGCAAACTTACTAAATGCTCCTATGAAATAATGCACAATGCCTCTCAAACAAGATAACAAAACAAACTAATCGGAAGCACAAAAGAAGCACAAATGCACACCTATTCCATAGTAAATTGGTGTCACTTTGTTGTGAAAAGTGACCCTTTCCCAACCCTTGACAAGCTCAATGATAAAATGCCTTGAAGATGAAGTGGACAAAATTAGCTCTCAATGTGAAGAGAGTAGCTTTGCATGAAGATTGTGATTGTGGATGATCAAATGCAAACCTAGGATGAGTTCTCTATTTATAGGAGAGAATGATGGAGAGACATGGAAAATGGGTGAAAGTGGGACTAATCTTGAGGCAATGACAAGGAGCCACTTGTCACCATGTGAATGGGCCAAGGATGTACAAGTTTTGAGGAATGTGTCAATAAATGACATTAGGTGGCCTTTTCAAATTTCAAATTTGGCTTGTTGGAGGGAGAAGGGGTCTTAAATGCCTAGTGGGGGACATGTAAGAGGAGAATTAATGCTATGTTGGAAAGGACAAGTCAACTTGATTTGAATTCAAATTTGAAAGAATATTCCAGTTTTATGCCATGTTGATGGAAAATGAGGATTTAATAAATGAATTAATTGATTTATTTGTGCAAGCGGGAAAAGCCAAAGGATGGAACTTGCATTAAGATTAGATTTAATGCTAATTTAGTTAACTTAAATGAAGATTAGCTGATTTCACCTTTTTTCTTTATATTTATGGATTAAAAGAAATAAAAAAGGAGATTGAAAATGATAAAGATTTAGTTAAATAAATATTTTGATTTATTTAGCTAAGGGGAATAATGATAGTGTTTATTTAATTTAAATGGAGGACCTTAGAGATAAATCAAATAAGCTTGATTTATTTAATGAATGGACTTGATTAAATGCAATATGCTAATTTTGTATGTCTACATTTTTCCCCTCTTTGAAGCAATGTACTTGTTGCGTTTGTTCAAAGAATAAACTTACTGTGATCAAATTTCAAAAAAATTCTAGTTTTTTTTAGATGCCCTAGCGGAAAGAAGTACACTAGTACATTTCGCTCTTGAGAGATCGAGCAAAAAGATTCAATTTGAGGGTCAATCTTTTGACAAAGAGGTTCAAGATGGATGCATGGATGGTTGTGATGATGATGCAAATGAGATGGTTTTAAGATGCTTAGACTAACAAGTCTATATTATCCTAAACAACTCAAATGATAATGTAATGCATGGTGAGATGGATGAGATGGATGATGTGATATGCTATGATTATGATATTTATGTATGCTAATGATTTGTGGATGCAGGACGGATGCATTGGCGGTGATGATTAACTATCCTAACATGATGTTAGTGCAGAAAAGAAGAAATTAGAAATGAGATGATAACAAGAGGATCCAGCAAGCCAACTTTATGAGAGATGATGATGAGAAATGGATGATTTGCTTATCAAGAATTGGGATTTTAAAAGGTCCACTTACCTTATGTTTGATAACACACATAAGCACGATGCATCAAGGTATAAAGAGCCAGGATGGCGTTGCACTTAGTGTGATGGACTTTGACTCGACAATAAAATAGGAGTAGTCATGTTCACACTTGACATACGAAACATCATTTAAAATGCATTTTAGATATTTCAAACATCTCGGAGGAAAACATAGAAAATAAAGCCTTCTTATGAGGTCAACAAGATACCTAAAACGTCCTCCCTACGCCCAAATAAAGCATGCATGATCGAGGTTATATTACAAGAACATCCAACAAGCACCATAGATAAAAAGATAATGATCATTTCCCCATTCCTATCTCTCTAAATCCTTTTGTTTGGACATCATCAAGAGGTTATTGGAATGAGCACAAAGAGATCAGTTAAAAGACAAAGATAAAGTAAACAAACAAGCTAATTTTCTTCAATACCACTAACCAAAAGGAAATTTGTTTTTATGGATAAGAATCAAAACTATTGCCAATAGATAATGTCCATTCTAGGAAGGATACATCCTAGGACATGTTAGTGGATGGCGGCATGTCATTTCATTTATCCAAAGTGTTCTTTTTGATAAATAATGCCCATGGTAGGAAGGATACATCCTAGGACATGATGTTATCAAATGATTGATATGGGACTGATTGGATGATAGGCTATCGACACAAAGAGTTGACTTACTTGTTTACATATTGACCTAAACTTGATACTTGACATTTTGAGTTTTCACTTTTAACCTGCTAAAATTGTTTCCAATTGTTTTACCAAAGGTTGAGGATGACGATCATTTATTATGAGTGGCATTTATTGCGGGTGAAAACGAGATGAGACAGATGGATTTTTTCAAATATTTTGATGTTTTTGTAGTTTTGAAATGTTTTGAGGGTGTTTTTGGTATTTTTTGAGATTTTATAAATGTTTTGATTTTTTATTTTCAAATGTTTTAGGGTTTTCTGAGATTTTTACCAAGAGACTAACCTAAGGACCTATCCTAGTGGCCTCGGGGGTTGATCAATCAGATTATCCTTGCCTACATTATACACATAGAGACCACATAGTTTGACTGACAACTTGACCGATTTACAGGTGAAGATATACATGATGAAATGTCAGTTTATTATGAAAAACTCCTAAAGGACTGACCTAAGTGTCTCAAGGGATGATCAAAGATCGACCTTGCCTATGTTCAAGGCTCAGAGACCCATAGTTCTACAAGATGACTTTGTTTTTTACTTTTTGAGTGACCTTTTTGACCTGTTTTGGATTTTTATATGTTTCAAATGTTTTTGGATTTTCTTGGTTTTATGAATGTTTTGGGTTTTTTGATTTTTTGATTTTTTGGATTTTTGGATTTTAGGACTTCAAGAATATACATGAATCCAATCTGATGAGAACATGCCCCTAGTGTGATGCAATAGACTACTCTGATAAAGGCAGGACAAACTGACCTTGAGGATGGGCTGGGTAGTACTAGAAGGGATCATGATATGAACATAGGACCAAGCTATGATGCAGATGTCAAATGGATGGGTGATGGATGGAGATCTGAATATGATGGTTGATGGAAATGTAATGGATGGATGATGCAGAACAATCCATAAAGATCCTAGTGGATGGAAAGTGCTTATTTACACAAGGCGCCTATTTGCCAGGTTTTCACCAAGGTACTTGTCCAAAGCGCCACCAAAGTGGTTTTCACCAAAGGATGATTTTCTCTTTACTATTTTTGATCCTTTTTCTAATTTTTTTGGATTTTTTTCTTTTTGATTTTTTTGTTGTCACCAAGATGCTTGTTTGCCAGGTTTTCACCAAGGTAACCATTTTTTCATGAGCTCTTGCAGAGGTTTCCCATCGAGTGTTGATAACTAATATGCCCCTGACTTATAGCTTGCTATGACAACAAATGGTCCCAACCAATTGGGTTCAAATTTTCCTTTGCTGTTTGGATTTGGGATGTTCTTATGATTCTCCTTTAGTACCATTTCTCCAACTTGGAAAGTCCTGCTTCTGATTTTCTTGTTATAGCTCCTCTTAAGTCTATTCTAACAGACTTTCAAATGATTTAAAGCATCTATATGCCACTCATCCAGTAGCTCCAGCTCATTAAGTCTTGATACTCGGTACTCTTAATCTTTGATGATGTTTTGCAGTGATATTCTTAGTGACAAGAGCTCAATCTCAATGGGTAATACTACCTCTGATATGTAGACTAGGGAGAAGGGGGTGGCACTAGTGGGTGTGTAGATGTTGGTTCAGTAGGCCCAGAGGATGGGATTGAGCTGTAGATGCCAGTCATGACCCGCATCATTAACTATTTTCTTGAGGATTTTCAAAATGGTTTTATTCATGGCTTCTGCTTGGCCATTGCCTTGGGGATAATTTGGGGTGGAAAAGCGATGTTGGATTTTGAATTTTTCACAAAGGTCATGAACATCCTGATTCTTGAAGAGTGTCCCATTATCTGAGATAATAGTTTGGGGAACACTGTATCGACATATTAAGTAGTTCAGGATGAACTTTGATATCTGCTTTCTAGTGATGTATTTCATGGGGATGGCTTCCACCCACTTGGTAAAGTATTCAATGGCGGTTATGATGACTTGTGGCCATTAGATGAGGTGGGAGTGATTTTTCTAGTGAGGTCTAGTCCCCACTGCGGAAAGGGCCATGGTGTGATAATGGGATGAAGTTCTTGAGCTAGAGCATGGATGAGGTCCCCATGCTGCTGACACTTTAGGCACCTTTTGACGTAGTCATGTGCTTCTCTTTCCATTGTAGGCCAATAATACCCCATCCTCAACAATTTCTTGGCTAGGTTCATTCCACTTGAGTGTGGGCCACATATTCCATTATGCACCTCAGTTAAAGTGGTTAATGCCTCCTCAACATTTAAAAAACATAGTATGGTTCCTTTTATGATCCTACGATAAAAGGGTATTTCCTAGGATGACAAACTAGGATGGTTTTTTGACAAAGGTTCATTTTAAGGTGGAAGGTAGGTCAGTGGGAAGGAATCCTATTCATAGATAGGTGTAAATATCATGGTACCAAGGATCACGAGGACCAACGATTTCACACATGAATTCTGACTCTAGTACCTCAAATGTGGGCACGAGAAGCTGCTCTACCAAGAATTCATATTTTTGGGACATTGTGAGGGATGTCTAGTAGGGATCCAATTGTTTCCATGGTGTCTGCTACTCTATTGTTTGCTCCGAGAATATGCTCAAATGTGATCTCGATAAAGGATTCCTTGAGAGTCTCCACTAGTTTCTTGTATGGAGTGAGCTTATCATCCTTAGTCTGGTACTCAACATTCACTTGGTTTATTATCAACTGGGAGTCTCTGTATACTTTGAGGGCCATGATGTGCCACTACATTGCTATTTTGAGACCTATGGTTAAAGCCTCGTATTCTGCAATGTTGTTGGTGCATGAGAACGTCAATTTATATGATCTAGGTATAAAATCCCCTGTGGGGTGATAAAGAAGACATCGGCTCCTGATCCATGCTGCATGTATAAGCCATCAAAGTAGAGTTTCCAATGGTTGGCTATATTGAGGTTAAAGATGGATTCATCTAAATTTTTGAGATGAGGGGATTCTCTAAATAGATTGGTGCTTTTGCAAGCTGATCTGCGATTACCTAACCTTTGATTGCTTTCTGCTCCACATATTCATTGTCATACTTTGATAATATCATGATCCATTTAGCCATCCTTCTAGTGAGCATTTCCTTTGATAGTAAGCATTTGAGGGGATCAATTTTGGTAATGAGTTTAAATTTATGTGCTAACATGTAATGTCTAAATTTTTGTGACACAAACACTACTGCTAGACATGCTTTCTCAATGAATGAGTAATCTGACTCAAGCCCAACCATTGTGCGGCTGATGTAATATATGGCCCTTTCTGTCTCATTTTCGTCATGCTGAGCTAGAAGAGCACTGAGGGATGCTACTGTTGCTGACACATAAAGAATTAATGACTTTCATGGGATCGGTGGCATGAGGACTGGTGGTATAAGCAGATATTCTTTGATCTTATTGAAGGCTTCTTCACACTTGTTATCCCACTTGTATGCTACTCCCTTGTGAAGTAGGTGAGAGTATGGATTATGTTTATCCGCTAGTTGTGCTATGAACCTTCAGATGGACTAAAGCTTGCCTTGGAGGCCTCTCAATTGTGTCAATGTTTTGGGTGCCTCCATTTCAAGGATTGCTTTTACATTAGTAGGATCTACCTCAATACCTCTCATTGACACTATGTATAGCAACTTTCCTGACTGTACGCTAAAGATGCACTTCTTTGGATTTAATCAGACCTTGTATTCCTCCAGCCTGTCAAAAATGGCACTTAAGGTAGCTATGTGATCCTCCCTCTTTCTGGATTTGGCTAGTATGTCATTTGACATAATCTTCAACAATTTTATGGATCATTTCATGGAATATTAACATCATGGTTCTTTGGTATGTTGCTCTTGCATTCTTCAAATCGAATGGCATTGTATTCCAGTAATAAGTCCCCCATGGACAAGTGAACACCATTTTGTGTTGGTCTTCTTTAGCAATCATTATTTGGTTGTATCCCAAGAAACCATCCATTAGGAAAAGCATTTTGTGTCCCGCCATCATGTGTAAAATCATGTCAATGTTGGGCAATGAGAAATCATCTCTTGGACATGCTTTGTTTAAGTCCCTAATATATGTGCAGATTATAATGCCCCCATTAGGTTTTGAGATAGGAACCAGGTTTGAAACCCATTCTGGATAGTCTATTGGTTGAATGAATATTGCTTCCAATAACCTCTTTAGTTCCATTTTGACTAGCAGGGCGATCTGAGGGTGTATTTTCCTAAGCATTTTTCTAATGGGCTTTTCTTCAGAGCATATTGCTAGGTGATGAACTATAATTTTTGGATTGAGCCCTAGCATGTCAGCATAGCTCATTGCAAAATTAACTTGTCTTTCTCTTAAGGAGGCTGCTAGGAGCTCTTGTTCCTCTGATAGTAATGACTTCACATAGAATGTGATGTGTGGGGTCTCCTCTATTCCTACATTAATTGGATTGCATTTTTTTGCTAGGACTGTTGATTTTTCCTGATGAAGAGCTTTGAAAGGAAGATTGAATCCCCCATCCTTAGGTGCCTCAAAGAGGTTTTCATTGTTGGATGCATCCTTTCTTTTTACTTTTTTTGGGCCGGAGAGTGCCATAGTGTTGTTTTCACTCAAGGACCTAGAGATTATTCTCAGTTTTTTGCTTTTGCGACTGAAGGATTCAATTGTTTCCCCATAGTATGCATGTGTATCTAGCTCAATGATGAATCCTACTTTTTGATCCCCACACAGAATATTATCCTGCAGTCCCATAAATTTGGAGAGAACCTCATCATTTTTTAATGTGTTAAGAATTGGTGCTCCTTGTTGGTCATAATCGATGAGTTGGGGGTAAACTAGGCAAATTTCATGGTTTTGGTTTTTAGACTCCTAAGATAGGGTTATAATCATGAGAAGGGTGGTATCCTCAAAGAGCCTAGGTAGACTGGTTATGGGATCCTCGTCATCACTACTACTACAGATGTCAATTATGTCAAATGTGAAGTTGTCTATGACTCGACTTGTAGATATGGGTAAGCAAAGTTTGGCTGTTGATTGCTAAGGAGGATTATTGGCCTTTCTAACTATAGGACTTTGGCCACGTATGGTTATACTCGAAGTGGTACATCCAAGGCCAATATTTCTCATTCGCATCTCCAGAATGATGGGTATTAGAAGCCCATTGTCATTTTTCCCAAGTCTTTGGTTTCTATCATAGCCCATTGCGAGCATCATTTGCAAACCTTTGCTTCTGTCATCCATTGGTAGATTGGTTGCTAGTCTATTATCTTTGTATAGGAGATGAGATGGGTCCTCCTCTATGACTTCTCAGTTGAGATATCCCCATCTTTTAAAGTTGGGATATTCTTCAGGGGATGTTTGAGATGTGGAGGCTTCATTTTATTGTAGACATCCTTGTGATTTGAGAGATTGTGGTAACTCTCCTACCACAAAAGCATTTTTGGGAATCGTATAGCTTTCAAAAAAATTGTCCTAGATGATGACTTTGATATCAGAGATGGTGGGGATGGTGGGAGTGGCGGGTGTCTCTATCGTAGAAGTGGAAGCAAGAGTGGATGGATCAATGTGCGGTGTTGATGGGCCTTCATCATTTTTAGGCACTTGAGGGATTTTGCAGTATTTTTCCTCAAGGTTCTTGTAGTAGGAGAATGGTTTAGGGTCTCCATGGATGGTGACCTCTTGTCCTTCATATGTGAATTTGACACATTGATGGAAATTCGATGCTACTACTTCATTACATGAATCCATGGACATCCCAAGAGAATGTTATAAGGAAAGTCGAGGTCTAGGACTTGACAAGTTGTTTCCATGATAGCTGGCCCTACTTGAATAGGGATTTGGATTGTGCCTTGGGACACTCTTTCTTCATCATCATACACTCTGATTGTAATACCTTTTTCTTTGTTGATGGAATCCTCTGAGATTTTTAGGTTCTTAATGAGTTTGAGGGAACAAATGTTTGAGCTTGTACCTCCATCCACCAAGACTCACTTGAATTTATTTTTATGCACTAGGACCTCTAAATGGAGTGCACGATTGTGAGATGTTTGAGCGAGAAAGTCGTGATCGAAGAACATAAGAAGGTTTGGAGTGATGATGTTTTTGACCATAGCTTGGAATTGTTCCACATCAAGATCTACGAGGATAGTGGATGAATCCAATGCTTCCTCAAGGAGTTTTTGGTAGGCAGATGAGATTTTTAATAACTCCATGATGGAGATTTGTGTTGGGGTTCTTTTTAGCTGATCAAGGACATTGTAACCATAGGGAACAGATTTGGGGTTGGGTGCGGGTGCTTTGTTTGGCTGAGATGACCCTACAATTGTAACTTTTCTGCCTCTTGTGGTAACTCCATAATCGGAATGGGCTCTATTGATGGTGATGGTAGCACAGTAGTCATCCGGGGATTCGAAAACATGGTCGTACACATGATTCACATTCTTAAAGGTACCTTTCCCCTTATCAGTGTTATTGTTCCCTTTATTGTTATGGTTAGCCATCAGATTCATGTATATTTTGAGATTTTGATTTCTTATTGGTTGTTCCACATTTATGATTCTTTGATCAATGAGGTCTTGGACTAGGTTCTTTAACCTCATGCGATTATTAGTGGTGTGCCCTTTGATTTTGTGGAAGTCAGAAAGTTGATTTTCATTGTACCAAGGAGGTTTCACATCTAGTTCTTGGTAATTCTCATAGGTGGGAGCCTTGATGAGGTTTTCATTTATTAGTTTCTTCATGACGACCTTGAGTGGTTCCCCAAGAGTGGTGTACTTTCGTTTGGTGGAATTCTTGTTTCATTGGGGTGTTCCCCTTTGATCATTGACGTTGTTGATCATTTGATTGTTTGGCTATTGTTCTGTTGTGTTAACTTGATGATGGTTTTGGATTTGTTATTGTGGTGCAGGTATGTTTTGTCAAGGGGCACTGATGACAACTTTGGCATTGACAGCACCATCATTGGTAACATTTTTGTTTATTTCCCATGTGCGAGTTTTTTCATTATAGCTTATAGATGGGTACTTGTTCTATTGTTCAGGATATGAATTTGATCCTCCAGGTTGTGTCATAATAGCTTGATCGATGGTAAGCGCCTTGGAAATCAATTGGTCGTACGTAGTGATCCCTTGGACTTTGAGATGGAATGCCAAGATGCCATCAAGGTTGGATATGATAGTGCATACTTGTTGTTCCTCGGGCATGACCCATTTGCTCCAATTGGCCTTTGATCACCATCATTGTAGGAATGAAGCAAATGATTCATTTTTACTTGTTTCAAAGCTGATAGTTCCTCAAGACTGACATCCATAGTGATATTGCATGCGTAGTTTTTGATGAATGCATCTATGATTTCTTGGAATGTCTTGATGCCTGTAGATAAGCGAGAGAACCATTCCATGGTGTGGCCAACTAGACTTCTAGGAAACAGTCACATCAAATAGGTATTGTCATACATGACTTCCATGCAATGAACCTAGAATTCCCTGATGTGATCTTCAGGGTTTCCCATCCCATGATATTTGTCAGATTTGGGAATCTAAAATCCTTTTGGGAATGGTTTCATCACAAGGCTCCTGTCGAATGGATAAGGACACAAGTTACTAGGTGTTTTCATGGTTCTCCCTTATTGAAGGTCAGGCACTTGTTGTGAGAGCAGCCTGATTTGTGTTGTCACATCATTTTGCAAATCAGAGGGTGGGATGAAAGCGTTTTGAGGTGGTTCAACTATGGGTGGGATGGGTGGATTGGTTGGTATGTTGATGGATGATGTTTTCATATTCTGTTGTGCCTAGTATGCTTGCATTTGTTGTTGTACTAGCAACACTTGTTGTTGGTCTTGTTGCTGTTGTGCTATTAAGGCCTGTTGCTGTGCTTGCTATTATTGTTGAGCCAACAACGCTTGTTGTTGAGCTACTAATTGGGCTGCTTCCAATTGTTCTTGATATTGTTTCAGCACTTGATGATATGCTTTTTGTTGTGCAAGATACTATGGTTGTGCTTGTGCTTGAGTGGCAGCTTGTGTAATATGTATGGCTTGAGCAGTTTACGCTGCCTATGTAGCTTAAGCGGCTTGCTATTGTTGTTGTAATAAGGCTTGGGATTATGTAGCCTATTGTGCTTGTTGTGCAACTTGTGCAACTTGAGCAGGTTGCATGGCTTGAGGGGCTTGTTGAACAGCTAGTTGTGCAGCTTGTTGTTTTTGCACTTGCTAGAGTACCTTTTGATAAGCAGCTTGCAACGCAATACTGTATTGGCTTGATGTGTTTGCATTTGGTGGTGGTGGTGGTGGAGGTGGATTTGGAATGGTGCTTTTTGTGGTGATGAGAGGCACCATTGTATTGATGATTCATGTTTGAGTGGTAGATGGTGCAATCGATGTGGTTGGTCCTTGAGAGACCATGTTTTGAGATGTTAGGTGGGTGGTTGATGATGTGATGGTGGTGGTTTGCATTATTGGTATGGTTGTCATCTGTTGTTGCAATATTGATGACAAGTTGTAAGTATTTGGAATGATATTCTGATTGATGCTTGGGGGGTTGATATGATTTTGTTGATTGATGCTTGGTAAAGGGGGAAGTCATAAACTAAGAGGTGTTGTAGATATTGATGGAAATGGTGGAAGTGGTGGAAATGTGAGGGGTGTAATCTCTTGAGGAAATGATGTGGTGTCAAAAATTCCCCCTGGTCCAAATATGTCACCCTCTCCTTGTGAGGTTCTGGGGAGAGAGGTTTGGGGTGTTGCATGAATGATGACGATGATGGGTTGTTTGGATCATGAAAGTTGATAGGGACATATGGATGTGATGGATTTTGGGGTATGGTTTGTCCCAAGATGGTGTTTGCATCCAAATCCTAATTGTTTATGAGGGGGTGTGTTTGCAATGCATTGAGAAATGCACTTCCCTTGTTAACAATGGGTTGAGTTGGAGCAATGGATGATGTGATTTGTGGGATGTTTTGAGTGATGATTTGAATTGAGGGGGTAGATTAAATGGGGATGGTAGATGAGATTGGAGGCATGACCCCAACAGATGGTTCCACCCACAATAGTGCTCACATCAAAATCAGAGGGGAGTTTAGCCCCTTGCTTTGCTAATTCGAGCATGTATAGTGAGGGATTGATTCTCATCATGATGTTGATAATCTTATAATTCTCCAAATTTTGAATTATTTCAGTGATTTCCTCGTGTGACATTCCAAAGGGATTATTGGTAAGATCCTCCACTTGGACACCTTCCTCTTGATGGTCTTGCGAAAATGGAGGAAGGTTAATCATGAGACTGCCAGGCCTAATGGGATTCATGTCGGGAGTGGTTTGACTTAAGTCACTCAAAGTATATGTTTCTTTGTTGGCTTCCATGTTCCTCTTGTGTTGAGATCTAGTTTGCACCATAAAATAGGGATCAATTTTTAAGAATATGCGAGATGGATCTCTAATTCTTTGGATTGATCTAACTTTAGGTACAAAAAAGAATTTAAGATGCTTTTAAGGATCAAAAGGCATAATGGTGGAATGTGTGAAAGGTGGATGATATGGATGATTGGAACTCTTTAGAAAATCTTGAAGGGTATGTTAAACTTTAGGACTTGATTTGGGATTGAATTTTTTTTTGGATTTTGGATTTTGATGGTGAACTCATAAACCCTAAGAGGTTGGATGTTGTCCTAGAGTATATTTTGTTCAAAATATGTTAATTTTTCTAGGTGTGAGAAGATGGATTCATCTAAACACTCCTATCCAAACAAGATGATTTTGATTGGTTTGATAATGAACTCCTAAATCCCAAGATGTTGGATGTTATCAAGGGATGAATTTGTTCACAAGGTTTGATAATTTGATCAAATATGTGGAGAAGGATGCATCTACATATATTCAATCAAACAAGATGATTTTGGATTTGTTTCAAATGATTTGCCCAAACTTTAACATGAAGGATTTTTCTAGGATTTTCAAAGAGTTGATGATGAGATGATTTTGGGGTGATGTTCAAAGATGGATGAAGGTTTGATTTTGATCCTAGGTTTACCTCAAAAGACACTTGCTTACTAGACCTCGATTTTGAAGAAAAAACTTTTCTCTAAACAAGGTGTTCAAACTCCCTAAAAAGATTTGGGTTTTGACAGTAATAGAACGAGTACAAACCAGGATTGTTTCTTGAAGCTTTTATGTAGAAGTTAAAAACTAGTCTTCGTTTGAATTCGTATAGCATTGAGAGACGCTTTTGGTGATCTTTTGGACTAAGATATTTTACCTTTGGTTTCTTGATCTTGATCTTGCATGAAATCATTGGAGACACATGTGTGGGGTCCAATTGTTTTTAGTTTTTGTTTAATGAATTTGTTTTACCACAAACACTTCTTGATTAGGTTTTCAAACTAGATGTCCAATGTCTCAACTTCTTCTCATTCCACAAGGTATATCATGTGAAACTTTGATGAAATCAAGGCAAGGGTTACCTATTGTTAAATTTAGTAAGAAAATTGAGATATAATCCAAGTGTTTAGAAACCTCTATGGATAAATTCCCAAGGGCAAGCAATAACACATGAATTTGGTCAATTGTATTTGCTTCCTAAAGGGTTTGAAGTTTTGATGACAATGTTAAATGTTTATTTCCAAATGTTTTCAAACAAGAAAAGTGTTTTATAACCAAGAACAAGCACAATCCTATGGATATGAATGACTATATTTGTTGAGTCCCCACTTGGACAAGTCCAGCTACACTTATTTTTAGTGAATGGTTAGATGCTTGACCCCACTGGCTCCCCTCCATGGCACTCACTTCTCGGGGCAGCCAAGCATCAATACCCATGAAACTCCCATGGCATACTTTCCATTTCTATTAAAAACCACAAAAGTGTGGGATGGCTTTAGAACAACCATTCTTGCCCCAACAAATAGATAGGGATTTTTGGCTTTCTACAACAAGAATTTTAATTCAGAATTTTCATTTGTAGGAGTTGACCCAACATGGCAAGAGACCATTGTTTCCCTTCTCATCGAAGCCAACTACATGATACTGGCCTTTGTTCTAGTATCCACTTTTATATCCCGATTTGAAATACTCTTGGCTTTAGAGTGTTACTAGTTTGGTCATTCCCTTGGGTGAGTACCTTTCCCCATAAGGAAGACCCTCTAAGATAAGCAATAGCAAGAAAACATATCTGTAACTCGGTCAATCTTTTTTGAGAAACAAATAGAGAATACGCATGATAGGTTTACTCACACTTGCAAGATGTTTTGTTCAATTTTACTTCTAAAATGAAGTGTGGAGGCAATCACTTTATCTCAACCTAATACCACCAAAAAGACTTTTGATTCTCAAGATTGTCGAGAGGCATGCAAGAAGCACATACATATTTTCAATGGTGTTAGTTCGAGTAAGAAATCACAAAAAAAAGTAGCACATGTTCATTTTAAGTCCACAAAGCAATGATTTTGATTCATTTTAAAGCACCAAAATGAGATATGAAAGTTTCCTTGTTCAATTGTTTAAATCTAAAAACCAACTCTAGTAAGTTTTTCCTAAAGTTCCTTTTAAGTTCCTTGTAGCAAAAATTGAAAGCTTTTGTAATGTTCATTTTAGAGCCCAAAAAGAAGTGTGTTAGCCTAAAATAGAAAATTAAAGCATAGAATGGAAGCCTTAAGCATTTAAAAACACTTTGTTAACTTCAAGTGTTAATGCTTGATTTCCTTCAACTCCAATATTTGTCCAAGATTGTTTTTTATGCTCCAATGTTGCAAAGTCCTTTGAATGAATATCCTTCATCCTTGCTTTTCCTATCCCATCAAACAGAAAGAAAATCATGTGAGGATCATAATATTAAATTCATTTTGATTATTAACTTCAAACAATAACATGATCTCAAATGAAAGGACAAATGGTTTGGATAATTATGATAATAAAAGGAGGATTTATAAGTGAATCATGCTTTGATATTGATTTCAATTGAGAAGGTATCACACTTGTTAGACCTATTCTCTCCCTTATCATAATCCACATCACTAGATGTATTGAGTCAATAAATCAGCCACAAAGAATAAATCTTTCAAAAGCATCATCATAAGCTCAAATATTTACAATCTCAAAATGACCATAATGAGGTGACAATTTATAACATAAACTTTGAAAGTCCATAAATTGTAAGCATAATGGTATAATATGATGGAATATTGAATTGAATTATGAGTGAATAAATGTACCCAAGCCATCAAATTAATTACTAAAAGTAGCAAACGGTACATGGCACCACATGTTGCTTAAAGTAAACACCAATAGACTGTGTGCACCTCCAGATCTTCAATTTGGCTTCTCTAGTTTGGTGAGCAGCTATAGACAGAAGAATTACTATTTGATTTATTGTCAAGTTGATTCATTGAAGCATTTATAAGTGAAAAGGATATAGATACATAAGTGAGATATTTTACAGAAGCATTTGAGTGGTGCCTTTGAATTGTTCAACTACTATTTAGTTTTTGTCATTAAACACATTTGCTACTTCTTGGAAAATAGGAACCATATCCTAACCCATGACTTTAAATAATAAAATAGCAGCTTAGACCTTGAATTTTAATCTTACAGCTACATTTTGAGCCACCTCAAATTGACCAAATGAGAACGATTTTCCCCATATCTGACGTGTCCCACTATCTTTAGTGAATTGCGCAGATAACACATGACTTGCTCTTGACTTATATCTACCACACATTGTGCACATAATTTGCAAACCAAACTAACTGACTAAAAGAAATTTGCAACTTCTAATTGGCATTTAGTAATTTTGCACTCCAAATTTCCAAATCTAAGTGGTACAGATTTGCAGTGCACACCATCTTAGGGGTAAACCCACAATAGTGGGTTACAATTTTTTGAATGAAGAAAAATTAGAAATTCCCATCAAAAAAATTAAAATCGTTTACCCCTTCTAATGAAGAGGGTTCAAATGAACCACCCCCCTTCTAATGAACCCCCCCTTCGAATGAACCCCCCTCCCCTTCTAATGAACCCCACCCCCCTTCTAATGAACCCCCTCTTACACCATATAGGGGGGTTTGAATGAAACCCCTTCATTAGAACTAGGGGTTCTAATGAACCCCCTTTTTTCACCTTCCCCTCCACCATTTCAAAATTTATGCTTTTTTTTACTATCGAAGCTTGGGAAGGAGGTGCAAATGGAGTCAACTTGATAAACCAAGTTGGATGATTATAGTGATTGAAAGGTGCTTTCCAACGACTATAAATTTAATATATTTTGTTTTTATTTTTTATTTTATTTTTTAGTTTTATTGTACATAGGTTTCTTCACCGAACATCAAGTTTGATGAAAAAATCATTGTGGAAAAGTAGTAAATTTGAGGAAAAAAAATTGAAAAATATATACGCACTAGGTATTGATGTCCTCATTCCAACAAAAAAAGAAAAAATGAATTTCAATACATACCAAAAAAGTTATGCGTGCTGAAGTGCACCTATGTCTAAACTATAAATGTTTTGGTTTCAAAACTTAATTAAAAGAAAAATATTCAACAAAATGCTATAAAACAAAATGAAAGAACTAGATACTTGTGTTACCAACCTAAATTCAAAAGAATCAAAATTTTATCCTTTGAAGGAAAATAGTTATGTGAGCTAAACTACACACCACTTTTTAAAAATGTTGTTTATTATTAAAAACAAGTTATCAAAGGAGACACAAAAAAATTAAAATTTAATTTCAATTTTTTTTTTTAAATACATTTAAAATCTACAGACAAAATCTCACAAACCACTAGTTTACATCATTTTCAAATTCCTAATAGTTTACCCACTATAAGTGTCAGAAAGTGAAGTTTTCTCTAAAAATGTTGATTTCAATGTCAAGTTTGGCCAAAAAGTGTAACTCATTATTGTGGGATGACCCACAAGTGATACGAAACACACCTCTTAAGGTCTAAAAATATATTCTGCACAACACAACAACACTCCACAATATCCATATAACATCTATGGATGTTCCACATCATCAAAATATTCACCACAACTACTATAACCACCTGAAACTCAAGAACACCTTCATTCTACGTAACCAAACATATTGGCATAAACATCCAAAACACCAAAAAAAATTGCACAATAACTCAACACCTCAATCGGATTGAAATTGAATACCTATCCCAATGTTTGGTATAAGCTCAATTTCAATAGCAGTGATAACTTTAAGAAACCCACCTCAAGATAAGATATAAAATTTTGGTGAATTTTTCATTTTTATGAGAAAAATACTAATTTCTCTTGGTGAATCTTTCCTTTTTCAAAAAAAAAAATAATTTTATTAGCAATTTTTTTACATTATTAAAATTTTGTAAAACTTTTTGGCAAATCTTGAAAAATAATAGGAAAATGCATTAGTTATGATGGAAAATCTATCCAATTTAAAAATAATTCTCATGGAAAAGAAGGGGCATAAGGGTGGAAATTATCAATGGGTTGAAGGGGTAGACTATATATTTACTTACCACCATTGTTTTAAAATATAATATAATGTCCCTTATTGTATTCTACAAGGTAAAATGTACCCATGATCTATAATTTTCACGGGGCTCAAAATTTCTTTTAGATTATTGATCTAACAACCCTCGTAATTTGAAAGGTAAAATTTACCCAAAATCTATAATGCTCATGAGACCTAAAATTGTGGGCCCCATGAACATTGTATAGATCATTGGTACATTTTACCTCATGGAATACAACAAGGGCCATTAGATTATATTATAAATCAATGGTGGAAACTAAAGATTAGAAATATGGTCCTAAAGCAACTAATAATTATGATATACTATTGGCGAATTAATATAGATTTCTACTATAATTTATAAAATTTAGGCAAATATGATATAATCATATATTGAATATTGTGGTGAATTTTTGAGTTAATTTTTTTAATAAAATAAATTATTGGTGATTTAAATAAGACTATAATTAAATATTGTAAAAATGTGGCAATTCAAGTCACATTGTAGCTCAAACTATTAGCCAAATTTGGATTCCTAAATTTCAACTATTAGCCAATTGGAAAATATTAGCCACTAAAAAATTCACTACTCAATAGGGATTTTATAGGTAACCTCAACCACTTAGGGGTAGGAATTATAGTCATAGATCATGAAATAAATATTTGAGGGGCTAGCGGTAGAAATACTAAAGATAAAAAATAATAATGATTTAGAATTTCAAGAAAATATCATTGAAATTCTAACTTGCAAACACCTCAGTGAAATACAACTATTCATTGAGGAAAAATATTTGATTATAATCATTTCCATCCATGAGAAATCATCATTAAGTTAGAAATAAATAATTTTATTTATCAATGCTATTGAACACTTTTAGAAGATTTATTGAATTATAAACATAGCCACATCTATAGAGAAGAAAATGGTGATGTGGGTGTTTTACCAATCATGATAAGGAAAATTAATTTGGAGTGTACAATAAAAATATCTACACTTAGAAGTAGTTAATACCATATATACTGTTTAACATGCCATGGTTTGGAAACTTGAATGTATGATGAGGTTGTGTTGAGGCTAAATTTGACTCATTTAAAACCAAAGGGAATATAAATAAGAGTAATAGAAAGTACATTATTTATCTTCAATATAATCATTAAGAAATAATCTTTAAGGTCTTTAAAAATGCCTCATAGCCTCTCATTATAAACAAAACTAAAAATATTTTCTATGGAAACCACAATGAGGTTGACGGTTCAATGAAAATGAATACCATATCACTTAATTTCCAATCTCAAGATATTTTTTGAAGTCCAAGATGTTCATAATTCTCCATGTGATAAGAGTTGTTTTTGGTAAGACTTTGATCTCCATGTCCCACCACTATAGAGTTAACATGGATTTTTCGTCAATATTTGTAGAAATTTTTCTTGAGATGGGAGAGTCTAACAATATCATTAAAAATATAGTTGAAGCCATTATAATATTGAGATAGATAGGGGCCTAAATTCCATAATGGATGGTGTTATGGGTGGTCTTCATTTTCACCTAAGTGTAGGGATCTAGCTAGTTATGAACTCACCATAATATAGTCATTGGGCCCTTATTGTTATCTCAATAGTGGGCCATGATAAATTGTAGATAAACGAGGCTAAGTGGTGAATTTAAATCCTTAAAGTGGGTTATAGAGTAGATCTAGCATAAGGGGTGGATTTATCATTTACACTTGAGGATAGAATTTATGACTTGGGTTTGAGAGAAGGAATTGAAACTAAAGAACAAGGTATGAATAATGGTATATTTAGATATGTAAATGTTTATCTTTTAAATCCATATATATTGAATGAATTAACTTAAATGTTCTAAGACATCAATGATATGAAACTTTTATTAGACTATGAGGTTTTTGGTTAAAGGACCTCCATTAGAGATACCACTTAGAAATTCTAAATCTTTCCTTGACAACAATATAAAAGGGTATGTCCCCTTATAACCACATCTAACTATAAATAATAAAATAATCTTATACAAAATTAATTAAAATCTATTAATAATATTTAAAATTCTAAAGCATCTATTATATTAGTTGTTTTAGATTGTTTCACAATAATTATTTGAAACCTAACTAAAGTGTGATCCTTATTTTGTTAAGTTGTTCAACATATATTGTAAAGTAACATTGAGAAACCTATCCACTATAACAAATTCCATTTAATATAAATATAGTGGAGTATCAATTTCACTAATTTAACAATATTTATATGAGTACAATTACTATTTCCACATCTTTGTAATTTGATCCATAGTAAATATCTTATTAAAAATGATAAACACAATAAAAATAGAGAATGCACTTACCATTAGTGACATTTGTTAATATTATTATAAAATATCATTGTATAACAAGTAAGGGAAAGGTATTTTTAACAATAGAATATATAAAAGCCTAATTGTGTTCCTACGTATCTTCTACATTGACTTATATTATGTGAATATTATATGTATTTGTAAGAATTATTGATCCTCCACACTTGAAATTGATGTGTAAACTATGTTTTAATTATTATATTAGATCGAGCATTTAACATTATCAATGCCACCTAATAGAGAAGAGAACCACACTAAAACTAACATTAAAAAAAAATTAGTTTCTATCATTTTAAATGAGCAAAGTGCTTAGAAAGTAAGAAAAAAAATTATGATCATAAATAGGGTAAATAATTGAAAATTGATGTTTTTTTATGCCACCATGGTCCATTTCATCTCTCTAATTAAATAATATAAAATTTTATATTTCAAGATGTTTTACTATTTGAAATTTTTTTGTGCCATATTTAACTAAGATGGAATTTATTATTTAAATTTGACAATGCATACAATAAACACATGTACATCAACTAAATGCATGTAGATAAGTTCATGTGTAATAGTTCAGCCATGGTCACCTCCCTTTTAGAGATTTGTAAAAAATATCTCAAATTTCTTGTTCATTTATAGCATGCACTTAGATTGAGACTACCAAATAGAAGATATTTCTGCAACATCCCTTTGTCAGTATGTCATTCATTCATCCATCAAACTTGCTTGATTTCTCTAATAAATGCTCATTTTTATGTACTAGACAATTGGAGTCCCAAACATGACTACCCAAAATATTAATAACCTAGGATAACATGTCCTCTAGTGATACATTAGTAACCCTCTAAAAGTATTTTTGAATATTGTTAGTCAATACATTAAAGGAAAGAAAAGAAAAATTAGTGAATGAAGAGCATAAATATATAGGTTAGTAGATAAGTTTTGCAAGTTACAAAACATTTCCATGGACATAGATTTCACCTAAATCAATAGATGCAATCCTCAAAAATTAAACTAATTATTCCAAATTGAATTTAGAGTTTTGAGAGAGACCTACTAATTCTAACCATGAATATCTCAAATTCAACATCTACAATATACTTATAGGAAAAGCTCTACCTAAAACTAAATACTTTATCATTTAAATTCACTTCTCTAATTTAACATTTAATAATTCAATTTTCTAATATTCATTATTCACAATCTATTTATCTAAATCAATCCATATATTTATTACTTAATTAATCTAAATAATACTTTATATATAGAAAAAGCTTTAACACATTCTATTCTTTATTCCAATTAAAGTTTGATGCGAACTGATCTCTGAATTTTTATTTCCCAGCTCTTTATCGTTTAACCAAAACTATTATTATAAAAGATGATATGGTATAAACAAGAAAAGAAACATCACAGTGCTTGTGATGAAACTAAGCTTATCAATAAAGGAGAGCGAGGACAAGTAGGTAGGAATTTGGAACATTTAATAGTGGGTCCACACAAAATGATAAATGGATTGTCCTTCGACCTTATGCCGACACAGCAATCAACATTTTCGACATTAATTTTCTGCTCACGTTTTATACGTGGCCTCCATCACCAGTTCAAAGAATTCCTACCATTCCGACATGAATCCTTCTTCCCACCCTTCACAATTCATACGAGGTGTTTGTTTGATGCTTTGCTAACAGACACTGTGAGTTGGCAATTCTTCATACACACAGGACCAGAACCACATTCATACCATCGTAGTTACGTTTTATCTCTTCTAATCAGTCAAGTATAACCAAGTCAATGTACGGTTTATAGTCGCAATTAGTGTATGGTAGTTGGAGTCTGCCATGGGGTTTGTTGTTTCATGTGGTGATTTTTAATGCATTTTAGATTTATGGCTTCTTTTGTATATTTCTTTATTTTTTATTTAGTTTTACATTTATTTTGGTAGAATGTCTTAAATCTGACAATATTTTGATAAAGGTTCTAAGAAAATTTACTGCAGCAATTCATCGAGAGAAAATTCACCATCAATAATTCACTGCAGGAAAATTCACTGCCACCAGGAATTCACCACCAAGGAAAATTAACTGTCAAAAAGTCATGCAATTAATTTTTCGCACGATGAATTGCCATGGGAGTGAATTTTCTCACGGTGAGTTGTTGGCGGTAAATTAGCCGTATGCCATTGATAAATGATATATTTTTATGGCGGGTTTGATTTATAATCTTATTTTTAATTATATTTACTTTAGTTTTATTTATACTTATTTATTGTTTATATGATTTTTAGTTATCCATATTTGCATCTATTTATGTACATTCACTCCATACCTTAATGTTAACTTCTTATCCTTAAGGTTCATTTTGGCATAGCATAGTATTGGCCTAGTTCAACCTCTAGACACATGGGAATAATATTATGATAAAACCCACTCTACAAGTGGAGACTATAGTTATGATACAAGTTACGGATAAAAATCCAAACACACAATGGAGGCCACTAGAGGAGACAAACAACACTTAGAAAATCATTATTTTCAATAAACTGAAATAACATTTACAAATACTTACACAAATATAATATAAAGTGTTTACAAACAAATTTCCTCTTGTTGTTTAGAGCTCGTATATGCTACTAATTTTCAAAATTGTCTGGAGCTGCTACGTGACTACTCTTTTGGAGCCACACTTTGTTGTTCACAAACTTTGTTGTTGCTACAACATTCTCTACAGTGCACACTAAACTTGTTGTTGCACAAAACATTCTTCCTTTTTTGTCTTTTGTTTTCTCTACGACGCAAAAACTCCTGCTCCACTCAAATTTAAGCTCACATATTTGTATTAACTCAACAACCAATTAAATTAACTAATTGAGTTGGCATAAGAGGGAAGGAGGGGATAAGGATCCCAAAAGGATTTTTCTAATGGATTATTGTTTGATAGGCTTAGGTGAATAATAAATTCCAACAAATACACCTAGAATCCAAACATATAAATTTTAAAGCTTAAATTTGTCATCTATTTCTACTAGCCATTATGAGCCAACTTAACACACATTTTTATAGCATGTAATCATGTCAAGGTATTTAAAGATATCCATTGTACCATTAATATCACATACATAATTTATGAAAATAAAAAGAATTACCAGACCATGTTTAATAATCTTAAGGAAAATATGATTGCATCTATATATAGGCCATCTACATCTTGGTGAATAATGTCTTCAATATTCCTCATTATTTTTATTTTAACTCAATAAGGGTATTAACCTTAGAGAACACATTCCCTATCAAGTTGACAATGTCCTTAAGTTGTCCCTAAACACCACCTTGACCAAATTCAAATACCAAATAAGTAATGGTAAACTGATTTCCATGCACATATTTAGACCAATAAGTCTTATGTGACATAGATTAGATCTATCTGACATCTAAATTCAATGGAAGTTAGCATCAAACACGTGATGCTTGATATTGAACCATAGAAGATTTTGAGAGTGTATTGACTTTGACATATCTATCAAAATAAATATGTTAATTTATTGATAGTGACAATAAAATTCAGCACATCAAAAATATTTTTGCATTATTTATTCTACAACTAATTACCCCTAATTCTCATTAAATTTTAGAATATATATTCTATCAATCCCAACTTAATTATTGTAATATAATTTATGCTTAGTGACTACATTTATTTAATTAATATATTTATTTATTAATACATTTATTTTTATTAAAAATATTTTGATAAATAATTGGGTCTTGTTTGCATGCCAAAATATCCTTTCATTGTTTAAATTAAAAAGTATCCCTATTTTATTTGTACTAGAAAATAATTTCATACTAGGGCTTGGATCAAGTGATTATTTAGAGGACACTCACTAATTGCAACAACATCAATTCATTTTTAAAGTGTACAAGATCAATATCCATATACCTTTACATATTGTCATAGTACAATTTCGTTTCTATAACAACTATGATACAGATTGTAATTGTAATCGATGGAGGTTCTATTGCAAGTATGAGCACTCGGTGTTGTCATTGATGTCAACAAGCCTATGTTGTAATTGATGTCTATTGATATTGTTGCAAGAGTGTGAGTAGTTGATGCTTTGATTAGTTGCATTATGTCATCTTTAGTAAAGCTACTAATGTCAACCTCTAGTGTTGCTTTGATAAGCTTCTCGTTATGGATATGTGGTTGAACTAATATGTTGCAATTGGTTCAGTTGTCTTGTGGAAGTGTTGAAGATGATGAAGATGTGCCTCTGGTGCTTGGTTTCCAAGTGCTTTTGAGAAAATTTGATAAAAAGAGGAAACATTGTGTTGTAGTGGTGCTTCGAGTGACATAGTTATGTTTTGATTTTTATCTGCATTTCTTCTAAGTTGAAGATATATTGGTGCAATTTGGATATGTTGATGAGAGGTTTTTAGAGGTGTTATAATCAAGAATTGGTGAATTGGATTGTTGTACAGAAGAATTTGTGTTCACCAATGTGTGAACTGTGCATTGTAGAGGTGTCTAGGAGAAATGTTTTTGATTTGTATTTCTCTATAGTTATGTTTCAGGTCTTGCAAACTTGAATGAGTGTTAATAATGTTGGTAGTTTACTTTAGTCAATATGGTTTGAGGTTTGGTGGTTTGGAAGATGGTTTTCTAAGTTACAGTGTATGGCAGAGTTGTTTGAATGTACTAGGTGTGTACATTCTTCATGTGGAAGTTGTTGTGAAGGGGTTTGTTAGATTTTAGGGTGTTTGAGGAATATTCTAGATCATTTCCAAGCATGGTTTGTGGTTTACAAATTTTCCTTGGGTTTTCGGAAGCGTGTAGTTAATTTTAATGGTGTTTGCACGGGTAATGATTGACCTAGTGTTTAAACTACTTTTGATGAATAAATATTGTTTATAGAAGTGTGTGGTCATGTGGTGTCATAGATTTGTGGTCCCAATTAAGGAGTGATGTGGTCCTCTTTCACTTCTATCCACCACAGAAGTGTTTTGGCACCGACCTAAATTGAATTTACATGGTGGATGTGCATAGCAGACCTTGGAGAAGGCTTTCAAGGTTGAAGATGGTATAAGTATGAGTTGAATTTTTTTAAGAATATAGAGATATATGTGAGATATGCGAATTATGGGAAGTGCAGTGTTTTAGAGTGCAAAATTGGGTAATGTAGTTGTTGTGCCTTCAACACACACGCCCCATTCGGAATGGGGACCCTCTCTTTCCTTCGCCTCACTGGGTCATTTTGTTGTCATCTCATTTTGTGTGCCCCCTGTTTTAGTGTTCAAAATAGTCAATGAATCCCAAAGAGTTCATGTCTTGAATCGACCATGTTTCACCTCCTCAAATTTTCTAAGTCCTAAGTCCTTGCAGAATCCCACTGGCTATTTGCCTTGGCTTTGCTAAGATACTGTCCATGGAGCTCATCAGGCCCACTCTGCTAGGTTTCCCCTCTCAGATTTCCAATGCCTCACGACTATTTCAAGTGGCCTCCCTTTGACAACTTTCTATCCTTTGGGACCCGACGAGGTGTTCGCCATTTTCCGTGATTGCTAACTTTTTCAAACGGCTCTCTTTTGGCGGCTTTTTGCCCTTCGGGTTCCAAAGTTCCCTTCACTGTTTGTTTTTCACTGACATCCCAACAAATTTTGTTGAGTGGATGTCCGATCACTGAAACCCGAAGTTCCCTTTGCCATCTATTTGTCACTAAACTTTTTCAAACGGTCGTTAGCCAGCTACCACCTGACTGTTAGATCCTGATGTCTCTAGTGTTGTTTTCAAATTTGTAGCTAACCAACCTTTGGACATGTTGTACCCACATTTATGAGGCAAATTTAATGATCGATTTGCTATATATAGCTAGCTTTGAACTGCCATTTTCATTTGTCAGTGTGATGCGTAAGAGCTAGCTCTTATTGCAGCAATTGCCCCCTGTCACTCGATTGTCATTTTTAGGTCTTGGTTGTCACTTTGGTCATTCATCCTCACCAGGTTATAGAGATAGGGTTTCTTCCCACGGGCCTTGTATTGTTTTTTATTTGATTTCTTGCAAAAATGATAAATTAAAAGGAGGAAAAACACATGAACTAGATAAAGAAAAACAAGGCACCCAAAACCCATATGAGCAAAACTTGAGAAACCCTCGAAATCGGCCAACATAGTGGTCGTGGAGCCTTGACTCCCTGGTGCCATTCTTCAGCTAGAGAGGTCACGCTCCACGGGCTTGCGAACTCCCATTGCCATTGCCACCGTTAGGAAACTGAACGAAGCTCAAAACAGCGAACCCCTTGTTTGGGTCTGCCTTTGCAGGAGGACTCCGTCCTTTCACCTTGGTTGAGAAATTCACAAGTTAAAGGAAGGTCATCAACCCATTTGGGTCCGCGCCTGTGGGACTCCCTCCTCGGGGCACCACTTATAACCTGATGTCACAAGCGACATTCTAGTCCCGTCCATCCATCCTTCGGATGCCACTCCTTCATCTGCCATGTAACTTTGAACTTGAAGACAATCAAGTACCAAGTAGCCTTTGGGTCCTGCCTCGTGGACCTCCATCCGCGGGTCGCTGTGCCAAGCCCGCCACCCTTTGTAGCTATTAACATCTAAAAAAATAACCTCTAGGACCCGACCTCATCATGGCCGCTGAAATGCAAAACAAATGACTAAATAATGAGCCTTTGTGGGTCATCTTCCTCGGGTTTCCTTCACCAAGACTCCGTGAGCACTCCATCATCTCTTATGGCTTTCAAGTAGTGTCTTTCCATCCTTCAGGTCCCGGCCTCATCTCAGCAGTTTGAATGAGAAACAAGAAAATTGCTAAGGTGCTCATCCTCTATGGGTCTCCCTCGTCGGGTTACCGTCATTGGGACTCTGTCCTGTCCTCACTGTGCCAACATAGAAAACTACCTCCATCCTTCCTATGCTCGTAACCCGAACCTACCTTGGTTGCTGGATGCTCCAAACAATAACGAAGTGAACACTAAGGCTAAAATCTCTTGCAAACCTGATGCATCGGGTTGCTCCTACTATAACTCCACTTGACCTTCATCGTCCCTAATGACAATCACCTAGTGGCTTTCTACCTCCTCAGACCCAAAGTGCCTAAAAGACAAGTGAATGATGCCTGAACGATAAGAGATTGTGTTGACTTCCTTCCAAAGTTGCGGGTCCCCCTCGTTGAAACTCCGCCCCCGAAATGACATCCCGCTAGAGTCGTTTTGAATGGAAGACTCAAACAACAAAGCTCCTCTCTAATTTTGATTTACCAAGATGTGATCCAAATGCCCTCCAATCACCAAATAGACTTTGACCCACATGTTAAGAAAGGGCACTCTCCTCAATGGACCCTTCAAATTGATCAAACACGAAGGCAGGTTGGGACAGGCTGGCCATCATGCATGAATTATCATCCCTCCTGCAGCCTCTTAGAAACAACCATCAGCCCAGGGTAGTCTAACCCCTAGGGATTGTATTAGCTAATCTAACTCCATTTGGAGGGTTTTAGCTAACGTTTCCAAATTTTCTTGCTTGATTGTGCTCACCTCTCTTTTTCCCACAAAGATATATGGAATCCAGGTGTAAGACCTTCAAGAGTGGCTGTGGAGAAATACAAACGAAAGAAAACTAAGGCACCTTGCAGAAAAGACGACAAGGACTAGATGAAGTAGAATTTCCAAGGGGAACCCCTAAATTGCAAAGTCACCTCAACCTAGAAGGAGGTCTCTGACACAAACATCAGACATATAGACATTGATGAATTCAAGCAGAGAGTCTGAATCAACCCTAAAACAAAGAATGCAAGAACTATCAAAAGTAGTGGGTTGGCCAAAGCTGCGGGCTTTCCTCCTGCCCTTGTTGCCCTTGAGCTTGTTATGGCCTGCAGAGAGGCGTATCAAGAAGAGACCAGAACCATAGTAGATAGAGATGGAAATGTTCTAGCTGACATGTCCGCTAAGGCAATAACAAGGACTTTTCATATCCCTACCTTCGGGGAGATGGAAGTTCCAACCATTCATGATGGCAAGGCTATGTGGGATCAAGACCCCCTCAAGTGTAAAAGACTTATTAATCAGTACTATTTGAAGGAGAAGAGGAGCAGCGTTGCAAAGGTTCCCTAGGAGCTCTTTCGCAGTGACTTTTATGAGGATTACCATGATTTGGTGACCGTATTGAGCAGAATAATGGGCCTTCCAACTGTAGCCTACTTCTAAGAATGCATGTTGTATTTCCTTGAAGAGATTCTCCATGGAGAAGCCAAGTTCTACTAGGCGTGGATAATCAGTGATTGCTTCCACGAGTAGTTTATGGCTGTTAAGAAAACCTCCAAATTTTACATGACATCTTACTTGGTCTATTCATTGGCCAAACAGATGCAATACAGAGGCTTATTTAGAGCTCCACATGAGGAACCAAACAAGGGGCTGAAAGTATATGATAAGTACCCTCAACTACAATTTAGAAACTTCAAGAGGGACTACTACAAAGTCAATGAAACTTTTATAGGTCATATCATTAGATTGCTCAGGTGTGACTTTGAAAGGAGAGTCTCCCATAGTGCCAATTCCTTCCTTAAACAATTTTCCTTCTTATTCATTCAGTATCCAAAGTTCACCTACATTCACGCTGAAGGATTTTTAGAAAGACCATACAAGTTGCCCCAGTATCCCAATGACCGGATAATACTATTAGAACTCTCTCGGCAGCTACGACATCCACACACCCTTTTGAGTGGAAAGCATAAAGTAGGGATTCCTTATCCTCTCTCCTTTTCCCAAGGGCTATTCGAACTCCATACGTCTAAGTGTGCCTATAATTCATAGAAAGAACTAGTGGAATGCCATTTGAGGCTCCACACTACCCAACCACCGATGGACCCCTATGATAAACTCAAGAAGGCACTTGGACCTGAATACACTCATCTACATAGTGTCGAGGAATTTTGGGCTAATTGAAAAGATTATAATGAAGTGCGAATGAGGCACTATATGTGAATGAAAACATATTTCATAAAAAGGGTCAACTTGTTCCACGTACTAGATTACGTAGCAAAAGATGAAAATATAGTGATAGATCCTCAGTACAATGCCATTTCCAATCTCCCACTGTTGCTTATCAACTAGGATGAACAAGATGTTGATGACCTCGATAATCTAACCATGCCCATCAAGGCCAAAAAAAAGAGTGGATTGATGGGAAAATTTCCCAATTGAAGCAGCAAGGGATCACTTTGACCTATGAAGGGCTCAAGAATGAGCCAACAAGTGAAACAAACAGTGGGACAACTGCTGCCCCATCAGGAGAGACTTCAACATCTCCTCTATCCACCAAGTCAAGGAAGAGAAAAGAAGTTGTTGAACAACAACCCAACCCTAAGGTGTACGCAAGAAAGGTGTCAGAGGGAGAACCTTCCAGGAAACATAAGAGATTAGGTAGTTTCATGGAGATTCCTACCATTCAAGAAGATCCACTTCACGAGGAAAAGGAAATGGAGGTTGAGCAACCAAAATCCCCACCTGCTGCCTCCACTACTGCTGCCCCTCCACCTACTTGTCAGGTGATGGCTGCTACTTCTTCACCTCTAGTGGATATCTGAATCCACCTTGCCTCTTCTCCACCCACCATGCAGGTGGTAACCATTGACTCTTCTTCTACCACCACCTCTCTGCTTTCCTTTGCTTCCATGTCATCAACAACATCACTATCCCTGGCAGCAACAATAATACCAATGCCCACACTCTCACTTCCAGAAGCCTTCTCTTGGCATATGCAGAACGTTCCCATAGAGCTTTCTGAAGTATTAATGAATCTAGCTATTCAAGCTACCCTAGTGTAGATTCTTTCCAACATTCCTACCTCAACTCCTCCAACTAAACCACCAGAGATGAAAGCCACAATGCAAATTTTTGAGGAGTTATAGAGGCAAGAAAAGGAAACAACAAGGGCATTGGAGGAGGAAGCAGATGACTACCATGAGCACCTAGAGCACTAGCATTTGCAAATTGATAAAGTGGTCCACGAAGGAGAAGAAACAAACTCCTCTAAGGGTGATGAAGAAAAGGATGGCACAAAATATATTATGGAGACCTTTGATGCAGGCCTCAATGAAGAGTTAGCTTGAAAGTAGAAAGATGTCGAGAAGGAAGTAGAAAGGCCACCTTCTGAAAGAGGAGAAGGATTCAAGTGATAAAATGGGAGAATATACTAAACTTCCAACTGAGGAGCACGATGAAGGCCCCAAGCATGATGAAGGAATGCATCTCTCAGAAGAGCAAGAAGAGCAAGAAAAGAAGGAACAAGAAGATGTTTCACCTCATCACAAGGAAGAGGAGAATAAGGAAGAAGATAAACCCCAAGAAGAGGCTCAAACCCACAAAAGCCCATAAACCGAGCGGCCCAAAGAACATGGCCATGAAGAAGAAAAAGAAGAAAAGGAAACTACCAAAGGGGAAGATAGCCCCAAAGAGCATACAACCACTGAGTCTCCACAAAAGGAAATTGTATTCATTCATGATTCAGATGAAGAAGAAGGAGAAAGGACCAAATGGGAGACTATAGCTGGTAAGGTGATGGAAATTGAACACACCCATGAAGAACCTGATTATGAATCACCAAGGGGAGAATCTCGTATGCTCAAGTGGCTTGAGAAACAACTGGAGAAGAGAGATCCTACCCCAAAGGATCCAAGAGTGAGATTGGAGGCCATCTTGGCCCGAGCCCAGATCAGTACCAAGAAAGAAAAGAAGCCTAAAGTCAGATCCAAACCGACAATGGATGCCTCTAGATCTAGAACCATGCAAATAGCCACACCAGTGGTGGATGAAGAAGGAATAGGCTATAACATCTCCACCATCAACTTGGGGACAACCACAAAACAATATAAAATAGATCATCTCCAAGATTCCATTGCCAAAGTGGTACATCAAATGCAGAAGGATAAGAATTCTAAGGAGGAACTCAAGGTGCAAGTGGTTGATTTGATATCCTATATTCAGTAGTGGTCATCCGTGGAAGAGCTTCCCACCACATCCTTGGTGACAACACAATTATTGTCCAAGGACCATACTAATCATCTTGAGAAGAGAAAGAATTGGACGAAAGCCACAGAGGACTGGTTTAGGCAAATTGTCTACAACGGGAACATGGGGATAAGCTGCGTGGTTAGGATGGAAAAAAAATTCTTGGAGTTGCAAAGAGTGCTCAAGGGAATAAGGAAGTTTTGCATTGACTTCCCGAAGCTATACAGGATCACGTACCCCAAGCTTGAGGCTATCCTCAAGGTACCCGAGGGATCTTGGGAAAAGGAATTTTTTTTTGTGAAGGGCGACCACTGGCTTGTAGAAACATGGAAACTGGGACTAGATCACCGAAAGGATGTGTTAGAATAAGTGCTCCATGAAGTGGAGCTTGAAATGGATTGGATCAATTCTAGGCTTTTTGTGAAGAATACATAAAACTAATGACGAACTTCAATGTGCTAGCAGTTGAGTTGGATCCTAAAAAGATAAAGCCCTACTTCCACAAGAAAATGGAGAATGGAACTACATATGTAATGATTCCAAATTTCATGGGCTTTCCTACCTGAGCCTTCGCTCAGTTCGAGTTGGTAATTAAGAATGCACAAAAATTTGACAAGGACTGGGATGATGTCACAAACAAATCAAGGAGATTCAACTTTCAAGTAATCCAATCAGATATATTGGAATGGGAAAAGCTCCATACATTAATTAGAAAGTTTGTGGAATATGCAACTATGAAGAGAAATGAAGGAATTCCTGTGATTGATGATGAATTCCTCACAGTGTAGCTACATAGAAGGGAAATCAGCAAAAGACAAATTTTCTATAGTGTTGTGATACAAGGAAAAAATAGGGAAAATACAAGAATGTAATTTTAAATTGTAATATATTTGGGGATAGGTGAAACCCTAGTTTGTAGTGAATTTTGGCCATTCATTTCGCTTTTTGAACATTGTAAATAGGGGGTATCCTCTCGTTTTCAAATAGAATTAAGTTGTTGTAAAGGCATGTTGTAGAGATTTTAATAGAAGTTCATTAGATTTTGGTGGACTCTTGACTTTCTATTGCATGTTACATGGTTCATCTCCCATAGTTGATTTAGATATATTTACTTTGTTGTTCTTCATTTCTTAGATTACTTTGATAGATTAGCTAATGTTATTCAATGGTTGTGTAGATTTCTGCTATGTTGGTGTCTTTCTTGTCCATACTTTTTGTTGTTTACTGATGGTAGATAGCTATGTAAAGTTAGTTTGGGCATAAACTAAAAGATGATCCAAAATTCTATCTTTATTCATGTATGTTTATGGTGAAGGAATGGTTGAATATTTGCAATCCTTCGAATCTTGCACAAGTTTCATGATACTGTGAGTGAATTTGGTTAAGTGAAATTATGTTTTGGGAAGGTTGTCTGCTGTAGAACCCTCCATGATCATTGTTCATTACTAGTTTCAGATCCAGGAACCTCTTCTCTTCCTTGCCCCTTTTCCTTTTTTTTAAATAACCTATGCTAAGGTTTTGCACATTGTGAAGCCAAATATTAAGATAAAATAGGAGTTTAAGATTGTTGTTCAAACATACAACAAATTGAACATTAACTTCCCATCTCAAGAACTCCATTTTAAGACTCACCTCGTCTCCAGCCAAACTCTATAAGCTACCCTTCGATTACCAACAAAATCACATCAAATATCAACTAAGAAATTCCATGCATGTCATGACCTGACACCCGAGAGACCTTGGGGTAATTTTCAGCAACTCGTTGTTGGAGATTTCCTTTTAAGAGAGGTGATGCACCTATGCATTACCTTTGTTGAGAAGTGCATAAAACACCCATCAACAAAACTGGCACTAGAAGGAGGGTCATTTAATTTAAGCTGGATCAAGGTGATTCACTCTCCCCTTAGAGGTCCTGAAGATTTTTAAGGTCTACTCCAAATAAAGGGGAATTCCAGGAACTACAGCCCCCTACAAGGACAAGAAAGACTAAGAGGGAGGATGCACCCTCTTCTTCCTCTATCATTTCACCCACTTCACCTTTTCCTTCACCTCCTTTCTCCTTCCATTCACCTCAGACTCAACATATTCCTTCACCTTCATCCATTTCTGCTCAACCATACCTCATGACATTTCCACCTCTTGCTTCCCACAACCAGGGTGTTTTCCTCTCCCCTACCCTCCAAGTCCAAGGTGCAGTCTCGATGTCACTTCCCCTATGCAACCCTAGCTCATTGTTCAACAAAAAATACTACCTCCACCTCCCCTCATGGCTTGGCTAGGGAATAATCCTTCTTTGTTACACTTCAATGCTTACCATGACATGCCTAAGAATCTGGAGAGCTTTTGTTTGAAGTTAAATCCTTAGGATCCATAGAGGACAACTGAGGAGAACATCAAGATATTGCAAACAACGTTGAAAGACATGCAAATTGATCAAGAGGATGTGGCATGCAGGCTCTTCCCTTATTCGTTGGGGGAAGAGGCCTTCTATTTGTATATTAACTTGCCAGCAGAATCCATTACATCTTGGGATTTGATGAATTCCTTCTTACAAAAGTACAAGATCCTGATCAACCCTTCAGAGATATACCGACAATTCATGATAGTTCGTAGGGCAATCAATGAACTGATCAACTCCTTCAACGATCGATTCCATCGAACCTACACAAGGTTGCAAGCCCCGCATACACTCAATGATCTTGTTGCCTTGCTAGTCTATTACGTAGCATTGGACAACCTCATAGTTGCATTGGTAAAGAGAATGCAAACACCTCTAACCAAACTGGTGGATGCCTATGCAGAGGCAATTATTGCCAGTACAAACTTGGGGAAAAAAATTTATGATCGACTGCCTTCCTTGGGCCCAGTGGCTTATCTAATGTAGATTCAAGGGCTCAACCAAGGATAATATCATCAAACACCTCTTATGAACCAGGTGCCTCAGCTACCCATAGTCCCACATCTAGGATAGCCAATGAACCAGGTGCCTCTTGTGCCTCCATACGTGCAACCCCAAAAATAGTAGACCTACTCTTAGGTTCCCCAACAATAGCATGCATACTCTCAGTAGCCTCAAATGCCAAATGTTATACCTGCAAGGATCAAAATTCCCCCCAACACAATAGAATCAGCTAGCTACCCCACCCGGTTTCCTTCAAAATCAAGTCTCGTAGCCAGGTAACATCGAGAAAGATTGGCTTGATGAGATGATTGAAATTATCAAGAAAATGTCCATGGAGATGACACACCTGAGAAATCAGAATAATCAACTGCAAGCTTCCTAGTAGAGCATTCAAGCCAACCTCAACAAGGAAAATAGGGATAGCCATGATGTAGGTTCCTCCTCAGGACAAAGTTATGAAAGAGGGAAGAATTCTAACCAGAATTTTGAAAGGAGGTCGACTCAAAGAAAAAATAGAACGTGGAATACTAAGCCCAACAATGGGGGAGTTCCTACCCTGCTTGATGAGCCTAGAAATGCTGAAAAGACAACTAGTGGTGTGTACCTTGTTGAAGCATCTCTCTTTGGATGGTGTCATATTCACAAAACTAGCAGGTACTCCAAGTTGTACTGCCTTGAGTTCCTCACTGCCGCAAAAATTTTCCAAGTCAAAGGTTAGAATGCCATGGACAATGTTGGATGCTGGGACCTAGTCCCATCCAAGCCATATGACTCCTCCTATCTCGTGGTCAATCTAGCACCATTCCCATGAAGTGAGAACAATTTCCCAAAATGTGAGGATGCTCCACCAAAATAGGATTGAAACCAGAAGGTAAGTAGCAAAAAAACCTTGTCTCAACTTTTCGATTTAGTAGACAATGGTCCAATAGATGAGGAGGAACTAAATGTAGATGAGGTTCACATGTTCCACCAGAGGGTGACTCCCTCCTACCTTAGGAATAGAGAAGCAGGAGGACCTTTCATGACTTCCACTCTACCCAATTACTTCAGCACCCCACCTAACCCCAATGCCAGTAATAATCCTAGTCTTCCTCATGTGCCTACTCAATACCTCAACAAGGATAGGCCATTAAATCAGCCTCAAAACTAGTCACAAAACTAGCCTCAAGGTCAACCCCAAAATCAATCAAGCTAGAAAAAAGCCTAGTCTGTTAGCTCTGCCATAGGTAGAGCCTTTGAAATTGAAATTGAACAAATAGGTGAATATGTCATAGAGGAGTTCAAAAAGGTCAAAATCAGCTTGTCCCCCTTTGAGTTACTTAAGGTTTTTATAGTTAGGCATGCCTTCTTTAGGGTGATTAATGGAACCCCTTCTTCTAAAGCAACATAGGAAATAATAGCCAAGAGAGTCTCTTCTGAAGACCCTCTAGGTGAGCTTGTCATTCAACAAACTCATGGTAAGAAGGTTGATCCACCTCAAAATTAGTTGATGGGTAAGCAGTCCGCAAAGGAACCATATTAGAACAATAAGTAAAACCCAAAGGATCAGCCCTCTAGGTAGACTAAGGATAAGGTTGATGATAAGAACAAAGCTCAGGTATCTCAGATGGACATTCCTATGGGCCTCTTCCAAGGAAAGTTTGAAACACCGGCCTTCCTCACCACCATCCAGATATTTGGAAAGAATTTGCACAATTGTTTACTTGATTTGAGGGCATCAGCCAATGTCATGCCCTTAGTAGTATGCAAAGCTCTCTAGATTACCCCCACACCTTCAAGAAGAAAAGTGACTCAACTAGAAAAAATTGAGGTTAACATAGTGGGAGAAATGAATCAGATCCCAATGCAGACTGTTGCAGATCCAAGGGTACAACAACTCATTGACATTTAGGTGGCCGACATCCCTAACACCTATGGGATTATCCTTGGGTGAGACTTCACTAGAACATTGAATGGATATGCTGCAATAGATCACTCTCACATGTGGTTTCCATGGAAAGGGCTACCAAATCATATCCATATAGATCGGGAGCCCCGTATGAAGTTCATGATTACCGAGTATAACAAAACCAACAAGGTGTTGTTTGTTGAGACCGAGCTGGGTAACTACTCTCTGATCTCATATCAAGAAGAGTTGGTAGATTTAGGAGAGGGGATGGTTGCAGAAGTATTCCTAGTGCAATGTAGCCCTCTGATCAATTTGGACCATACACCTCAGAGCATTGAAATGTTAGTAGAACCTGATGATGAGGAGTCCCCTGAAGATGACACTTTAGGATTGCTAGATGGATTTTGAGACTTTATGGAAAAATGCATGTAGAATCATCTTAGCTTGGGTGTGAGAATGAATTTACAAGAGATCCTACTACCTAATTGGTGCAGGGTACACAACGCTTCCCACTCTGAGTGTGAGTGTTGTTTGTGCCAGATAGCAGTGGAACATATCAAAGTACGAGTCACCCCCAAAGAAGAGTTGTTGACAGAGGAACTTGTTGTAGACTTTAATCAATCAAAACCTACCGAGAAAACCTCTGATGTAAGTGTGAAACCAAAGGAGAGGTCATGCCTCATTGGCCCTAAAGTCAAGGACTCGCCAAAGTTTTAGACTCTATGCTTTGATGGGTCCAAATTCAAACAAGGAGTTGGTGCCAGATTTGAGCTTATCAGTCCTACAGGTAAGACCTACTTTGTTGCTCACAGACTTCAATTTTATTGTACCAATAATGTAGTGGAATATGAAGCTTTGGTCCATGGTCTCTTAATGTCTTTGAGAAAGAATGTTAAAATGTTACAAGTTTTTGGTGATTTGGAACTGGTAGTTGAACAAGTCAGAAAATTATACTCATGCCATGATAGAAGGTTGGAAAACTATAGGCATAGAATCTGGGATTTTTTAGAAAGTCTAGATACATTTAATATACAACTGATCTGACATTCTCATAACCATACAACTAATGCTTTAGCTCAAGCAACCAACACTTTGCAACCCCTATCCTTGTCTGGACTAAATAAATTGACAGTTGAATTGACATTCACCCCATCTGTATTGGACAATGTCACTCACTTCTAGGTATTCAATGATGATAAACATATCTTGGTATTCATCACCAGTTTTGACATGTTTGCAACACAAATAATTGATGAAGCTGATCCAAAAGAAGTTGAATTAGATATAGAAAGGGTCATCAACCTCAAAACCAATACTATTCCATGAGGTATAGTTTAACTTGAGTGCATATTTGACCTAGATCAGATATGAGATTAAGATAAGGAAACAAAGAAATATGCCATAAACAACCGGCATGACACCCACAACCTCAGAGCAACTGAGGAAGCCAAAAATGTCTTTATTGGCAAAGTTGTACCGCAAAAGAAAAGAAAGGAATTGTTGATGCTTTCTGGAAGTATCACGATGTGGTAGCATGAAGTTATGAAGAATTGAAGACTTATGACACTTCCATCATCACGCATACCATCCCTCTCAAGCCTAACGTGCCACCATTACGACAAAGACAACACTCTATCAATTCCTTGCTGGAGCTGATCATTCATAAAGAGGTGTAGAAATTACTTTAAGCCAGAATCATCTTTCCCATCAGGCACTCCACGTGGGTGGCCAATTTGGTCCTAGTCAGAAAAAAGAATGAAGAAATCAGATTGTGCGTGGACTTCCATAATTTGAATAGAGCTTGAGAGAAATATAATTATCTAGTGCCTTCATTAGTTGAAGTACTCCAGATCATCAATGGTTCATAGATGATGTCCTTTCTCGATGGATATTCTAGATATAACCAAGTAATGGTGCAATATGAGGATCATCACAAAATAGCATTCACCACCAAGTGGGGCACATTTGCATATAGAAGAATGCCATTTGGGCTCATCAACACTGGCCCCACCTTTCAACATGCCATGGACATCACTTTCAAATATCTAATTGGAAAGTGCATAATAATCTAAATGGATGATTTGACTGTGTTTTCAAAGAGGTGAAGTGATCATGTCTCTGATTTTTGTAAAGTCTTCTAGAGGTGTCAAGAATTTGGGGTCTCCCTTAACCTGAAGAAGTGCATCTTCAGATTCACTGAAGGAAAGTTTCTTGGTCATGTCATCTTAGAATGGGGGATCTCCATAGATCTTGAGTGCATCCAGTCCTTACTGAAGATTTAGCTGCCAGGCAACAAGAAAGAACTTAAATCTTTCTTCAGAAAGATCAACTTCATGAGAAAGTTTATCACAGGTTTTGCTGAGATCGTCAAGCCACTCAACACCATGTTGAAACAAGATGCTAAGATCGAGTGGACTCCCAAAGAAAAACAAGCCTTTGAAGAAATCAAGAAAACAAATGTTGAGGCACTAGTGTTAGTCAACCCAGATTGCCTGAAGTCATTCTACATTTATTCATTTGATTCAAATCACTCATGTGCTAGCATTTTAACCCAAAAGGATAATGAAGGGAATGAGCTCCTGATTGCATTTATGAGTGCTCCCTGTAAAGATGTTGAACTAAGGTACCACAATGTAGAAAAGCAAGCATACACTCTTGTTAGAGGAGTTAAGAAGTTCAAGAATTACATCTTGCACAATAAGGTATTTGCCATTGTTCCTGACCCAGCAGTGAAGACGTTGCTCATGCAAAATGAGCTAGGGGAATGAAGAACAAAGTGGGTTACCTTGTTGCAAGAGTACATTATGGAGATTCAACCAATGAAGTTGGTTAGAGGGCAGGAACTCACTTAAACGATAATAGAAACAACAGCTGATGTAGGACCTGAACTTACAGTACAATAGTACCAACTTGAAGATGTTTCCCCAGGGGAGTGGTACAGTGACATAGTCTATTATTTGTTGAACCATAAATTCCCACCTCACTTGCAAGGAGTTCAAAAGAATTTTCTCAAGCTAAAAAGCAGTTGAGCTACATGTTGCAGGGATCGATACTGTACAAGAGGAATCAAGAAGTTGTCTATCTGAGATGCCTTGGAAAAGAAGAAGTTGACCAGGTCTTGAAAGAATTTCATGACAAGTTTGGCACCGGTCATGCATTTGGTCCTTCAATTTCTCATCAGATCTTATGAGCAGGTGACTATTAGCTGATGGTCTTCAAAGATGCTCACAACCATGTCCGAACGTGCCACGTATGCTAGACTGTTCATATAATGGGGTCTCGACTTCATTGGTCCAGTAAGCCCACCATCATCTATAGGACACAGGTACATTCTAATTGCTTTTGATTATTGTACTAGATGGACATAATCCATTGCATGTAGGCAATGGGTATGTGTAGGATCATGATGGGCCAAAAAGTGGCAATATGATGGGTATGTGGTTGACAATAGTTTTTTTACCCAAAATTGATGAAACAAAAAGTGTTTTTTAAGGAGATTCTCAACTTTCCATTAATATAAATTATGCTTTACTTTGAATTTAATAAGTAATTATTATTCGTTTTCTATTCAAATTACGACTAAAGTCCTGATCGATAGACTGATTGAAAAAAAAATATAGCTTTCAAATGGTATCACATTCTATGCTTCGCATAGTATAGGATTAAAAAAAGAAAATTTGAATTTCATGAAGTTTTGACCAAGTTAAGGTGGTCAGACATACGAGTTTTTTATATTTTTTAAAAAATTTAATAAAAAATTCATAATTAATTATTTACATGGAAAAAATTACAAATAAATATGCATCACATCCGAGTCCTCTACTTATATCTAAAATCTTATAAAAAAATATTATCATTTTATTGTGGTTAGGGTGGTGATAGACACCTACTTTATTTTTCCCTAAAATTTAAGTACTAATGCATTGAAATTTCAAATTTTCACCAAATAGATTTCCTTTTTTTAAACAAACCTAGTAGTTTAGAAACTACATTCAATTTGCTACAGATTCTATTCTTACATATTTTTGAAATAATATAGATAACTTATTCAATTTTTTAAGTCAAGTTGCCTAACTCTGATTTTTTTGATTTTTTTGCCACTTAAGGGCCTATTTTTTCCATGATGATCCTGCACATACCCCAATGCACAACAGAGGTAGTTACTAATTTTCTTGAAAATTTTATTTTGAATCATTTTGGTTGCCCCTATGCTTTAGTATGTGATAATGGCCCTACATTTTCCTCACTCAATTTTGCTAGTTGGGCCTTTAATTACATAATTTCCCTCAAATTATCATCCAACTACTACCCCCAAGGCAATAGCTTGGTAGAATCCACAAACAAGAACTTGATTACTGTGATAAAAAAACTACTTGATAGGAATCCCAAGGAATGGCATACCCAACTCCATTTTTCCCTTTGGGTAGATTGCACATGCCACAAGGCTGCCCTTGGTGATTCCCTGTTCCACCTTTTTTACAGCTTAGAGCTTATATTCCCGATCCACCTAAAAATCCCCACCCTCCAATTTATCAATGACTTTTACGAAGAGGGTGATCATAGAGAAGCCCGCTTAGCTGAGCTATTACATTTAGAAGAAGTGTGTGACCATGCAATAGAAAAAATTTCCAAACATCAAGGCGTAGTCAAAAGATGGTTCGATCACCGAGCTAAAATCAAGGCCTTCTGAATCATTGATCTAGTCCTATGTTAGGACAAGGCATGTGAAAAGAAAGGGGGACATAACAAATTCAACAAGCTTTGGCTTGGCCCCTTTGAGATTGTTGAAATCCTTGGAGACAATGCTTTCTACCTAAAGACCTTAACTAGTGAGGATGTCTCCTTGCCTATCAATGGGCAACACCTAAAGCATTACTTCCAAGCTTGAGCTCTTTTAGAGTTGTTCCTGTAAATACTTATATATAGGTTAGTTTAGGTTTCTTTTGGTTTGCTTTCATTTTTTTTCTTTGCATTGCTTCACTTTGTTTTTGCTCATTTCCTAGCTTTTTTTTTTATGAGGGTGTTCTTCATTTTCGCTGCAGTGGGCGTGCTCATTCAATGAACGGTTCACTTTGCTCCTTGATCTTAGTGTTCTTTGGCTAAATATTCACTCTCAACTATTGGTCTTTGATAGCTGCCATGGGATGACTTCCTCATTTGAACTCTACCTTAGAACTCAACCCTTGATTGAATACTTTTACGTTCATCTTAGATTCTGTACGAAAAACATATTAACGGTTTCCAAAGGGCTATACAATAGCCGTTATGATGACTTAGTGAGAAAAAAATCTTAAGCCTGCTCTAGTGACCACTATGGTTCCCAAACCCATAGTAGGCTTTAATGCTTACACGGTTGAGTGAAAGAAGAAAGTGTTAAAAGAAAATTGTAAGAAAGAAAAGAAAAGAAAATGTTGGAATCAAGAAACTGTATGGGTGTGTGGGTAACTCTATTGTGCCTATGGATTCCTGGCTGGTAGTAGAGAAATATCCACGGGTTCACAGTGACAACTCCGTCAGGGCTATGGATGCCTGATTGGCAGCAGGGCAATGTCCAAGCTACATTTGGGGTTGGACAATTCATGTAGTTCACTCAATTAGATTAACGGTCATTTGTCACAGTTTCTAAGGAAAGGAAATGAATTCACTGAACACACACTTCTGAGATGTTTCTTAGGTTGACTCAACTAAGGATCTCGTTCTCGTAGTTCACTTTTGGATGCTCGGCCCTTGGTCTGTGAAATCAGAGATTCGGGGTTCTGAATGAATATTTATACTTAGAATGCTCAAGAGCATTCTCTAATAGAGTCTCCATTTGTTGCGCCTTCAGTACACATGCCCCATCCAAAATGGGGACCCTCTATTTCCTTCACCTCGCCGGGTCGTTCTATTGTTGTCTCATTTTTTGTTCCCCCTGTTTTAGTGTTCAAAATGGTTAGTGAATCCCAAAGAGTTCATCTTGAGTTGACCATGCTTCACCCCCTCAAATTTTTTAAGTCCTAAGTCCTTGCAGAATCCCACTGGTTGTTTGCCTTGGCTTTGTTAAGACAACGTTCATGGAGCTCATCAGGCCCACTCTGCCAGGTCACCCCTCTCATATTTTTGATGCCTCAAGGTTGTTTCAAGTGGCCTCCCTTCGACAGCTTTTATCCTTCGGGACCCGCCAAGGTGTTCGTTGTTTTCCATGATTGCTAACTTTTTCAAACAACTCTCTTCTAGCAGCTTTCCGCCCTTCGGGTTCTGGAGTTCCCTTCACCGTCCTTTTTTCACTAACATCCCAACAACTTTTTTCGATTAGTTGTTCGATCACTGGAACCCAGAGTTCCCTTTTCCTTCTGTCCATTGCTGAACTTTTTCAAATGACCGTTAGCCGGCTAACACCCGATGTCTTTGGCATTGTTTTCAAATTTGTAGCTCACCAAACTTTGGACATGTCATACCCACATTTATGAGGTGGATTTAATGAGAGATTTTCTATATATAGCTAGCTTTGAACTGTCATTTTCATTCGCTAGTGTGTTAAGGACGTGTTAGAGCTAGCTCCTGTTGCAGGGATCGCCCCCTATCACTTGATTGTCGTTTCCAGGTCTTGGTCATCACATTGGTCATTCATCTTCACCAGGTTCTAGAGGTAGGGTTTCTTCCTGTGGGCCTTGTATTTTTTCTTTCATTTCTTGCAAAAATGATAAATTAAAAGGAGGAAAAACACATGAACTAGATAGAGAAAAACAAGGTGCCCAAAACCCATATGAGAAAAACTTGAGAAACCCTCAAAATTGGCCAACATAGTTGCCGTGGAACCTTGACTCTCTGGTGCCATTCTTCCACCAAAGAGGTCATGCTCCACGAGCCTGCAAACTCCCATTTCCATTACCACCATTAGGAAACTAAACGAAACTCAAAACAGTGAACCCGTCGTTCGGGTCCACCTTCGCAAGAGGACTCTATCCTTTTTCCTTGGTTGAGAATTCACAAGTTAAAGGAAGGTCATTGATCCATTCAGGTCTATGCCCGCGGGACTCCATCCTCGAGGTGCCGCTTATAACCTGACTTCCCAAGTAGCATTCTTGTCCCATCCATCCATCCTTCGGACCTCGCTCCTTCATCTACCGTGTAACTTTGAACCTAAAAATGATCAAGTGCCAAGTATCCTTTGGGTCCCACCTCATGGACCTTCATCTGCAGGTTGTCATGCCAAGCTTGCCGCCCTATACAGCTATTAACATCTGACGTTCTGACCTCCAGGACCTGACCCCATCATGGCCTCTAAAATGCAAAATAAATGACTAAATAATGAGCCTTTGCAGGTTGTCTTCCCCAAGTTTCCTTCACTAGGATTCCATGAGCACTTTGCCATCTCTTACAGCTTTCAAGTAACATATTTCCATCGTTCAAGTCCCGGCCTCATCTCGACGGTTTGAAAGAGAAATAAGAAAATTGCTAAGGTGCTCATCCTCTGTGGGTCTCCCTCATTGGGTTGCTGTCATCTGGACTCCGTCCTGTCCTTGCTAGGCTCACAAAGAAAACTACCTATGTCCTACTGCTCAGAACCTGAACCTACCCTAGCCACTGGATGCTTCGAACAACAACGAGGTGAACACTAAGGCTAAACTCTCTGCCAAACCTGATGCCTCGGGTTTCTCCCACCGTAACTCTGCCTGACCTTCACTATCTCTAAGGGAAATCACCTAGCAGTTTCTACCTCCTCAGACCCAAAGTTCCTAAAAGACAAGTGAATGACACCCGAACGATAAGAGATTGTGTTGACCTCCTTCCAGAGCTGTGGGTCTAGCTTGTTGGAACTTCGCCCCTGAAACGAAATCTTGCTAGAGCCGTTTTGAATGGCAGACTAAAACAACAAAGCTCTTCTCTGATTCTGATTGCCCAAGAGGTGATCCAAATGCCCTCCAATCACAAAATATACTTTGACCCACATGTTAAGATAGGGCACTCTCCTCAATGGACCCTTCAAATTGATCAAACACAAAGGTGAGTCGAGATAGGCTGGCCGTCATACCCAGATTTTTGTCCCTCCTGCAGCCCCTCAGAAATAGCCATCAACCTAGGGTAGTCCGACCCCTGGGGTCTGACTTGGTAAAACTCTCTCTTGTAAAATGTTAATGTCAATCTAGATGATATGTTAAATTTCTTGAATGGTGAATTATCCAATCTAACTCCATTTGTGGGGTTTTAGCTAATGTTTCCATATTTTTTTGCTTGATTGTTCTCACCTCTCTTTTGCCTATAGGATATATGGAATTAGGTGCAGGACCTTCAAGAGAAACCGCAGAGAAATACAAAGGGAAGAAAACTAAGGCACCTCGTGGAAAAGATGACAAGGACCAGATGAAGTACAAGATCCAAGTGGTACCCCTAAACTCCAAAGTCACCTCAACCTAGAAGGAGGTCTCTAACACAAACATCAGACATATAGACATCGATGAATTCAAGTAGAGAGTCTGAATCAACCCTAAAATAAAGAATGCAAGAAATATCAGAAGTAGTGGTTTGGCTAAAGCTACGGGCTTTCCTCCTGCCCTCGTCGCCCTCGAGCTTGTTATGGCCTGTAGAGAGGCATATCAAGAAGAGACCAGAACCATAGCAAATTTTATGAGGATTACCTTGATTTGGTGACCCTATTCAACAGTATAATGGGCCTTCAAACTATGGCCTACTTCCAAGAATGGATGTTGTATTTTGTTGAAGAGATTCTTTGTGGAGAAGCCAAGTTCTACTGGGCGGGGATAATCAATGATTGCTTCCATGAGAAGTTTATGGCGATTAAGAAAACCTCCATATTTTACATGAAATATTACTTGGTCTATTCATTGGCTGAATATATGAAATACAGAGGCTTATTCAAAGCTCCAGATGAGGAACCAGACAGGGAGTTGAAATTCTATGATAATTACCCTCAACTAGAATTCAGAAACTTCAAGAGGGACTATTGCAGAGTCAATGATGCTTTTATAGGTCATATCATCATATTGCTCGAGGGTGACTTTGAAAGGAGAGTCTCCCATAGTTCCAATTCCTTCCTTAAACAATTTTCCTTCTTATTCATTCAATATCCAAAGCTCACCTACATTCGTGTTGAAGGATTTTTCAGAACGACCATATAAGCTGCCTTGGTATCCTAATGACCAGATAATACTATTAGAACTCTCTCAGCAGCTATGACATGCACACATCCTTTTGAGTAGAAAGCATAAGGCATGGATTCCTTATCCCCTTTCCTTTAGCCAAGGGCTATATGAACTCCATAACTCTCAGCGTGCCAATAATTCAAAGAAAGAACTAGCTAAATACCATTTGAGGCTCCATATTGCCCGACCACAGATGGACCCCTATGGAAAACTCAAGAAGGCACTTGGACTTGAATACACCCATCTACATAGCATCAAGGACTTTTGGGCTAATTGCAAAGATGATAATGTAGTGTGAATGAGGCATTATATGTGAATGACAACATATTTTGTAAAAAAGTTCAACTTGTTCCCCATACCAGATCAGGTAGTAGAAGATGAAAATACAGTGATGGATCCTCAGTACAATGCCATTTCCAATCTCCTACTATCGCTACTTGACTGGGAAGAACAAGAGGTTGATGACCTCGATATTCTAACCAAGCTCATCAAGGCCATAAGAAAAGAGTGGATTGATGGGAAAATTTCCCAATTGAAGCAACAAGGGATCACTTTGACCTATGAAGGGATCAAGTACAAGCCAACAAGTGAAACAAACAATGGGACAATTGTTTCCCCATTAGGAGACTTCAACATCTCCTCCTTCCACCAGGTCAAGGAAGAGAAAAGAATTTGTTGAATGAACCCTAAGGTGGACACAAGAAAGGCGTTAGAGGGAGAACCTTCCAAGAAACATAAGAGATCAAGCAGTTTCATGTAGATGCCTACCATTCAATTATATCCATTTCATGACGAAGAGGAAATGGAGGTTGAGCAACCAAAATCCCCACATGCCACCTCCACTACTATTTCCCTTCCACCCGCTTCTCAGGTGATGGTTGCTACTTCTCTGCCTATGGTGGATATCTAAGTTCACCTTGCCTCTTCTCCACCCACTGTGCAGGTTGTAGCCATTGACTCTTCTTCTACCACTGCCTGTCTACTTTCCTCTGCTTCCATGTCTCTAATAACATCACTATCCATAGAAACAACAATACCAATGATCGTACTATCACTTCTAGAATCCTTCTCTCAACATATGTAGAACGTTCCCACATAGCTTTCTAAAGTATTAATGAATCCAGCAAGCTGCCCTAACACAAATTATTTCCAAAATTCATGCCTTAACTCCTCTGACTAAACCACTAGAGATGAAAGCCACAATGCATATTTCTAAGGAGTTAGAGAGGCCAGAAAAGGAAACAACAAGGGCATTAGAGGAGGAAGTAGACGACTAGCATCATCACCCAGAGCACCATAATTTGAAAATTGATAAGTTGGTCCACGAAGGAGAAGAAACAGACTCCTCCAAAGGTGATGAAGAAGAGGATGGCACCAAATATATTGTGGAGACCTTTGATGCAGGCCTCGAGGAGGAGTTAGCTCCACAGTTGAAAGATATCAGGGAGGAAGTAGAAAGGCCACCTTCTGAAGAGGAAAATGAGTCAATTGATAAAATGGGAGAAGATACTAAACTTCCAACTAGGGAGCATGATGAAGGCCCCAAGAATGATGATGGAATGCCTCTCTCGGAAGAGCAAGAAGAGAAAGAAAAGAAGGAACAATAAGATGTTCCACCTCAGCACGAGGAAGAGGAGAATAAGGAAGAAGATAAACCCCAAGAAGAGGCTGAAACCCACTAAAGCCTAGGAATTGAGCAAACCGAAGAACATGGCCATCACGAAGAAGAAGAAAAGGAAACTACCAAAGGGAAAGATAGCCCCAAAGAGCATATAGCTACTGAGTCTCCACAAAAGGAAACTATATTCATTCATGATTTTGATGAAGAAGAAGGAGAAAGGACCGAACAAGAGACTCTAGCTAGTAAGGTGATGGAAATTGAACACACCCATGAACAACTTGATCATGAATCACCAAGGGGATAATCTTCTATGCTCGAGTAGCTTGAGAAACAACTGGAGAAGAAAGCTTCTACCCCAAAGGATCCAAGAGTGAGATTGGAGAACATCCTAGCTCAGGCCCAAATCAATACCAAGAAAGAAAAGAATCCTAAAGTCATATCCAAACTGACAATGGATGCCTCTGGATATAGAACTATGCAAATAGCCACACCAATGGTGGAGGAAGAAGGAATAGGCTATAATGTCTCCACCATCAACTTGGGGACAACCACCAGAGAACAAAAAATAGATCATCTCCAAGAGTCCATTGCCACAGTGGTACATCAAATGGAGAAGGATAATATTTCTAAGGAGGAACTCAAGGCGTAGGTGGCTGATTTGACAACCTATATTCAATAGTGGTCATCCGTGGAAGAGCTTCACACCAATTCCTTGGTGCCACCACAATTACTATTCAAGGACCATATTGATCAGCTTGAGAAGAGAAAGAATTGGATGAAAGCCATGGAGGACTGGTTCAGGAAGGTTTTCTACAACGGGAACATGGGCATAAGCCATGTGGTTAGGACGACAAACAAATTCTTGGAGCTGCAAAGAGTGCTTGAGGGAATAAGGAATTTTTGCACTAACTTCCCCAAGCTATACAGGATCATGTACCCCAAGCTTGAGGCTATCCTCAAGGTACCTGAGGGATCCTAGGAAAAGGAATTTGCTTTGGTGAAGGGTGACCACTAACTTGTAGAAACATGGAAATTGGGCCTGGATCACTGAAAGGATGTATTAGAACAAGTACTCCATGAACTGTAGATTGAAATGGATTGGATCAAGGAAGTCCAAGATGTTTGTGAAGAATACATAAAACTAATGATGGAATTCAATGTGCCAACAGTTGAGTTGGATCTTCAAAATATAAAGCCCTACTTCCACAAGAAAATGGAGAATGAAACTATAGATGTAATGATGTTGAATTTCATGGGCTTTGTTGCTCAAGCGTTCGCTCAATCCGAGTAGGTAATTAAGAATGTGTAGAATTTTACAAGGACTGGGATTCTATCATGAACAAATCAAAGAGATTCAACTTTCAAGTAATCCATTCAAATATATTGGAATGGGACAAGCTTTGTACATTAATAAAAAAAACTGTGGAATACACAACTATGAAGAGAAATGAAGGAATTCTTGTGATTGATGATGAATTCCTCACAGTGTAGATTTGCAAAAGAAAAATTTGCTAAAGTGTTTTCATACAAGGATAAAATAGGGAAAAGACAAGAATGTAATTTTAAGTTGTAATATATTTGGGGGTAGGTGAAACCCTAGTTTGTAGTGAATCTTGGCCACACAATGCAAATCAATCTTGGCCATTCATTTTTTTTTTGAAAACTATATTTATAGGGGTTCTGCTCTCATTTTCAAAGAGATTTGAGTTGTTGTAAAGGCATGCTACAAAGATTTTAATAGAAGTTATTGGCTTTTGGTGGACTCTTGAGTTTCTATTGCATGCTACATGGTTCATCTCCCACAGTTAGTTGATTTAGATATATTTACTTTGTTGTTCTTCATATTTTAGATTACTTTGATAGATTAGTTAATGTTATTCAATGGTTGTGTAGATTTCTGCTATGTTGATGTCTTTCTTGTCCTTAATTTTTGTTGTTTACTGATGGTAGATAGTTGTGTAAAGTTAGTCTAGGCATAAACTAAAAGTTCTTCCAAACTTATATCTTTATTCATGCATGTGTTATGGTGAATGAATGGTTGAATATTTGCATTCCTTACAAGCTTGCACAAGTTTCATGATACTATGAGTGAATCTGGTTAAGTGAAATTATGTTTTGGGAGGGTTGTCCCCAGTAGAACCCTCCATGATCATTGTTCATTGCTAGTTTCAGATCCAAGAACCTCTTCTCTTCCCTGCCCATTTTCCTTTTTTTTAATAAGTAACCTATTCTAAGGTTTCTTACACATTGTAAAGCCAAATCTTCAAATAAAATAGGAGTTTAAGATTGTTGTTCAAACCTATAGTAGATTGCACATTAACTTCCCATCTCAGGAACTCCATTTTATGACTCACCTTGTCTCCAGCCAAACTTCGTAAGCTGCCCTGTGCTTACCAAAAAAATCACATCAAATATCAACTGAGAAATTCCATGCACATCATGACCTGACACCCGAGAGACCTTGGGGTAATTTTCAGCAACTCGTTTTTGGAGATTTCCTTTCAAGAGAGGTGATGCACCTATGCATTACCTCTATGAGAAGTTCATAAAACACCCATCAACAATAGTGTGATCTTTCATGTGTTAGTTTATTAGATGTAGTGAGCAGAAGGTGGCTACAATTCTCCAATCAAAGTGTGAAGGTGTTGATGTCATTGTGGTAGACTCTCTATTGCACTGAGAATATTTTCTTTGTGTAACATTTCTTCTTTATCTTCTTTTTCTACTCGTCAATGAGAATTTTTGTAGTGAGCCTTTCTAGGTAGTGAGCCCTCTGAAAGTGAGGCCTATTATATTCAGTGTTGATATTTCTTATATTGTGAGCTAATCTTCACTGTGGTTTTTCCCTTCTTCAGTTTTCCACATAAATCTAGTGTCCTCTTGTGTATGGTGTTAAGTTGTTTTATTTTTTGTTATTTTCTTTACATGATAATTCATCGTAACAAATTTAAGGGTTTAATGAAGGAATGTGGACCTGAATGTTAATGAGGGTTTTGAAGTTTTAAGGTACAACTGATTCACCCCCCTCTTAGTTGTCTTGTGTGTTCAATAATTGGTATCAGAGCAAGGTTCCTTAGAAGAAATCTTAACTTCTTAAGGTATATCTAGGATTGCACACAAGAGGGAGATCCCTATATTTCTTGGAATGGACTATGCATTCTAGAAAGCAAGGATGGAAGGATTTCTAGATTATCTAGGATATGATATTTGGAAATCAGTTAAGAATGGATATACCATGTGAAAAAATGGTCTGAGCACTGAAGCTAAACTCAAGGCCTATGAAAGCAATAGTAAAGCAAGGTATGCTCTCTTGATTAGTCTTACAAATTGAAACATAGAAAAAATGGGGTAGGGTTCAAATACATAGGGTTTTATACTAAATTTGGGATATTTCACCAAACTTACAATAAATAGAATGGGAAAAATGAGGTGAATGAACCTACCTATTCTTCTATTTCATTTAGAAAATGAGATCCCTCAAGTTAAAATCCACTTTCAACCCTTAGGTGAGTGGATTCTTTGAGGAATCTCACAATTTCCTTTATGTGTTTGTGGACTAAACAACACTTTTGGGAGATGAAAATAAAATAGAAAATCAACTCAAAACTAAAATGTAAGACCAGATTTGAGTAGATTAAATATAGAGCTAATAGGCATAATTTATTTCATGCAAATCTAATGTGGGGAGGACAGTTAAAACTTATCCCAAAAATAGTTGTGAAGTGTCCGTATTGGTTGCAAAGTGTCCTAAGATAATTTTTTGACAAAAATTGACTAAACAGAGGTTTTGGGAGAAAGATTAAAAATGCGAAATGCACTCATTCATGACATGTAAAAATTAGATTTTGTAGATGAAACATAATACTAACATAAACTATTTATTTCATGTAGATCGAATAAAAGGAAAATGTTGTGCACTTGTTAGAAAATGATGTTTTTGGAAGTTGTTTTACGACTCATTCACCCATTAGTGAATGGGTCTTTTTAGGGCTTTCCAAAATTGGTTTTTGGGTCCTCTGCTCCTATTCTTGTACTTCTAAATTCTCTAGGTTTTACAGTTAGATTGCTGGAAATAAATTTGGGATCTTAGTTTTCATGACATGACAACAAAGGTGACAACAAATGCAACTTTGCAATTTTGCACTTTTGAGATATTAAACTTTTCTTCAACCTACAAATCTACAACACACAAAGAAAGAGGGAAAAATGTTTTTTTTTGGTGAATGGTGGTTTTCCTTGGTCAAACCCCATTTTGGTAATTAAACCTTGAAATGAAATGAAATAGAATAAAAGGAATGATGAATGAACAACTCAATATTGCAACTCACCAAACCCTTGAATGATCCTTTGGAAATCTGAAATATTGATGTTGATCTTGCATGAAATGGCTTCAATGGATGTGGATCTTGATGCTTGACTCTTTCTTTGAAAATTCTTGGATTAGATCTTGAAACCTACATCACAATAGTAGCTCCAAAAACATTCATGACTACAAAATACTTTGACATGATGAGCTTGAGATTTTGTGTAGTGTAGGAAAATGTATCCCTTTACATTTTCACACTAGTTTGGGCCCTCCCTACTAAAATTGGGCTTCTTTATGCCTTATTTGGTCCTATTTTTCATCCACAAGCCTTATTCAATGCATCCTTTTTAGGATAATCTTGACACATATCAAATGAACACTAATAATTTAATGATTTTAGATTGTATGACCCAAATTTAATGATTTGGGACTCATATGCCACCTTGGGCATATGGGGCCCACCTAAGTTTTGGGGCCTAGTCCTAAATTTGGCATAGAACTTAACATTTCTTGAAATTTGTGTCTCAAGCTTAGTCTATTGGGATTCACACACCCTAACTAGTGTATGAGTCCCACTTAGCTTGGACATATTTTGAATTCAAATTCTTGGTGGTATTTTAGTCTCCTAGATCTAATGTCAGCTTGTAGTGTTGTAATTTAAGGAAATTTGGCATAAAAATGTATAAATATAAGGTTATTTCACAAATTTTCTCCTAAGATTTCAAGTATTCAAGCACTCTAGTAAATTTATGATCAAGAGAGAATTATAGAGCATTCAAGAGTTTATTATCAATCATTTTGGAGCTATATTCAAGATTCAACCATCGTGTCAAAGTCATCATGCATCATTTCTTTTTGAGCTAAGATTTGTGATGTAGGTATCGTATGATTCAAGCAAGCATTCAAGTCAAGATCCATAACATACAATCAAGAGTCAATATCTACATTCATGCTAGCCATTACATACAATATTGTAGCCTTTATTCCAAGGGTTTGGTGAGTTGCAACATAACATATTGTTCATTGATCATTCCTTCATTCTATTTGATTTTGTTTCAAGGTTTGATTACCAAAACAGGGTTTGACCAAGGAAAACCCCTATCCACTAACAAAAAAAAAAATTTCCTCTCTTTGATGTGTAATTTGTAGATTTAGGTTGAAGATCCATTGAAGAAAAAGATTGGAGAAATTTTTCAAGGTTTCAAAGCTGTCAAAGTTGTCACCTTTCTTGCAAGATCATGAAAACTCACCTACAGGTCATAATTCAAAGTTTCAGACTCAAAGATCAGAAAGGAGAGAAGTTATAGAAGATCACTAGAGAATATCATAATTTTAGATCAATCCTGATGTTGGGACTAAATCACCACTTGTGGCATATGAGTCCCAGTATACCAGTTTTTAGACATTTTCCGTAGATCTTGTTTTACCAATCACAGATTCGAGTTTCATCTTGAAATCCTAAATTGTGACTAAATCACCCCTAATGGAATATGAGTCCTGGTGTGCTTCAAAAGTCATAATTTTAGGATTGCAGACCTTATTTCAAGCATCTTCAATTTTCCAGGTGCACCTATGTTTATCTCCAGTTTGCTATTCTAATTTAAGTTTATTTTCTAAGTGATCATATAGTTATGTTTTGCATGTTATTTACATTTCTTATCTTCCTAAGACATTTCTTAGTGGTGAACCCCATTTTATCTTAAATCACACCCCTAGGACACCTTATTGTACATATATTTCCCTCATTCCATCCCTAAATTGAGATCTCTAGGGTTTCCTTGAGTGAACTATAGGAAATAGAGAAGAGGGATACCCATTTCCCCCTTGTGTTTGTGTTCTATTTCCCCAAAAGAGATACAACACACTATTTTTTTTTGTTCATTTTGGTGAACTTGATGTGAATTGAACACGTAACTACTATTTCTTTCTATTCATTTTACTGAACCTAGCCTTTAGAACACCTTATTTCTGATTTGGAGTGCATCATTGTCCTTAATCTAGCTGACATTAACTTTGCATTAGTTCTTGAATTAGTTAATTTGCATTTAGGGTTTCTAAATCTTGCACTAGTGAAAGTTCATATAGGTTTCATTTTTTCATCTTGCATCATTGAATTTTATTTGAAATCTATAATTGTAGATAGTCTAGACATCATACAACCTAAAAACCTCAACATTCACTCAAAATTTTCTAACTTTAGTGCAAAAACTGCAATCTAGAACTCATTTTCCCCTTTGGGTGATTTAGTACTGGTACAAGTTATTTTACCTAATTTCTGGGAATTCTGTGTTGAGTTTTTTTCAACATTTGAACATTTGAAAAACCCTAATTGGGACCCCATATGCCCCTCTGGGTGATTTAATCTCGTGTTAGATTTGAATTTGCATTTTACAACATTAAAAACCTTGTTCCTATGCTTTTGTTTGCTACTATTAGATCTTTGTTTCAGTCGGCCAAGTTTTTGTTTCATTAATTTCATTAGATCTAACCTAATTTTTCTTCATTTCAAGAGAATTTGTAAACATAAGAATTGAAATTAAATAATTTCATTTATCTTGTGTTCATTGCATTCATTGATTGTCCCTTGCATCAGCTTTACAACTGGGTGTCCTATTGTTAATACTATATTGAGATGAATTTTGAGACTCATGTCATCCCACGATAGCACACTTGTCATGGATCTTGGGTTATCTAGCTCTTTCACTCATAGTGTTAACACTAGTTCACTAGGTATGGACCATGCCATTAACAACTCTTTACCTTCAAGTAGCATTTCAAGTGTTAAAACAATGGTTGCTAGCATTCCTCAAGAAAACATAATCCAAATCCATGAAGACTTGATGAACATAAAAAATCAAGTGAGTACTGAAAACATTTCCAACACTACCAGTCCTACCATAGACAACATACACCACATGATTGAAAGAGGAGTAGAACTTGTGCGTAACCTAGCTCAGATTTTTGGAGAACATCTTACCTCAATGAGTACTTGTGCTCAACCTTCAAAAAATTTCCAATGTCAAGGAAGAACACAAATTCCTCCTCCTACAACCATTTCCTCTATTCCTACCTATACCAGCCCTCAAGTTAAAACAATGACACAACCTACCAATAATGTCTTTCCTACCTTGGGTATTTTTACTAGCAATCCTAGTACCTTTATGGCATCGCACCCGATATCTCCTACCACTTTACCTCTTGTAATCATTCCATTCACTTCCTCCTCAAACACACATACACCTCCACCATATTCACCTCCATCTCAAAATACAAACAATGACACCATCCTTAATAAACTTTTGTAAAATGTTTCATCCCTTTAAAAGAAATTTTTGACCATAAAATAAAATCAAAATGGCCTACCTACATACTATGTCAATATCAATCCTTTACAAATCCTTGGAGATACTGAGAACACTAATACCATAAGGTATAGAGATTCCTATATTTGAGAAATATGGGGAGGAAAGAGATCCTTCTAAACATGTTTCTGCTTACACTACCTTTTGTAGTGACTTTTGTCCTTGAGGATAAGATCTTAGCTAAGCTTTTCCCTAGGTCCTTGAAAGATACCGCTTTAGAATGTTTTTCCTCATTACTGAAAAACTCAATTATTTCATGTTAAATGAACCTATAAAGGCCTTTACAAACCATTTCCAAGTGCACATGACTCCTAAGATGACCTTAGCTGATTTGATGACATGTAAGCAAAAGGATGATGAAAAGGTTACTGACTTTATTTCACGCTAGCAAATGCTTTATTCCCAAATTGATGTAAAGATTCCCGATCCTCACCTTCAACTGATGTTCATTGAGAACTTATAAACTAAGATACAATATAAGCTTGGCATGAAGAAGTTTCCTTCCTTTGTACACTTGTGTACTGCCCTTCATGATTATAAAAAATTGGTTAGTAGTCGTGAAACAAAATCCACCTCTAGCCATCCTAAAAAATCCAAATCCCTAAACCAAAACAATTACCAACCTTTTAGAAAATAGAGTAAAGGATTCCTTAAATTAAATCCCCCTCAACCAACTCAACATGTTGATACCCAAGTGGATGCTATAAAGAAGATGCCCTTTTACATTTGGGGATCTGAATAAACAATTTACTCCCTTACCCAATACCCTCCATAACACTATGTTGCAACTTCTAGAACAAAAAAATGATCACTTTGCTTCCCATTAAAACTCACAATCCTAATAAGCCTTTACCTCTAAACTTTAGATCGAACTCCTATTGTAATTATCATTGACAAAATGGAAATGATACAAAACATTGTAAGTGTCTTAAACATCTTTTGCAAGACCTCATTGATTCTAGTCGACTTCAAACTGGAGGTGTTAATGATCAAGGAAATAAGTTTGTTTCCCCTCCTAACCAAAACTTGCAAATCTTTACCAACACCATGTCGAATCATAATATTTCATTTGTCAAAGCTAGTGAAACTAAGAAGAATGATGTGATGAATGTTCACACGGATGATGACAACATGGATACTATTGAACAAGATCCTGTGGATTCTATTAAACAAAGTATTGTGGATGATATGGTTGGATTGATTGAAATTATACCTCATAAATGCGAAACTAAAAATCCTCTCAAAATTTATTTCCCATCTAAAGATATCATTAGAAATTCACCTGATGGTCCTCTTTACATAGCCAGCTGAATCAATGACAAGCCCACTAATGGGATATTAATTGATACCATCTATGGAGAGAATGTGATCACTAAAGAATTCTTACTTGTGCATGAACTCTATCAAGAAATATATGATCAACCGAAAGCATGGATAAAAAGGCATAATGGTTTCACTTGCCCTATGATGGGATCAATCACTGTTCATTTAAAAATCGCACCAAAACAATTACATGTATCATTCTCTATCATCTCGACATCAGATCAATTCCATGTGAATCTTGGTTATCCATGGATATGCTCCATGGAAGTCATCCCATCGGTTGTGCATAAATGCTTAAATTTTCCCTTTGACAATGAAATATTTACTATGTACCATAGTGGCTTTAATCCTCTACCTTCTCATGGGAAATTTTCATTGGATTTATTTTGGCCTGAGCCTATGGAACCTATTAAACCTCGTGAGGACTTAGTTTTCAAATCCTATCAAAAGTTTAAGGTGAAATGCATAACAAAACTATCCCTTAGAAACATGCCTCAACCCATGATTGAACCTATAGACATTCTAAATAACCAAGACCAACCCATGATAGATACTTTGCATATCCCATACAAATGACCAAGAGACAATGAAAACAATTCTATAATACCACTTAAGATAAAACAAGTTTACAAAGCTAAAGATAAAGTGGTTGAACAACCTCCCATGGTTCCTTCCATTTCACCCCTTAGGGAAGAAAATAAACCTATAGTTGAGGAACCAACTCCTTCACAAACAAAACTTGAAAATCATACTAAACAAAACCAAAATTCTAGAGATCATAGGTTTAGACGTCATGCTCTTGCTCGAAGGTTAAATGATGAGGAAAAAAAAGAAAATGAACATCCAAACTTGAGTGAAGCAATACACAATGAGTCTCCCTCTTTTCCACAACAAAAATATCCTATATAACAACCACAACAAGAGCCAAATCCTTCTTTCGATATTATCTTTCGACATCCTATTGTGATTAACTTGGATGACAATGATGAGATTGCTAAAATTGATGAAGAAGTGCCTAATGATTTGAATACATTATTTTCCTCTTTTATGAGCTTAAATGATAATTATCCTAGGAAGAGTTTTGAACTTGGTGACAACCCTAGTTTTACACTTGTCGTTATCCCTTTGGCTGGTTCTCTGCGTTCCATATATGATGAACAAGATTGGGATGCAGATGACCTACTAATAGGTTGACTTGCATGTGCCTTACTAGTATTTTGCATTATTATTTTTTTCATTTTTTTTTATGTGATTGCATGTGCATAATGTGATCCCCCATACTATTCTATTTGATGTATCTTTCTCTTTGTGACATTTAGGTAACTGCACTAATCTGTGACACAATTTAGGTGCCAAATTGGAAAAATTCACAAAAGAAGGCTGAAATTGGCCATTTGGCACATGCCAAATGACTTGAAGTCATTTGGTGTGCACCAAATGGAAAAGTTGAATAAAAGAAAAAATGCATTTGAAACCCCTATTTCACTTCAACCCACGGCTTGGCTTGGAGGATTTGAGGTCTGCAACTTAGGCTCGCCAAATATCATCCATTATTTGCATCCCTAGCTTGCTATTTTTCACGAGGATGCCACCAACATGTCAGAGACATCAACGATTGCAAAGATGTATGTATTTTTATTCTATTTATTTCAAATTTGATTTAGAATGCAGATTGAAATAGGTTTTTATAATAAAATTTTGTTCTAATTCTCAGGGATTGAATCTCCAACTCCAAACATTGACAATTCATAGTCACCCCCTTAGGAAGAGCCTCCTCCTATTCAAGAACAACCTAAAACCTCTCCATCAATTCATAGGAATCCTCAAGGAACACAAGAAAATATTCTAAATCAAATTGAAAACAATAAAAGAGACATTGAACAATTAATTGGAAGATTAATCGAGCATGTTGAAACCCACCCTTATAGGAGAGGGATTGTTGAATCATTAAAGTCAATTGTATCTCATGTAGGAGAAATGAGTGAGAAAATAAATTTTTGTTAAAATAAGAGGCATGAGATGAGACAATATTATGCTAGTGGTTTTTCATATGCAGATGTTTAAAAACAAAATATTAGCAAAGCTGACTTGCGTTCCCTATTTACAAACCCGAAAATGAACACACCTTTGTCTCATACATGCAGGAGGTTCCCCATCCATTGGTGTCACCATGAGTTAATTAAAAATAAATTTTGGGAGTGGTGGTGGATGGTATTTGACCAACCTCCATGCAATAACCATGAGGTACCATAATATTTTTTGAGGAAACTCTATTGTGAGTTTATCCTCAATAAGATTCAATATTATTTTAACATCTTAGACTTTCAGGGTAGAGGTGGGGGCTCCACACATGATAGACCTATTGCACAATGTAATCCATAGTTCGCATCGAGACCCTTGACCAGACCCATGGTGGAGAATGTTGTCGTTTCTTCCATTGTTAAGGATAGTGTAGAGGTGGACATGCTAGAGTCGATTGGCTCACTCACCTAGACCATTTTAAAGTGTGCAAGGCCTCTAGTAGAGCCTTGTGTGGAGGAGATGTGTAGGCCCCAAGCTTTAACCCACCATTGTGGTGCTTGTGGTGTAGTTTTCACATACGATTATCAGAGTGCTCTAGATGCAGCTACACAGCCTACATTAGTTGCAGAGGCAATGTCTTTCACAGATGATTTGTTGAATGATACATTCAACATTGACACTCAGGTAAAATTCAAAAAGTTCATTTAATGTTTATTAAATTATATTTTGAAGTTTAAGAATAAGTAAATTAGTAGAACTTTGATATGATTAAATTTTAGGGTTAGAGTGTTCATGAGACATGCCCCATTCCTATAGACCCTTATTCATTCTCGACGTTGAGTCCATAGATATGCAACTAGTATTAAAGATATTATTATTTCATTTGAACAGTTGAATGTTATATTTTAATGTTTGACTCATAACATGCTTTGGATTTCAAATAGTTTCCTCGTGGACCTTCAACCTCCACACCTCACAATTCATTTCCTCAAACAACTTACACTTAGGTAGCCTTTATTCAATAATGGTGTTGTAAAACAATGTTAGCTAGTTTTCATAATTTTTCATATACAAATCTAAAAAATTGATGAGAAACACAAAAATTCCATTTGTATTCCTTGATCGTGTCACATTATCTTCTCTTAATTCACTTTTTGTTCCTTTATTCCCTCCTAATCCCATCCCATCCCATTAACATTTAATAGTTCACCCTACCATTTACTCTTTCATTTACCATTTGCAGATGTTGACATCAGATAGCCCTGGTGATGTTGGTAGCACGATGGACCATGGAGTTGTTGTAGCAATAGCGAGTTATGATCCATTGAGAGAGGTATCCAATAGATTAGTTGATTTGACATTATATTTTCTCTTTTATGGTCTATTATAGAAAATTTTCATGATACTTTTGTGTAGCTTAATTTCTATCTTGATGGTTGCTACAGGTGGTTGTCACTCTAGATCGTGGATGTGGTAATGATGTAAATGTGAATGATGACTATCTGTATGCAGTAAGTGATTATATTTTGTTATATGTCATTCCACAATTCAATTTCTATGTATTAACATCTTTACATTCTATTGTATCAGTTGAAGGTCCAGAGTGAAGAGAGGAGGACTAGTGAGCATGTTCGAACAGATGTTTTGTACTATCAATATATACATGACATTTTATGTCCGTAATATGGCTCCTTTGTACTAAGCCTGTATGGTTTTTTTGGATATATTGTATATACTTTTATTAATATATATCATTGTATAGCCTTACGACTTTTTGACTTAAAAAATCTTATTTTCCTACTGCCATTCTTGAATGATGTTAACATGTGTATTGTGTAAATCGTATGCTTGAATGTTGTAGGCATGGATTTTTTTTACATCTAATGCTTAATTAATTAATGTCGATTGCTCAATATGCTCCATCTAAAGCATATTGTCTAAATAAGCTCCATTCCTGGTGGCTTGTATCGTTTGGAATGCTTCAATTACTTGTGCCTCACTTATTTGCATGTATGCTTCACTTATTCACATGTATACTTCACATATATTGTGTGTATTCACTTGTATGCTTCATGCTTCCAGTGCATAGCAGCAAAAATCTTGTGGGGAAAATTTTGACAAACCAAAAGTATAAGAGTTTTTTAAAAATTCAGGAAAAAATCATATTTAAAAAACACATAAAAAATTGTAGAACAAGAGATAAACTCTATTTATTTTGAAATTGAAAGGTATTTCCATAGAATATAGAGATATAGAGAGCAAATAAAATAATTTTTTTAACTAATGAATTATAAAAAATATTTTTTTGCAGTTTATATTCATATCATTGATTACATTTTATTGCACATATTTCAAAGTCAAAGCATTACTTTACACTCCATAACTAATAACTAGATGTTGATTTATGGCAAAATTTCAATTACAATATAGTTTTTACAAAGTCAACCTAAGCAGTTACGCAATTACTTCACATTGCATAACTAATAAGTAGGAGCAACTTCCAATTGAATTTTCTTATAATGGCATTCTATGAGGCTAGATTTCTTTGATGTATTTTATCAAATAGTTCACTGCCTTGTCTATGTTACCACATTTTTCATACATGTCTACCAAAGTATTTTTTCAAACAGTTCACTGCCTTGTTGCTATGGCTAAAATCATAAAACAAGTGCTTTCGAACAAGCTATGGATTCTTGGAAAAAATCTATCAAAAGCATAATATTAGCAAGCAATACTATAGACAAGGCAATGAACTGCTTGAAAAAAAATCCTGAAAGAAATGTGGTCTCATGGTGATGGAATGCAATGAAATGCAAATTGCTATGGATTTTCATGCCATTCGATCACCATGACACCATGTTTCTTTGAGGCATTTTTTCAAATAGCTCATTTCCTTGTCTATGCTACCACCTTTTTCGTACATGTTTACCAAAGCATTTTATCAAACAATTCACTACCTTGCTGCTATGGCTAAAATCCTAAAATAGGTGCTTCCAAACAAGCTATGGATGCTTGGAAAAAATATATCAAAGCATAATAAGAAGAAATAGCATAGAAAAGGCAGTGAACTATTCAAAACAATACCTCAAAGAAATTTGGTCTCAATGTGCTTGTCATGGCATTCCATCACCAAGAGAACACACTTCTTTGAGGATTTTTTTTCAAACAATTCACTGCCTCATCTATGCTAGCATATTTTTTATACATGTCTTCCAAAGAATTTTATCAATCAATTCACTACTTTGCTGCTATGGCTAAAAGTCTAAAATAGGTGCTTTCGAACAAGCTATATGGATGCTTGGAAAAAATATGTCAAAGCGTAATAGTAAGCAATAGCATAGACAAGGTAGCAAACTATTTGAAAAAATGCCTCAAAAAAATGTGGTCTCATGGTGATGGAATGCCATGAAAAGAAATTTCCTTGGATTTTCATGTTATCCCATCACCATGAGACCACATTTCTTTGAGGCATTTTTTCAAATAGTTTACTACCTTGTTTATGCTATCACACTTTTCATACATGTCTACCAAAGCATTTTATCAAATAGTTCATTGTCTTGCTACTATGGTTAAGAGCCTATAATAAGTTCTTTTAGACAAGTGATGGATGCTTGGAAAAAATCTATCAAAGCATAATAGTAAGTGAAAGCATAAACAAGTTAGTGAACTGGTAGTATGCGATGGATGCTCCCATGTTTTTAAAATGAGGGGTGAGCTCAATTTATAGGCTCCTCGAATACAATTCGATGGCAAAGATTGATTTTGAATCAACAACTGAGATTACAAAATAAAACCCTAATTAAGGTTTGTCACAACTAACTACCTCTCGACCAATGAGAAAATTACATTTTGGAACACTTGTCCTTCTGCTAAATATAAACCAACAATAAAATTTTGTTGCATTATGGAGTGTCAGGTTCATTGAACCTAGACATGCTAGCTTGGAACAATTTGATTGGTTGGAAGATGACAAGGCACCATCTCAGTGTGTTGGATGTCCCCCTTGATTAGTTTGTTATGTTCTTGCCTTAGAATATCTTTCTTTTCCAATAAATGTGTCCTTTGTGCTTGCATTTGAGGTCTAGAAGTCTCCCCTTGGAGAAAATGTCTAGACTTAAAGTTATTAAACTTTTCTTTCCTAATTGCTTTTAAATTCCTTCAAGTGCCTTGAATTTGGAGAAGAGCTCCCCTCTGCTTTTGTCACAATGGAGGAAATTGGAACTTTCTCTGTGAATTATTTCTTGTACTTAGCCAAATTTTGGCTATTCAATTTCATTTTGTAACACCTTCATGTGGACCATTCAACAATTAGCCAAGGTTTTGGCCATCTCTATGCTTGAATGAACTTTTCTCATGGATTTTCCTTCAATTTTGATTTTGGCTTTTGCTAAGTAGGGTAGAATCCATCCATGGACTAATATTTTATTCATTTCCTTTCTAATTTTCCTCTTTATTCCTCTTCATTGTTCCTTTTTTCTTTCCAACACCTAGTCAAAATTTGATTTTTTTGTTGTAGGAAAATTCCACACTTAGCCATTTTTTTGTTTCCTCTTGGAAAATTTTACCATGTTTGTTTCTAACATTGGTGGACTTTGGTGCATGTCATGCCATTTTTCTATTATTCTTGAGTGGACTTTCTCATTGGAAAGCCACTTTCTTGCTAACTAGGTAGACTTCATCATCAACAGGCCATTCATGGGCGGACTTTGGACTTGGCAAGACATCTTCATTTTAGCCTTAGAAAACTTCATGATTGGTTGGCCATGTTGGGCAGAGTTGCTCATCGCTTAGGGAATTTTCTTGAGACTTAGACAAAATTTGAAAATTTTATTCTCCAAGGTATCAACACTTAGCCAATTTTATGAGTTTTTCTCCCAAAGGTATCAATACTTAGCCAATTTTTTACTCTTAAAGCTGGTTGAACGTAGCTCAAAGTGATTCAGTGTGTTTGGTGCAAAAGAGTACCATTCATAGTGTAAATTTACCCACTTCGATGCGTTGGAATAGTTAGTTTAGTCACATGAGTTGTAGAACGAAAGTTGTACCACTTTGCAACTTTGCATTACTTGCATTTGACAACTTTTTCCCTAAGAGAAATCTCGCCACCACAAGAAAATGCCTTTGAGATAGAAAAACTAAGAGAGGTTATTGTAGAGGGGCACAACATGATCCCATAGGCTTAGACGAGAAGTTTCTAAGCATCACGATGTCCAAGTAACGTCATGCTGAAGTTTGTAGCCATTTCACACTTCAGACTCTTAAGGGATTCAACCGGTTGAACATAGGTCAGAGCGATTCGATGCATTTGGGTGTGACAGGGGACCATTCCTACCGTAAATGTACCCACTCAGACTTGTTGGAACAATTATTTTGGTCACACGAAATGTAGAACAAAAGTTGCACCACTTTGCAACTTTGTATTACTTGCATTTGACAACTTTTTCCCCAAAAGAAATCTCGCTACCACAAGAAAATACCTCTGAGATAGAAAAAACTAAGAGAGGTTATTGTAGAGGGGCACAACACAATCTCATAGGATCATACGAGAAGTTTCTAAACATCATGGTGTCTGAGTAATATTATGCTAAAGTTTGTAGTCATTTTTCACTTCAGACTCCAAAGGGATTCATTTAGTTGAACGTAGCTTGGAGTGATTCAACAGATTTGTGTGTGGAAGAGGACCATGCATAGTGTTAACGTACCCATTTGGATGTGTTGGAATAGTTAATTTGGTCACACAAGTTGCAAAACAAAATTTGCACCACTTTGCAACTTTGCACTACTTGCATTTGACAACTTTTTCCCCAAGCGAAATCTCACCACCACAAGAAAATACCTCTGAAATAGAAAAAAATAAGAGAGGTTATTGTAGAGGGGAAAAACAAAATCATATATGCTTAAATGAAAAGTTTCTAAGTATCATGGTGTCCAAGTAACATTATGCAGAAGTTTGCACCCATTTTGCACTTCAGACTCTTAAGGGATTCAATCGGTTGAACGTAGCTCAGAGTGATTTGGTGCATTTAGGTGTGAAAAAGGACCATGCCTAGCATGAACATACCCACTCAGATGCATTTGAATAGTTATTTTTGTCACATGAGTTTCAGAATAAAAGTTGCACCACTTTGCAACTTTGCACTACTTGCATTTGACAACTTTTTCCCCAAGAGAAATCTCGCCACCATAGGAAAACACCTTCGAGATAGAAAAAACCAAGAGAGGTTATTGTAGAGTGGCTCAAAATTATTCCATAGGCTAAGAAGAGAAGTTTCTAAGCGTCATGGTGTCTGAGTAACGTTATGTTGAAGTTTACAGCCATTTCGCACTTCAGACTCTTAAAGGATTCAATTAGTTGAACGTAGCTCAGAGAAATTCGATGGGTTTGGGTGCAAAAGATGACCATTCCTAGTGTATATGTACCCACTAGGAAGCATTGATATAGTTAGTTTGGTCACACGAGTTGTAAAATGAAAGTTGCACCACTTTGCAACTTTGCACTACTTGCATTTGACAACTTTTTTCCCAAGCGAAATCTCGCCACCATAAGAAAATGCCTTCGAGATAATGAAAAATGAAAGAGGTTATTGTAGAGGGGTGCAACATAATCCCATAAGATTAGAGGAGAATTTTCTAAGTGTTATGGTGTCTAAGGAACATCATGCTAAAGTTTGCAGTCATTTTGCACTTTAGACTCTTAAGCGATTTAGCTAGTTGAACATAGCTTGGAGCGATTCGGCACATTTGGGTGTGAAAGAGGACCATGCCTAGTGTAAAAATACCCACTTGGATGCATTAGAATAGTTATTTTGATAACATGAGTTGTAGAACGAAAGTTTCACCACTTTGTAACTTTACACTACTTGCATTTGACAACTTTTTCTCCAAGTGAAATCTCACCACCATAGGAAAAAACCTCCGAGATAGTGAAAAATGAGAGAGGTTATTGTAGAAGTGCACAACGCGATCCCATAAGATTAGATGAGAAAATTCTAAGCATCATGGTGTCCAAGTAACGTCATGCTAAATTTTGCAGCCATTTTGCACTTCAGACTCTTAAGGGATTCAGCTATTTGAACGTAGCTTAGAGCGATTCGGTGCATTTGGGAAAGAAAGAGAACCATTCCTAGTGTATACATTCCCACTAAGATGCATTTTAATAGTTATTTTGGTCACACGAGTTGCAGAATGAAATTTACACCACTTTGCAACTTTGCACTCTTGCATTTGACAACTTTTTCTGCAAGCAAAATCTCACCACCATAGGAAAATGCCTCTGAGATAGTGAAAACCAAGAGCGATTATTGTAAAGGGGATCAAAAATATCCCATAGGCTCAGACAAGAAGTTTCTAAGAATCGCAGTGTTCGAGTAACGCCATGCTAAAGTTTGCAGCCATTTTGCACTTTAGACTCTTAAGTGATTCAGTTGGTTGAACGTAACTCAGAGCGATTCAGTGCATTTGGTCACAAAAAAGGACCATTCCTAGCATAAACATACCCACTTGCATGCATTGGAATAGTTATTTTTGTCATACGAGTTGTAAATGAAAGTTGCACCACTTTGCAACTTTACACTACTTGCATTTGACAACTTTTTCTCCAAGAAAAATCTCGCCACCAAGATAGTGAAAACCAAGAGAAGTTATTGTAGAAGGGAAAAAAATGATCTCATAGGCTTAGACAAGAAGTTTCTAAGCATCATGGTGTTTGAGTATTGTCATGTTGAAGTTTGCAGCTATTTTACACTTCAAACTCTTAAGGGATTTAATCGGTTGAATGTAGCTCAGAGTGATTCGATGCATTTGGGTGTGAAAGAGGAGCATGCCTAGCGTAAATGCACCCACTTAGATACATTAGAATAGTTAGTTTGATCACATGAGTTACATAACAAAATTTGCACCACTTTGCAACTTTTTTCCTAAGTGAAATCTCGCCACAATAGGAAAACACCTCTAAGATAGTGAAAACTGAGAGAGGTTATTGTAGAAGGGCACAAAATGATCCCATAGGCTCAGATGAGAAGTTTCTAAGCATCATGGTGTCCAAGTAACATCATGCTAAATTTTACAGTTATGTTTGCACTTTAGACTCTTAAGGGATTCAACCGATTAAACGTAGCTCGAAGCAATTTTTCGCGTATGGGTGTGAAAGAGGACCATTCATAACATAAACGTACCCACTCAGATGCGTTGAAATAGTTATTTTGGTCACAAGAGTTTCAAAATGAAAGTTGCACCACTTTGCAACTTTGCACTACTTGCATTTGACAACTTTTTCCCCAAGTGAAATATTGCCACCATAGGAAAATGCCTCTAAGATAGCGATAACCGAGAGATATTATTGTAGAGGGGATCAACACGATCCCATAGGCTCAGACAAAAAGTTTCTAAGCATCACTGTGTCTAAGTAACGTCATACTGAAGTTTGTAGCCATTTTGCACTTCAGACTTGTGCCCTTAGCACACACGCCCCGTTCAGAACGGGGACCCTCTTTTCTTTCACCTTGTCGGGTCATTTTTGTCGCTGCCTTGTTTTGCATGCCTCCCTTTTTCATGTCTCTGATTGTCAATGTTACTTTAAGGTCCCACCATAAATTGACCATGCCTTCCCCTTTTGATTTTGCTACGTTCTGGCATCTCGCGGAGTTCCTCTAGCAATTTGACCCTACAAACGGCCTCGGGCCCTTCCAGGCCTGGCCATTCAGGATTCCCTCACCAGGTTTCCCCGCTGGAATTGCCGATGCCGGCAGCATCCGCTCTATGTCCTTCTGGACCTCGGGGTCCGAATCCCCATCCGCTGTCTGCCAAAAACTTGTTGAAATTTTCCGAGTGGCATCCTGCCCTCCGGGCTCGACCCCGAAGTTCCTCTTCTGGGGTTCCGACCTTGTTTCGCCATCTGTGAAAGTGAACTTCCTGCGACATCCCACCCCTCGAGTCCTGCCAACATTTTCGCAGACTGAACTCTCTTGGAGTCCCTAACTGCTGTCAGGTGCTCCGGGCCCGACCGTTTGGAATTTCGAGTCTGAAATTTCGTGATGGTTTTTCCGTCCATGACGGCGGATCCCTGGTGGTGTCCCGCCCTTCGGGCCCCGACTCGCTTCCCGCAGCCGCCGTTCAACCGAGTGAAAACTTCAAGCACCCACCGTCTTGCGCCTCCCCAGCCGTCGGGCCCCAGGTTTCCCTCCGCAGTTGCCAATTTTCAAACTCACCAACTTTTTTGCCACTGTACCTACATTAAATATGGGCATTAATGGTGGTTAGGGGTATAAAATACCCACTACGACCCATCATTGTCATTTCACTGGATTGTAGAGCGATTAGACAACCTGCTATTTTGAGCCCACCATCTTTGACAACGTCATGATCGTCACCCTCAGCATCATTTCGTCAACCGTAGGTGGATCCCACGTCTCTCTGCATCACGTGTTTGAGGTAGGCCATCCGTCCGGCCTTCCCGAGTGTTGTTTTTGTGATTTCAAAGGATTTAAATGAATTAACAATCATTAAGAGGGCATAAAGTAGGAAAACATGAGGCTACGCACAAAACCCATGTGTTGAAAACATGAGAAACCCTCTAGGATGCCCTCCTCAGCAAACCAGAGTTTCTCCTTGTCGCCACTATTCTTCACGTAAGGAAAACCTCATCTTCGGCCCCGGGACTTGCCTTCGCCATCCGCAACAAAACCTTGAACACCTGCTGATGGTGATTTCTTCCCTCGTGCCCGGGCCGTCGGACTTCCCCATCCGGAAGTCACTCTTGCTACCGCCGCGTCGAAACTGTAATCTGACCCCTGCCTCCTAGCTGCCGGAGGTCGGCCTTCTCTTCACCATGGGAACTTCAAACTAAGTAATGTCCTTTGGGCCTCTCAGGCCTGAGACCCTGGAGTTCCACCTCCGGGGTTCCATGGGTGCATTACCATCCTCCACAGTGAACTCTTCCGGCCTCTCCGTGCTTCGGTCCCCGCCCTTTTCCCCGCTGTTGGTTTTTCTTTTTGGATTGGCGCCCTTCGCAATCTCAGGCCCCGAACCCCGCAAGTCTACTTCCAGGATTCCACCCATGATTCGTCGTCACCTGACGACGAACCTCTGATGGCGTCTTGCCTTCCGAAACTCGGCCTCCCATTACCCGCTGGAATGTACCTTGAGCCGCGCACAACATCCTTATCGATCTTCAGGCCCCTGGCACTGAGTCTCCACGCCTCTTTATCCGCCATCCGCAAGGAAAACTCTCTTTGCCCCGCCGGGTTTTGGGTTCCAGTCGTCCATTTGCTGTCGGGTTAACTTCGCACTCTGACTTAACCTTTTTGTTGATCCACTTTCCGAGCATCTGTCTGACCGCTGGACCCCAGACGGCCATTCGCCATGGGATCTCGCTGAAACTCTAAAAGAATTCATTCGCACCGGGCCCTGTAGCACGGGACTCCTCTCCTTGCCCGCCGTTGCAAATGAGAAAATCCCACCTAGTGTCCCAATCTCTGGGCTCTACCCTGCCGATTGCCGTCGAACTCAAAACGAAAACCATTCCCTGGGCTCTTACTGCGGGACTTCCCCCCCTGGACTTCCATTTGATGTTTGCTTTCCCAAACGACAAAGTTGGGACGCCTTCCCAGTGTCACCGACCCGAACTCTCAGAAATGAAATGACATACTGCCATCCAGCCTTTGGCCCTCCAGGCCCCAGGCCCTGGAGTTTTGTCTCCAAATTTTCGTCTGCTGTATGCAGCTCCAAACTGCTATCTCCCGATAGTTCTCTGGCCTAGGACTTCCGAACTCTCCTAAATTGATCCAAACGAGCCCAAATCTAAGATCTAACTTCCACCCACATGCTCAATTTTGGTCCTCTTCATTGTGAACCTCTTGAAATACTAAAATTTGACCGAAGGGAGTGCCCGAGAGCTTTCTGCTGTGTTTTCCCTTCCAAACAACATTCTTGCCAGGGAAGTCCGGCCCTCCGGGCCTGAATTGTCTAAATACCTTTAATCAATAGATCAATAACATCTATAAATGAAAGTTCATGATATGCTTGATTGATTATTTGAAGTAAATATTGTTTTCAAGATGTTGACTAACATGAATGCTTTTGTGACCCATTGTGCTAACTTTGCCCTTGCTTGCAGAATATATGGAACCGAGTGTAGGACCTTCAGGGGCATCTGCCGAAAAGGATAAGGGTAAGAAGTCAAGAAGGACCCCTCAGGGGAAGGAAGACAAAGACCAGATGAAGTACCAATTCTAGGGCGAGCCACTCCACTCAAAATTCACCACAGACTGGAAGGAGATCATGGACACCAACATTGGCCAGGTGGATATTGATGAATTCACGCAAAGGGTCAGGGTGAACACGACAACAAAGAATGCAAGATTGATAAGACAAAGTGGAATAGCTAAGGTTGCTAGATTCCCTCCATCCCTCGTGGCGTCTGAATTGGTCATGGCTTGTCGGGAAGCATATCCGACCGACACAAGAACAATTGTTGATAAAGAGGGGAACATTCTTGCTGACATGTCACCTGAAGGGATCACAAAGACCTTCTATATTCAAACATTCCAACAAATGGAGGTCCCCACATTAGAAGAATGCCAGGCGGCATGGGATGATAATCCAGGTGGCTATAAGAAGTCAATAAATCTACATTGGCTTAAGGAAAGACGGGGCAGTGCTGCGAAAGTTCCTTAGAAACTCTTCTACAGTGATTTCCATGAGGATTACCATGACCTGGTAACCATGTTGAGTAGGGTTATGGGCCTTCCTATGGCCGCCTACTTTTAGGAATGGATGGCATATTTCATTGAGTAGATCCTGCATGGAAACGAGGACGTCACAACAAAGGTTTCGTTCTACTAGGGAGGAATCATAAGAAACTACTTCCATGAGTAGTTCGTTAATATAAAAAAGAGCTCCAAATTTTATGACTTCCTACCTTATGTATTCCTTGGTGGATCAAAGACAGTACAACGGGTTGTTTGTGGCACCCGAATAGGGGCAGAAGTGAGAACTCAAAGCCTTTCATAAATATACGTAGCTCCAGTACTGGAATTTCAAAAGGGGCTACTGCAAAGTAAACGACGCCTTCATTCGCCATGTTATCAGATTGATTGCCAGAGACTTCGAGAGGAGAGTCTCCCATAGTGCCAGAGCATTTTTGAAGCAATATACCTTTCTCTACATCCAATATCCATAGTTCACGTACATCCATGTCCAGGGCTTTACTGAAAGGCCAAATAGATTGCCCCGATATCCCAATGACAGAATTATCCTTCTGGAGCTTTCCCGGCAACTCCAACACCTACAGGCAATCTTCAACATCAAACATATAGCGGGGATCTCCTATCCCATGACCCTTGGCCAGGACGTGTATCGACTGCAAACTTCCTAGTGTGCTGGTAACTTCGAGAAGGAACTGAAGGATTATAATTTCTACCTACACACTGCTCGCCCATGGATGGACCTGCATGGCCACAGAAGGAAAGCATTGGGGCCGGCATATGCCCATCTTCACCACATTGAGGATTTATGGGCCGACTGCTAGGATGATAAATAAGTGCACACAAGGCACTACATGCGAATGACTATGCAATTCGTAAGAAGGGTGCAACCATTTCCTGTCCTGACTAGGTCGAGGAGGACGAGTCCACCATAATGCATCCTACGTAACCTACAGTCGCCAATCTACCAATACCATCAATTGACTGGGATGAACAGGAGGTCGATCACCTGGAAACCATAACTCAGCCAATCTTAACTCGTACCAAGGAGTGGATCGATGGGCAGGTGGCTCATTTAAAGCGACAGGGACTAATCTTGACTTATGAGGGGCTCAAGAGAGAGCCGAGTGCCACAGACGATGTTGCCGCCACCACTTCAACTAACGTGACCTCCAAGTCTCTTCCGGTCACCAGATCCAGGAAAAGAAAAGGAACAAAAACTAAGCAATCTCCAGACCCCAAGGCCTATACAAGGAAAGAAACAGGAGGCTCACCTCCCAAAAGGCTCAAATAGACAGGGAACACTACGGAACAGCTTTCAACCCAAGAGAAGGAAGCGGAGGGTATGAATCAATTGCAACCTCGCTTGGCTCTCTCTGCCCCTCCTATTACACCACCCACCTCCCTGGCTATGGTTGCTACATCTCTACCGGCAATAGAAATTTCTGTCCATCTTGCCCTTTCGCCTCCAGCCGAGTCTATGATAGTTATTGACTCCTCTTCCGCCATGACTTCTCCCCCTTCCTCTGCTGCTATGTCACCAATCACATTGCTCCCTCCGGCAACAATAACAGCACCTATTCCCACTGCCACTATGTCTGAGACTCTTACAAGACACATGCATAACCTTCCCCCTGAGCTCTCCCAGATCTTAATGGATCCAACTCTCCAAGCAGCCCTTGCGCAAGTCCTTACAACTACTCAACCTTCACAACCACCGACAGGGCCACCAACTATGGAGGCCACAATGCTAATCTCAAAGAAGTTGGAGGAACAAGAGCGGGAAGCCTCGAAGCCTGTTGAGGAGGAGGCTGATGAGTACCATGAGCACCCAGAGTATGAACACCGAACCATTGACAGGGTGGTTTATGGGGAAGAGGAGACTGGCTCTTCCAAGAGTGGGGACGAGGAAGATGGCTTGGGTGCTAAGAAAGTCATTCAAACCTTTGATGATGACCTTGAGGAGGAAATGGCACAACAACTGAAGGACATTGGGGTAGAGGCAGAAGGGTCACCCCATGATGAGGAAGGGCAACCACCAGAAGAACAGCACAAAAAGGATCTAATTGAGGCTGAAACCCATGTTGTCAAAAGCCCTAAGGCTGAGGGTACTGAGGAAAAGAAAGAAGAAGAAATAGCAAGAGAAGAAAGTCCCATCCAGCAACCATCCCCCGGGCTGCCTATCAAACGCCTCGTGTTCGTCTATGACTCCAATGAAGAGGAGGAGGATGCTGCCAAAGAGAAAGGAGAATCCCCAAAAGAAAAGGGAGTGGAAATCTTGGCATTGACTAAGAAGGGCGAAGGTGACCGCAATTCACCCAAAGGGAAATTTGTTGTGCCCAAGTGGTTAGAGAAGCAGCTCGAAAGAAAAATCCATGTGCTCAACGACCTAGGGTGAGGTTAGAGGCCATCTTGGCTTGAGCCCAAAGCATGACGAAGAAGGAGAAGAAGCCCAAGGTCTGATCCAGGGTAACAATGGGTGCTTTCAGCTCTTGAACGACACAAATTGCAATGCCCATGATTGGCCAAGCTGGGGTAAGTTATAACATCTCTACAATTGACTTGGGAACCGCCACTAGAGAGCAAAAAGTCAAGCACCTTGAGAAGTCAGTGGCTATGGTGGTGCATCTGATAAAGCAGGATAAAATCTTGAAGGATGAGCTTAAGGCGCAAGTTGCAACATTAACAGATTACATATAGCAATGGTCTTCGGTAGATGACTTGCCTACCACATCCACGGCTGCACCTTAGCTGCTTTCCAAAGAGCAGATCAACAAAATGGATAGAAGAAAGAACTTGGAGAAGACCACAGAGGACTGGTTCCGACGAGTCTCATACGTCAGAAACATGAGAATTAGCCAGGCTGTGTGAACAGCCAACAAGTTCTTGGACCTAATGCAGTCTCTGGAGAGCACAAAGAAACTCTACCCCGATGTCCCTGGGGCCTACAACTCCACCTTCCCAAGGATTGAGGATATCCTTCAATTGCCTAAAACCACGTGGGAGAAGCTAACATTTAAGAAAGAAGATCACTAGCTAATGGATGTATGGCGTCGAGACTTTGACAACCGGAAAGAGAGGTTGGAGCAAATCATGAGCAAGGTGGATCCGGACATTGAATGGATCAAAGAAATTCAGGCAGAATGTGCCTGATGCCTTAAGCTAATGACGGACTATGATATGCCCACTATACAAATGGATCCGGAAGAGATAAAACCCTACTTCTAGGAGAAGATGAAGGACGGGATGGCTGGAGAAATCACAATGGAATTCCTAAGTTTTGCTTCCCGCGCCTTCGATCAATCAGAACTGTTCAAAGACCAAGGCTCAAAATATGATGAAGATTGGAAAAGGCTGGAGGATAATGCAAAGTAGTGGAGCTACCAAGCACGACGATGTGAAATCATCGAAATAGACAAACTCCAGGCGATCGTCCTCAAGTTCATCGAATACACAGCTTCCAAGGGACAGGAGGACAGCCCAGCTAAAGATGAAGAACTTTATGAAGAGTAGCTACAGTAAAAACAACAATCTGCTAAATGATAAAAGAGCTATAGTGCCATTAGCAAGAGGACGAAATAGGGTAAAGACAAAATGTAATTTTTAAAATGCTAGATATTGGGGGGTAGGTGAAACCCTATTTTCTAATGAATCTTGGCCACACAATCAGAGTTAATCTTGGCCATTCATTGAATCTTTTGGGCACTATAAATAAGGCTCTCCTCTCATTTGTAAAGAGAGTTGAGTTGTAAAAACATGTAAAAATTTATAAAGAAAAGGCATTGACTTGGTGTATTTTCTTAGTTTCTCTCATGTTATTTGATTGAATCTCCAATGTTAGATGTTTGACTTAGGTTTTATTGCTGTTTTAGTTGGTTGTCTTCTTTCTTTGGATAGATTTAGCAATGCTATTATGTGATTATAAAAATTTCTGCCATGTTGATAATATATTTGTTCATACTTTTTGTTGTTTGCTGATGGTAGATAGCTATGCAAAGTTAGCCTAGACTTGATTTCAAAGCTGCTCCAAAACATTTATCTTTGATTCATGCATGTACGTGGTGGATGAAGGATAAAATATTTACAGACCTTAGAAGATAGCACAATTTCTATGATACTATGAAATCCCTAGTTAAGTGAGATATTGTTTTGAGAACTTGTCTGTTGTAGGAACCCCATTGTCACTATTCACAGTTAGTTGCAGACTTAGGAACTTTCCCTCTTCCTTGCATTCTTTTATTTTTTTTCTTAATAACTGACCTATGCTAAGGTTCATTGCACATTGTAAAGCCAAATCCAACAACAAAATGGAGGCCAAGACTGTTGTTTGAACCTATAGCCAATGCATAACAACCTTCAATCCTAAGAACTCTATTTCAAGATCCAACTTCCATGCTTTGTACCCATGCTTTGCATTTCTTGTGTAAGACCACCTTGTGATTCTAGCAAATCACATCAAACAAATGAAATATTCTAAGCATTATCAAGACTTAACCTTAGAGACCTTGGGATAGTGTTCTGCAATTTGATTGTGGAAGATTGTCTTTCAAGAGAGGTAGTGCACCTACACACTGCCTGTGTTGAAAAGTGCATAAAAACACCATCAACAGAACTAGCGCTAGAAGGACGGCTGACGGTGGAAATACCAAGTTAAGGGCTAAAAGTGAAGCTAGATCGAATCAGATCATTCTCCCTAGAAAGATTTTAAAGAGTTTTATGGTCAACACCAAACAAGGGAGAATTTGAAGAATTGCAGCCTCCTACGAGGGCAAAGCGAGTTCAAGGAAGTAGCATTGCTACTTCCTCTTCCTCCATTCCATCCACCTCCATTCCACCCTCACCCTCATTTGGCTAGCCTTCGTGTTCTACTGAACCATCTCAAACTACATTTGCACCTCCTGTCTCCGGCAGCCAGGGGATTGCTCCTCTCCCGGCCCTTCCAGCCTAGGGCATGGTCCATTCAGCCGTAGCTCAAGTGCAGTCTCAGATTGCTTTTGTATTGAAGATACAGCCCCAAATTATTGTTTTCCAATGGCATATACCACCTCTGCCACCCTCCATGGCTTGGTTACCACATAACCCTTCGCCGATACATTTCGCTGCCTACAATGATATGCACAAGAATCTAGAGGGCTTTTATTCGAAGTTCCATCCGCGCGACCTACAAAGAACAGCTGAGGAGCATATCAAAATATTTGAAATAGCGATTACCGAAATGCAAGTTGACCATGAGGACGTTGCATGCCGCTTCTTTCCACATTCATTGGGGAAGAGGCCTTCTATTGGTACATCAACCTACCGAGAGGATCCATCACCTCATGGACTCTAATGAAGAATGCCTTCTTGCATAAATACAAAATCCCCATCAGCCCTTCGGAACTTTAGCAGCAGTTTATGTCCATCAGAAAGGAAGTCAACAAACCTATTGGCTCCTTCAATGACTGCTTCCATCAGGCCTATGCGAGGCTTCATGACCCGTACCTTTATAATGATGTCATGGATCTCCCAATCTACTATGCAACATTGGACAACCTCACCTCAGCTTTGGTAAAAAGGTTGCAATCACCGCCTGCCTCATTGGTGGTGGCCTATAAAGAGGTTGTTGTCACTAGTGTGGACTTGGGGCAGAATATCTCCAGCCCACTGCCTTCGTTGGGGCCAGTGGTTCACCTGATGTAGATTCAGGGGCTTAATCAGGCGTTTGCTCATCAAACCCCTCTTATGAACCAAGTACCTCAATTGCCTATGGTACCACATTCAGGGCAGCCATTGAATTACGCACCTCCCGCACCTTCCTATTTGCAGCCCCAGCAGCAGTATAACTATTCTCAGACTGCTCCACAATAGCAGGCATATCCCCAGTAGCCCTAGACGCCATTGTACCTATCAGGACCGGATTTTTCTCCATCTTATCAGAATCAGCCGGCAGCCCCACCCGCTTTTCTCCAAAATCCGGCACCGTTACCCAGGAACGGGACTAAGAAAGACAAGTTAGAGGAACTAACTGAGATGATAAAGAAGATGTCCCCATAAATGACACACCTAAAGAACCAGAATAACCAGTTACAGGCCTCCTAGCATAATTTCCAGGCCAATCTTAATAGGGACAACCAAGACAATAGGGACAGCAGGGATAATCGAGAAGTAGGCACTTCCTCTAGGCAGAACTATGATAGGGGAAAAACGCCAATCAAAATGCAGAAAGGAGACACTCTTAGAGGTAGAATCGCATGTGGAACAATAGGCCCAACAATGGTGGTGTCCCTACGCCTTTCGATCAACTGACAAGCAACAAAAAAATGACCAGTGGTGTATACCTTACCGAGGCAGCCTTGTCCAGATGGTGTCGAATTCATAAAACCAGCAGACATTCTGAGTTGGATTGTTCCGAGTTCCAGACAGCTGCTGAAATCTTCTAGGTGGAGGTGCAAAGCGTAGTCGACAATGCCGGTTGTAGGGACATTGTCTCATCTGAGGCATATGATTCCTCATGTCTTGTGGTTAATCAAGCGTCATTTCCACGATGTGACTGCAACGAGCCCGAAGTTGACCCTACTCCTATTGAGGATGAAGAAGCACAAGAGGAAAGTAATAAACAAACCTTGGCTCAGCTCTTTGATTTAGTAGATAATGGTCTGGTAGATGAAGAAGAACCATTTGTAGATGAGGTCCACATATTCTATCAATGGTCGACTCCCAACTTCCTTAGGAATAAATAGGCGGGTGGACCCTTTACAACTTCTACCCTACCAAACAATTTTGCCACTCCACCTGATCCTAATGCCAACAATAACCCTGAGCTTCTCCATGTACCTACCCAATACCTCAACAAGAACGGATCTTAAAACCAGTCACAAAATCAGCCTCAAGGCCAACCCCAAAATCCACCTGGACAAACAAAGGCCCAACCTCCTAGTTCTGCCATAGGCCAAGCTTTTAGTTCAGAAATTGAACAAATGGGTGAATATGTAGCAGAAGAGTTCAAGAAGGTAAAAATTAGCTTATCAGCCTTCGAATTGCTCAAAGTCCCTGCTATAAGGCATGCCTTCTTTAGGGTTCTTAATGGGACTCCATCTTCTAGTACAACTCAAGAAACACCAGCTAAAAGGGTTACCTTTGAAGAGCCCAGGAAAGAACTGGAGATACAGGATAATATTAGGAAAAGGAAGGATGTTCCCGTAAATTAGTCGGCAAGTAAACAAATTGAAAAGGAGTTGGAAATGGCTAGTAGGCAGCTTTCCAAGGACCAGATATTTAGGCAAACCAGGGATATACGCAATGATAAGAACAAAGGTCAAATAGCTCACATGGACATGCCTACGGGCATCTTCCAGGGGAGACTGAAAACTCCCACTTTCTTAACCACCATTAGGATCTTTGGGAAGAACTTGCACAACTGCCTGCTCGATTCAAGAGCATCTGCCAATGTCATGCCCTTGGTAGTATGCAAGGCTCTTGGCATCACTCCCATACCTTCAAGGAGGAAGGTGACCCAGCTAGACAAAACAGAGATCAACATCGTGGGTCAAATAAATTGTATCCCGATGCAGATTGCTATAGACCCACGGATACAACAGGTCATTGATATTCAAGTGGCTGATATTCCCGATGCATATGGAATCATCTTGGGAAGGGAATTCACCAAGACACTGAATGGATATACCGCCACAAACCTTTCTCACATGTGGCTACCATGGAAGGGGCTTCCAAATCAAATCCATATCGACCGTGAACCTCGTATGGAGTACATGATCACGGAGTACAATAATATCAATGAGGTGCTGTTCGTTGAGACTAACCTAGGGAATTACTGCCCTTTCGCCTACCAAAATGAGGTTGAGCTTCAAGAAGAAGGTACAGATGAAGTGTTACTGGTGTTGTGTAGTCCTTCGACCAGTTCTGCACGAATGCTCCCAGACACATAAATATTGATAGAAGCCGATGATGAGCCTGATAAGGACGACAACTAGGGACTACTCAGTGGTTTCCAGGAATTCATTGAAAAGTGTGCAATGGATTAACTCAGCCTAGGGGCCCGAATGAGTTTACAAGATCTCTTGTTACCTAACTAGTGCAGGGTTCACAATGCTGCACACTCTGAATTTGATTGTTATTTGTGTCAAGCAGCAGTTGCACATGTTAAAAAATTAGCTACTCCTTAGATAGAAACGCTAAAGGAGACACTAGCAGAACCACCTGTTGATCATTACATCGAACCAAAAAATTCCCCTAAGGTCACAGGGCCAGCCACCTAGCTGAAAGGGAACAAAAGCTCAATCAGACCCAAAGATAAAGAACCCTTTGAATGTTGGATGCTCTAATTTGATGGATCCAAGTCCAAACAAGGAGCTGGGGCTGGGTTCAAACTCATCAGTCCAACGGGTAAGACATTTCTCGCTGCCCATAGATTGCAGTTCTATTGCACCAACAATGTAGTGGAATACGAGGCCTTAGTCCTTGGCCTTCTCATGGCTTTGAAGAAAAATGTAAAAATCTTGCAAATTTTTAGAGATTCCGAGCTCGTGATTAAATAGGTCAGGAAGTTGTATTCCTATCATGACCGAAGACTTACAAACTATAGGCATAGGGTTTGGGATCTCTTGGAGGGCTTAGATGCATTCAATATATAATTGATCCCTCGTGAAAATCATACAACTGATGCCTTGGCTCAAGCAACTAGTACTCTACAACCCCTCTCTCTATTTGGGCTCAAGAAATTCATTGTTGAGCTAACATCCATGTCATCGGTCCCAGATAACCCACTTACAAGTCTTGAATGATGACAAGCATATCCTTCAATTCATCACAAGTTCTGATGTCTTCGCAGCTCAAATAATTGATGAAGCTGATCCATAGGAAGTCAAACTAGACATAGAGGGGGTTATTAACCTAAAAACCAACATGATCCCCAGAGGCATGGTTCAGTTGGAACGCCTATTTGACTTGGACCAGATCAGGGATCAGGATCAACAAACAAGAAAGGAGGCCATAAGCAACCAGTGCGATGCTCACAACCTTAGGACAGTCGAGGAGATCAGGAATATTTTTATCGGCAAGGTGTGCATGCCAGAGGAAAATAAGGGAATCACAGATGCATTGCGGAGGTACCATGATGTGGTGGCATGGAGCTACAAAGATTTAAAAACTTATGACACTTCTGTCATTACACACACCATCCCTCTTAAGATGGAAGTGAGGCCATTCCGCCAGCAGCAGTGCCCTATCAATGCCTTGCTGGAACCTGTCATTTACAAGGAGGTACAAAAGTTTCTCTTAGTAAGAATCATTTTTCTAGTTAGGCATTCCACATGGGTGGCCAACTTGGTCCCGGTCAGATAAAAGAATGGGGAGATTAGATTGTGTGTAGATTTTCGCAATCTAAACTGTGCTTCGGAGAAAGACAACTATCTAGTACCTTCATTGGATGAGGTGTTGCAGATTGTCAATGGATCATAGATGATGTCTTTCATTGATGGATACTCTGGGTATAACTAGGTAATGGTATAGTACGAGGATCGCCACAAAACGATGTTCACCACTAAGTGGGGGACGTTCGCATACAAGAGAATGCCTTTTGGGCTCATCAACACCAGCACCAATTTCCAACGTGCCATGGATATCACCTTCAAAGACCTAATTGGCAAGTGCATAATCATCTACATGGATGATTTGACCGTGTTTTCTAAAAAGCAGGTTGACCACATCTCCAATTTATGCAAGGTATTCCAGAGATGCAGAGAGTTTGGGGTTTCCCTTAACCCCAAGAAGTGCATTTTCAGAGTGACTAAAGGCAGATTGCTCGGGCATATCATCTCAGAATAGGGAATCTCCATAGACCCCGAATGTATCGAGTCCTTGCTCAAAATCCTACCCCCAGGAAGCAAGAAAGAATTAAAATATTTATTTGGAAAGATCAACTTCGTCCGAAAATTTATCACAAGTTTCACAGAGATTGTTAAACCTCTCAATGCTATGCTGAAATAAGATGCCAAACAATCTTTCGAAGAAATTAAATGGGCCATCGCTAAGGCGCTTGTATTAGTTAGTCCAGATTATCTGAAGCCTTTCTACATGTACTCATTTACTTCAGAGCATTCTTGTGCTAGCATATTGACCCAGAAGGACGATGAAGGAAATGAACATCCGATCACCTTTATGAGTGCTCCCCTCAAGGATGCTGAATTACGATATCACAACATTGAAAAACAGGCATATGCTCTCATTAGAGGGGTGAAAAAATTTAGACACTATATCGTATGCAACAAGGTGTTTTCCATTGTCCCTGACCAAGCAGTAAAAACGTTGCTCATGCAAAATGAATTGGGTGAACAAAGAGCTAAATGGGTCACCCTGCTCCAAGAGTATGACATGGAGATCCAACCGATGAAGCTAGTGAGAGGGCAGGCGCTCACACGTACAATTGCTGAAACATCAACAGAAGCTAGACCCGAACTCACTGTGCAGTAGTACCAGCTTGAGGATGTTTCCCCTAGAGAGTGGTACCAAAATGTCATCTACTATTTGCTGAACCATAAGTGTCCACCACACCTACAAGGAGTCCAAAAGCAGGCCCTAAGATTGAAAAGCGATGGCTACATGCTGCAAGGTTCCATTCTCTACAAGAAGAATCATGAAGGCATTTATTTAAGATGCCTTAGAAAGGAAGAAGCAGATCGAGTCTTGAAAGAGTTCCACAACAAATTTGGCATGGGTCATGGTTCTGGTTCTTCCACATCGCACTAGATATTGAGAGCAGGGTATTACTGGCCAACCATCTTCAACGATGCCCATTGCCATGTTCGTTCATGTCACACGTGCCAGACCGCTGCCACCAAGGAAAAACATGTTGCTATCCCATTGTAGCCTGTGCTGGAGGTAAGACCATTTGCGCAATGGGGTCTCGACTTCATCAGTCCGGTAAGCCCTCCATCGTCTGTGGGACACAGGTACATTCTTATCACTACTGATTACTGCACTAGGTGGATGGAAGCAATAGTATGTAAGCAATGCACAACTGAAGTAGTTACTAATTTCCTAGAAAGCTTCATTTTGAATCACTTTGGTTGTCTGTATGCTTTGGTATGTGATAATGGACCTGTGTTTACTTAATTGAAATTTGCTAGTTGGGCGTTTGACTATGGGATTGCCCTTAAATTCTCATCTAATTACTACCCCCAGGGCAATGTACTTGCTGAGTCTACAAATAAAAACTTGATTACTGTGATAAAAAAGCTGGTAGATAGGAATCCCAAGGACTGGTATACCCAACTCTGTTTCGCCCTTTGGGTTGATCACACTCGCCACAAGGCTGCCCTCGGTGATTCCCCGTTCCACCTTGTTTATGGCCTAGAGCCTATATTCCCCATCCATCTGAAGATTCTTACTCTTTAGTTCATCAACAATTTTTATGAGGGAGGAGATCATAGGGAAGCTTGGCTAGCTGAGCTCTTGCATTTAGAGGAAGTTCGACACTATGCAATAGAAAATTTCACCAAACATTAGGGAATAGTTAAAAGATGGTTCGACCACTGAGCCAAGATCAAGGCCTTTAGAATTGCAGATTTGGTCCTATATTGGGACAAGACCTATGAAAAGAAAGGGGGATACAACAAATTCGACAAGCTCTAGCTTGGCCCCTTTCAAATAGCTGAGATTTTGGGAGATAATGCCTTCCGCCTAAAAACCTTGACTGGTGAGAATGTCTTGTTGCCAGTCAACAGGCAGCACCTGAAGCATTATTTCCAGGCTTGAGCTCGTTTGAGCTCATCGTTGTAAATATTTGTACATAGGTTAGGGTAGTTTACTTTCTGGCCTGCTTGCATTTTGTTTGCATCGCTTTTTTGTTTTCTCCCTCCCGGTAGTTTTGTTTCGAAGGTTGTTTCCCACCCCTTTGCGGTGGTTGTGCTTGCTCGACAAGCGGTTTACTTTGTTTTCCATTCTTTGTGTTCTTTGGCTAAACATTCACTCTCAATTATCGGTCTTTGAAAGCTGCCCGTGAATGATTTTCTTGTTTGAATTTTGTTCAGAACTTGACCCTTGGCTAGATCTTCTTACACACATCTCAGATCTCGCACAAAACACATAATAATTATTTCTAAAGGACTGTGCCATGGTTGTTATGACACCCTAGTGAGTGAAAAATCTGAAGTCTGCTCTAGTGACCTCTCCAATCTCAAATCCATTATAGGCTTCAATGCTTACCCAATTGAACTAAATGATAAAAAATAAGTGAAATATAAAAGCAAAAGAACAAAGGAATTCTGAAAATAAATGATCGTATGGGTGTCTGAGTAACTCTACCGGGACTATGGATGCCCGGCCGGCAGTAGAGCAATATCCGTGAGATTGAAGCGACAACTTCATCGGGGCTATGGATGCCTGACTGGCAGCGGAGCAATGTCTAGGTTACTTTTGGTGTTAGATGATTTATGTAGTTCGCTCGGTTGACTTAGTAACCCTGGTCACTATCCCAAGGAAAAGAATGAACTCACTACACACACTTCTAAGATGTTCTGTACGCTGACCCAATTAAGGATCTCGTCCTCCCAGATTCATCTTTGGAAGCCACTCCTGGTGTGCGAAACCAGAGATTCTAGGTCCTGAATGAATATTTATCCTTAGAACGCTCGGGAGCATTCTCCAGCGGAGTCGCCATTTATTGTGCCCTTAGCACACACGCCCCATTCAGAATGGGGACCCTCTTTTCTTTTGCCTTGTCGGGTCATTTTTGTTGCTGCCTCATTTTGCGTGCCTCTCTCTTTGATGTCTTTGATGGTCAATGTTGCTTTAAGGTCCAACCATAAATTGACCATGCCTTCCCCTTTTGATTTTGCTGCATTTTGGCGTCTCACAGAGTTCCTCTGGCAGTTTGACCCTGCCAACGGCCTCGGGCCCTTCCGGGCCCCACCGTTCAGGATTCTCTCACCAGGTTTCCCCGCTGGAACTGCCATTCCTAGCGGCATCTGCTCCATGTCCTTCCAGACCTCGGGGTCTAAATCTCCATCCGCCATATGCCAAAAACTTGTTGAAATTTTTTGAGCGGCGTCCCACCCTCCGGGCCCCGAACCCCGGAGTTCCTCTTCTAGGGTTCCGACCTTGTTTCACCGTCTTTGAAAGCAAACTTCCTACGGCATCCCGCCCCCGGGTCCTACCAACATTTTCGCGGACCAAACTCTATGGGAGTCCCTGACTGCCATCAGGTGCTCCACGCCTGACCGTCCAGAATTCCGTGATGGTCCCGCTGTCCACGACGGCGGATCCCTGGCGGCATCCCGCCCTCCGGGCCTCGACTCACTTGCCGCCGTCGCCGTTTGACCAAGTGAAAACTTCAAGCGGCCACCGTCTTGTGCCTCCCCAGCCCTCGGGCCCCAGGTTTCTCGCCGTTGTTGCCGATTTTCAAACTCACCAACTTTTTCGCTGCCGTACCTACATTAAATACGGGTATTAATGGCGGTTAGGGGTATAAAATACCCACTCCAACCCGTCATTGTCATTTCACTGGATTACAGAGTGATTGGACAACCTGCTATTTGGAGCCCACTGTCTTCAACAATGTCACGATCGTCACCCTTAGCATCATTTCGTCAACCGTAGGTGGATCCCACGTCTCCCCGCATCGCGTATTTGAGGTAGGCCATTCGTTCACCCTTCCCGAGTGTTTTTTTTGTGATTTCAAAGGATTTAAATGAATTAACAATCATTAAGAGGGCATAAAGTAGGAAAACATGAGGTTGCGCACAAAACCCATGTGTTGAAAATATGAGAAACCCTTTAGGATGCCCTCATCACCAAACCTGAGTTTCTCCTTGCCGCTGCTGTTCTTCGCACAGGGAAAACCTCCTCTTCGGCCTCGAGACTTGCCTTCA